>CM056505.1:13081163-13551163 GCA_029783415.1 Anisodus acutangulus
ATTCTTCTTACTTTTTAATCCTACATATGTTATATACGTGTAATATTATATATATATATATATATATATATATATATATATGGATTATCTTTTAATGGTATAAACATAGTATAAATAATATCTTTGCTGACATGATTATAATTTATATACGATATGGAAATTTTTATTTATGTTTAAGATATAAAATATTTATATCAGAACTATATCATTATTATGCAAAGTTTAAAGAAAAAACATGTCCAAATATATGGTATATGTGTGAAATGTGTATTAAAATAATATATACTTGATATATACTATTACTAAATATTTAAATATTCAATCTTAAAAATAATAAATCAAAAAAATTATAAATTCATCAAATTTGTACATAAAAAATAATATGTGTATTATTATCCGAAAAGAAAAGAGGAAAAATGATTACCTCGTCACTCAACCACTTAAGGGTCATTTGGTTAGAAGCTAGTTACTTAGGGATTAGTAATGTATAAAATGTTTATGCACATTGGTAATGCAACAATTGTTTATGCTTAGGTTAATAATGAAGGAATTGTTATTCGGTTATTAATAGTGAATGCATCATAATGGATCGATTAATACTAAAGAAAAAAAATGTTATCCATGAATTAATTACTATAAGAGGATATTTTTATATCTTTAAAATTGTTTAATCCTTGTATTACTAATGCATTATTTTTACTCCGTATTTTATGATGCAAAAATAGTACATAGACTATCGCATAATTTAATATGAGTATTATTTAGTATTGCCAACCAATGTTGTATTATCTTATGCAAAATTTTATGTTAAGATTAATTATTCATTTACTTAAACCATATATTGTATTATCTTATGCAAGATTTTATGATGGGATTAATTCTTTTTATACTCAAACCAAATGTATCTTTAGGGGTCGTTTTGTTCGAAGATAAGTTACATAAGGATTAGTTATATATGTAGGGATTAGTAATGTAGTTATGTAGTGATTAATAATGCACGATTAGTTATGCAAGAATTGTAATGTAGGTAGGAATTAGGGATTAGGGATTAGCTAATGTCCCTTTTTCAAATGGTTTTATCTTGGCTTAGTTGTTTTCGTTATTTTCATTTTTATACTGCTTTGGATTTCTTGTCCTTATCTGACCTCTTTCTATGGTTTCTCATGAGCCGATGGTCTTTCGGAAACAACCTTCTTACCTTGGCAGGGGTAAGGTCTGCGTACATTCTACCCTCCCTAGACCCTACATTGTGGGATTTCACTGGTATGTTGTTGTTGTTATTGAATTAGGGATTACAATGTAGTGATTATTTCATGTTAGATGTTAGGTTTGTTGTGTATACCTTAGTATAATTTACAAAAGAAAAGTGTTTAAGTCTAAAGAGATGAGCGTAACATTGTCGTTTTGTTATTTTTATCCATATGTAGCTAACACATGTATTCTTATTTCGATTTCTACCCGCCTAAAATTATATATATATATCCACGTGTAGCTAACACATGTATTCTTATTTCGAATTCTACCCTCCTAAAATTATATATTATATATATATATATATATATCCACATGTAGCTAACACGTGTATTCTTATTTCAAATTCTACCCGCCTAAAATTATATATATATATATATATATATATATATATATATAAATCAGAAAATTTATTTGCAAATTCTAAGGACCTTTGTATAGGGGTGATCTTACCCTGGGATATATAATGTCCTAGAAATCTTATCCTAATTTGAAATAGACTCATTTTTATTTGAAAACTACAAAACCATTTTTCTTTGTAACATAAAAGAATGTTTTAAGATGTTTGAAATGTTCTTCTATAGAATTTGAGAAGATTAAGACATCATCAATATAAACTATACAGAATTTGGAATACTCATTAAAGATATTATTCATTATTCGCTAAAATTCTGAAGGGGCATTTTTTAGACCAAAAGGCATTACATTCCACTCATATTGTCCAAAGGAGACCACAAAGCGGTTTTGTAACGATCTTTTGTAGAAATTTGAATTTTTAAAAAACCGGATTTCATATCAAACTTTGAGAATATTAAAGCAGAATGTAATTTTTGTAATAAATCCTTTCTGTTTAGGATTGGGTATCTAATCTATTTCAGGGTTGTACTTAAAGGTTTATTAATTACTAATCCAGGAGTTCCTATGAGCGGGATCTTCTGGTGTTTTAGTCACAGACTGTGCGGTGATTTTTAGTAAAGATCCCGCTCAGAAGACGACTACTGAAAACCTCTTACAACTTCTTGTCAAATCTCCAGAACTACAGAAGGCATTGATGCAATTACAAATTCCTAAATATGAAATTATTCAGAGTTCAAGAGAGGTTAAACCCTCTCAAAGGTTTGTTAAATTAGAGAAAGGACAATCTTCAAAAACTCTTTCTCAAAAACATTTTTCAAATTTCCAACTTGTGGTACCCCAAGTTGACATAAAACACACTTCTGAATTCTTTATATAACTCTTCTTTCAAAATATTGTGAGTTTTGAAAAATGATTTTTTGATAGACCCATTTTGTCAATCCAAAAATATTTTAGACTATGATGGTTCTATAAATCATGGGATATTTTCAAAACTCCCTATTTTTACCAGGCTATCCTAGAAGTATCAGGATCAGCCATAATAAAAATGATTTTTATAAAAATAACAAAGATCCCTCATACTCTACTTACAAAATAGTTAGAGTGATTGCCCCAAGTGATTAGGGAAATGACCTCTCTCAATTCCTTAATTTTCCTAATACGTATAAAAATACCCCATTTTTCGATGTTCCATTTAATTACTGGAATTACCAACAAGCTTGTTTTAATTCATTTTTTGTTCAAAATGTCAAGCGAGCTCATACATGACTCTTTTATTTTGATACCTCATGTATTCCATCCCAATTCCCAACATGGTGGAATTCATGATGGAATAATTTAGATCCACCTTAGATATTTTAAAAATCCAAATTATTCAATCTTTTAACCTCTTTAAATCCCTCTATAAACCTACCGACAAAGAAAAAAGATTCATGCCCCTAAATCTATTTCATACCAGATTTCATTTGCCATAGGTATTCGCATGGTTTATAGATTACTCTGACAATAAAACTCCGACAATTCAAAGAAGGTTTAAAATAAGATGGTGGGACAGCTTTAAAATACCACTAAGTTTAACCCATCAAAAGTCCAAGAATGGTTAAGTACTCAAAAAACTATTCATAAATAAATAGCATTGTAAACACTGGAGCACACCCAATTCCTCTGCCCAAAAATCTGAAATGGACTCAATGCTTACATCGGCCAAAAATTCGAAAGCAATGCAGGCGATAATTTTGAAATTTGCACCATCATTGTCATCAAAGCAAGACTCATCTTCAGAAGAAGAAGAATCGTTAATTGATTTGGAAGACGATGCAGGTTTTGGTAATAGTGGATTCTAGAACCAAAAGAAGACAAAAATTCCACCAATAAAGTCCGAATTACCGACAACAGAAAATTTCACAAAAGATACTTTCGAAAAGGTAATAATCAAAGTGGAGAAATTATGCAAAAATTCCAGCAATAATGCAAGAAAATGGAAAACGACAACTTGCACGTGGATGATGTCATTGATGATGTATTTTTTCACTTGCACTTGGATGATGTCATGGATGATGTATTTTTTCCTTTCTATTCAAGCAATAATGCAAGAAAATATCAAATGACAACTTGCACGTGGATGATGTCATTGATGATGTATTTTTCCACTTGCACTTGGATGATGTCATGGATGATGTATTTTTCCCTTTCTATTCCAGCAATAATGCAATAAAATGCCAAACGACAACTTGCACATGGATGATGTCATTGATGATGTATTTTTCCACTTGCATTTGGATGATGTCATGAATGATGTATTTTTTCCTTTCTATTTATGTAATTGCCATGTAAAATTCCTATAAAATAAGACCATCTCTCCTTCTTAGAAACTAAGTTTTTTCAGAAGCTAAGTTTTAGAGAGTGAAAGAATAGAAAATTCTAGAAAGAGAAAACCCCTTATCCAAAACTTCCAAAACCATTGTACTCCAGAGATCTCCTCAAAATATTCAAGTCAAAATCCCTTGTCTTACAAGTAAAAACCCATAATTACCAAATGCTTGAAGGGTCAATTCCAGTAGAAATAATCTTTAGAATCCATTACAAACCTATGCTTTCTGTTTTTTCTACAAAAGTTAAATACCATGGCAAAAAAGGTGAAGCGCTACTATTATAGATAGATCTTTCCAGATCTAACACTGTAATACCAAGACCTATAAAATGGAAGGATGTTACCCTTCCAGAAGAATGGATCTTGGAAGGAGTAGTTAAACCCGAACTACTAAAAACATCCCAACAAAATACTACACTTAAACAAGTAACCCAATACCAGGATGGTAGAGTTAGTCTATCGTTCCTTAAAAAATCTACGAGTAATAGATACGATGATACATGTTCTATAGAAACCCTAGATTTAGAAAGAGTCACAAATTCCTTCAGTAATAAACACACCTCATAAAATAAAACCTAGACATTCTATGTCAGGTTTACCCAATTTAAGAAATGTAGACTACACCAACGAAATACCAAGACCCGTATACGAAAATTCCACTGCTAGAGAAAAAATAGAGGTTCAACTACCAGATCAAGAACCTACCAGTCCAATATTTTCCTCAATAAAAAAAATATAGTAAACGAAATTGGAATTTTAGAAAAAGAATTCCAAGTAGATAAAAAATTCTTACGTGAAGACGTATAGAAAACATAACTTAGAAAAAAATACTTGATTCTTTTAAAACTTTTTAGTTACTAGGAAACAACAACAACAACATACCCAGTGAAATCCCACAACGTGGGGTTAGATACTAGGAAATAAATACAAGAAAATTTTTATGAATTTATAGATGAAAATAGAATAAACATTATATTCTTCGACTGATACTAGAAAAATCCAATCTAACAACCCTACTCTACAAGACATTAAGCTTAATATACATGGTCGCCTTGTAGAAGCAATTCCTTTAGAAAATCCAGCAGAGGATGAAAAAACTAATACAAAATCCACTATAGCACAAAATAATTTTACAAATATTAATTTAAATTCTATAGGAAAACAATTATATAGAATGGAAAAACACATACAAAAACAACCTTTAGTCACTATGGATTCCCTAGAAAAATCTACAGAGCTAAAATAAAAAAGCCCAAATTTTAAACCCTTTCAGGTATCTAATGATAGTGTTAAAAACATTCAACAAAATAAATCTGAATTTATTAAGGCTATAGAAGATCAATTAAGTAGAATTGGGACATCTAGTCGTTCTAATACATAACATATTGACCCAGATACACCACAATCAAGTCACAAAATACAAACTTTGACACATGATTCTGATAATAGTAAAGCCTTAGCACAATTCAAAAATACAACACCCTTAATTAATAAAATTAATTAGAAACAACCAACAAAACAACAACTACAAATAATTCCAGCTCCAGATCTAGGAATAGTAAAACCCTTAGCTCAATCCTGATTTAACGTCTCTTCCATCTATGATTGGAACATAGATGGGATGACTGAATATAATATCCTTAGCTTTCTCCAACAAATGACCATGGCCGCAAATCCCTATAAAACACAAAATGGTGTCCAAGATAGGACCATAGCGAAACTGCTCATCGCAGGATTCTCTGTTCCATTAAAAGGATGGTGGGATAACTATCTCACTAGCCAACAACAGGAAGACATATTAAACGCCATAAAAACTGATGAAGAAGGACCACCGATCTTAGATGAAAAAGGAGAACCCCTACAAGATGCAGGAAAACACAAAAAAGATATAGGAAGAAAAACTTCAGAACTAATGAAGAATATTATAAAAAACCTTTTTACAAATCCAAAAATAAAAAAATCCTAAGAAATATGAATCTAGGTACAAAGATATTACATGTTACACGTGTAATAAAAAGGGACATACTTCGAAATACTGCAAAATGAATAAAAAGATTACAAGAATTAAAATTAGATGAAGAAATAGTTCAGAAAATCTCTAATCTCTTAATAGATTCTTCTGATTCAACGCTGAAACAGAATTTGAAGGATTTTCTTCTCTATTTTCGGAAGATAATGAACCTCTTCAAGTAGATGAATTGGTCACAATCAGTTTATTTGAACATTCTGAAAAAGAAAAAGAAAAATGTGTATGTGTATTAACTAAAGACCGGGAATTCATGTTAGACATGGTAAACCACATAGATACTCAACATCAAATAGAATATTTAAATAGACTCTTAAAATCTTTCACGAAAGAAAAGAAAGAAGTTAAAAATACTTATGACTTAACTAACACATCTTAGGAAAAGGAAAAAAGATAAAAGAAAGTAAAGAAGTAACAGTTCAAGAACTACAGAAAGAAATCAAACAAGTAAAATCATAAATAAAAGAATTAAAAGAAAAAAAAACAAGATTCTGATTTAATAAAATAATCCTTTCAAAATCTATGCAAGAAAGCTCCGATTCCGAAAATCCCATAGAACCTGAAGAAGATATTGAAAAAGAAATAAAAAATCTAGAAGAAGTCCCAGAAGACTTTCTTAGTGTATTAAGATAAATTATATCTAAAAAATACCTAATAAAGATAACTCTTAAATTCTCAGAAAATTTTAAATATAAAACAATTGCCCTTTTTGATACAAGAGCAGATATTGCATTAAAACATGTATAGTACCAAAAAATCTCCAGGAAGAAACTCATGAAAATTTAGCAACCGCTAATAACTCTAAATTAGAAATTAAATCTAAGACTAATGCGTCAATTATAAATGATGAAGTTTCTATTGCAACATTTGTCTTAGTAAAATATATACACAATTCAATCATTCTAGGAACACCTTTTATGAATCTTATCACTCCATATAAGGTAGATAATGATTTTATATCTTTTAAATTCAATAACAAGAAATTAAAATTTTATTTTATAAAAAAACCAAAAACTAGAGACCTTAATCTAATAAGAGCATTCCAAATGCTTTTTGGACTAGAAAGCAACATATCGTAGATCTGCCTTATGAAAAAGATTTTGACGAAAGACAAATTCCAGCAAAAACTAGGCCAATCCAAATGATAGTGATCTTGAATAGCATTGCAGAAAAGAAATAGATCCCCTTGGAGTTGTGCTGCTTTCTATGTAAACAAAAATTCCGAAATAGAAAGAGGAACTCCTAGACTAGTAATTAATTATAAACCTTTAAATACAACCCTGAAATGGATTAGATACCCAATCCCAAACAAAAAAGATTTATTACAAAAATTACATTCTGCTTAAATGTTCTCAAAGTTTGATATGAAATCCAGTTTTTGGCAAATTCAAATTTCTATAAAAGATCGTTACAAAACCGCTTTTACGGTCCCCTTTGGACAATATGAGTGGAATGTAACGCCTTTTGGTCTAAAAAATGCACCCTGAAAATTCCAGCGAATAATGAATGATATCTTTAATGATTATTCCAAATTTTATATAGTTTTGTTTATATTGATGATGTCTTAATCTTTTCAAACATCTTAAAACATTCCTTTATGTTACAAAGAAAAATGGTTTAGTAGTTTTCATATAAAAAATGAGTCTATTTCAAATTAGGATAAGATTTCTAGGATATTATATACCCCAGAGTAAGATCACTCCTATAGAAAGGTCCTTAGAATTCACAAATAAATTTCCTGATAAAACTAAATTACAAAAATTCTTAGGAAGCTTAAATTATGTTTTAGATTTGCGTCCAAAAATAAATAGAATGGCAAAACCACTCCATGATAGACTAAAGAAAAACCCTACTACATGGACTAGTAACCATATTATTTGTGTCCAGAAGATTAAAAAACAAGTGCTAGAAATCCCGTGTCTTCATATAGCAGACCCTCAGCTACCTAAGATAGTAGAGACATACGCCTCTGACTTAGGATATGGGGGTATCTTGAAGAAAAAATTAGGGGGAGAGAGTGTATAGTCCAGTATACTTCTGCCCATTGGAATGATACCCAAAAAAATTATTCTACCATTAAAAAAATTGAGCATTATTTTATGCATACAAAAATTCAAAGTGATTTACTAAATCAAATTTTTTTTTACTCTGAATTGATTGCAAAAGTGCCAAAGAAGTTTTACAAAAAGATGTTCAAAACCTTGCATCAAAACAAATTTTTGCACGATGGCAAGCGATTCTTAGCATTTTGATTTCGATATTGAATATATTAAGGGAGAAACAAATTCTATTCCAGATTTCTTAACCCGTAAATTCCTCTAAAATAGGAGAAATGCCTAGAAAACTCTCCAAGGAAGAAAAAGATAAACTCCCTGCTGAAAAACCCAAGACATGATATGACACAATTATGAAAGAGGAAAAAGAACTCAAAAACACAGCACGGTCTGTTCCTAAAACATCAGAAGATCCCGCTAAGGAGACGACTGCTGAAAACCTTTTACAACTCCTTGTCAAATCCCCAGAACTACAGAAGGCATTGATGGAATTATAGATGCCTAAACAAGAAATTATCCAGAGTTCAAGAGAGGTAAACCCTCTAAAAGTTTTGTTAAATTAGAGAAAGGACAATCTTCAAAAACTCTTTCTCAAAAACATTTTTCAAATTTCCAACTTGTGGTACCCCAAGTTGCCATAAAACCCACTTCTGAATTCTTTATATAACTCTTCTTTCAAAATATTGTGAGTTTTGAAAAATGATTTTTTGATAAAGACCCATTTTGGCAATCCAAAAATATTTTAGACTATGATGGTTCTATAAATCATGGGATATTTTCAAAACTCTCTATTTTTACCAGGCTATCCCAGAAGTATCAGGATCAGCCATAATAAAAATGATTTTTATAAAAATAACAAAGATCCCTCATACTCTACTTACAAAATAGTTAGAGTGATTGCCCCAAGTGATTAGGAAAATGACCTCTCTTAATTCCTTAATTTTCCTAATACGTATAAAAATACCCCATTTTTTGATGTTCCATTTAATTACTGGGATTACCAACAAGCTTGTTTTAATTCATTTTTTGTTCAAAATGTCAAGCGAGCTCATACCTGACTCTTTTATTTTGATACCTCATGTATTCCATCCCAATTCCCAACATGGTGGAATTCATGATGGAATAATTTAGATCCACCTTAGATATTTTAAAAATCCAAATTATTCAATCTTTTAACCTCTTTAAATCCCTCTATAAACCTACCGACAAAGAAAAAAGATTCATGCCCCTAAATCTATTTCATACCAGATTTCATTTGCCATAGGTATTCGCATGATTTATAGATTACTCTGACAATAAAACTCCGATAATTCGAAGAAGGTTTAAAATAAGATAGTGGGACAACTTTAAAATACCACTAAGTTTAACCCCATCAAAAGTCCAAGAATGGTCAAGTACTCAAAAAACCATTCATAAACAAATACCACTGCAAACACCGAAGCACACCTAATTCCTTGCCCATAAATTCCAAATGGACTCAATGCTTACAACGGCAAAAAGTTTGGAAGAAATGCAGGCGATAATTTTAAAATTTGCACCATCATCATCATCAAAGCAAGGCTCATCTTCCGAAGAAGAACCGTTGATTGATTTGGAAGACGATGAGGTTTTTGGTAATAGTGGATTCTGAAAAGACTGTCAAAAGAAGATAAAAATGTCAGTAATAAACTTCGGACAAAATATCGACAACAAAAAATGCCACAAAAGATACTTTCAAAAAGGTAATAATGAAAGTGGAGAAATTATGCAAAAAATCCAACAATAATGTAAGAAAATGACAAACGACAATTTGCACGTGGATGATGTCATTGATGATGTATTTTTCCACTTGCACTTGGATGATGTCATGGATGATGTATTTTTCCCTTTCTATTTACGAAATTGACATGTAAAATTCCTATAAAATGAGACCATCTCTCCTTCTTATAAACCAAGTTTTTTAGAAGCAAAGTTTTAGAGAGTGAAAAAATAGAAAATTCTAGAAAGAGGAAACCTCTTATCCAAAACTCTCAAAATCATTGTACTGCCAAAATCTCCTCAAAATATTCAAGTCCAAATCTTTGTAAGTTTTGATATTTTCAATACATTGATTATGGATGGCAATACCATCTAATATTTTTAAATTCTTGCATTATGTTTCAATTGTTGTTATAAATTTGGTCGGTTCTACCGCCTATGTTTAAATTATTATTATAAATTTAGCCGATTCTACCGCCTATCATATAAATTCTTGTCGATCCTTTTTGAATTATGGATTCCCTCTTGCGGAACCTTAATTTAAAAGTTAATTCTAGTTTATTTTACTTCCTACATATTTATTAATTTTTCATTCTTTATAATTATTTTTTTTTATTTGTTATCCCCTTAGATCCTCGACAGTTGTTGGTATCAGAGCCAAGGGGGGTAGCGATTATAGATTTTTTTTTTCAGATTTATAAAATTCTTGTCAAGAGATATAGGCTCTTTCGAGTATTTTTGCCTAGGAAGATCCGGGTAGTAAGTCCTTAGGGAAGGCAGTTAACCCCAGGAATAACTTAGGATTGTAGAAAGAACTTAAATTTTAAAAATAAGATTTTATAAAAATGGATACGTTTTTCGATAGATCTACTTCTTCAAAATTTGCTTCAACAACTTTCATGGATTCCAAGAAGATAATAAATTCGGAAGAAATAGTTATACAAGATTTTGAAAAATCGATAGATAATTGGAAAATACCGAGAGTAACTAGAGATCAAATTTACAAGTATTCCAAATATCAATTTTTTAAAACAGATTACACAATTAAAACATAAGAAAGAGATATTCAATTAACAAAACCCTTTGAAACAATCCAATTACTTTCTCAAGATTCATTGAAGAAACAAAAAGAAATAAATTACAAGGTCATCCATATTGGCTTACTTCAAGTAGGGATAAAACCTTTAACAAAAGGACTAAATACTTCAATTCTTGTGATCTTAAGAGATGCCAGATTCACTAACTTTGAAGACTCCTTATTAAGTTCTGTTGAATCTAGCCTTTGCACGGGGCCAATCTCTTTAGATTGTTATCCAAACTTTTCTGTATCTCTTAATGACAAAAATATCATAAAATCTCTTGTCTTACAAGTAAAAATCCATAATTACCAAATGCTTGAATAGTCAATTCCAGTAGCAATAATCTTTCGAATCTATTACAAAGTTATGCTTTCTGCTTTCTGCTTTTGCTACAAAAAGTTAGATACCATAGAAAAAAGGTGAAACACTACTATTACAGACAGATCTTTCCAAAGCTATCACTGTAATACCAAGACCTATTAAATGAAATGATGTTACCCTTTCAGAAGAATGGATCTTGGAAGGAGCAGTTAAACTCGAACCACTAAAAACTGTTAAGAGTCCCACATCGAAAATAGAAAGGGAACATGGACTCCTTATATGGACTTGGACAATCCTCACCCTACAAGATAGCTTTTGGGGTTGAGTTAGGCCCAAGATCAATTCTTTAGATGGTATCAGTGCCAGACCCATTCTAATTCTTTGTTCGTCGATGTTGGGCCCCCAAATAATATTGTCCACGCTCCAGTTAACGAGGTCTGAGCGTGCAGGGAGTGTTAAGAGTTCCACATCGGAAATGGATTGGGAACATGGACTCTTTATATGGACTTGGACTTAGACCCAAGATCCATTCTTTACAGAAACTTCCCAACCAAATACTCAACTTGTTAACACTCAAAAATAATTTAAGTGTTTAGCCGAATTCACTGACAGCCAAACTATTCCAGAGCCGAATTTATTCCTAGCCTTCGACTACAAGAACTTCATCGACTACTAAGGCATCTTAGCCGAAGTTGTCAGTTAGAGGTACGATTGGGACGCCCTCAGATGCAGACGCCTCAATGACCAAGTCAAAAGGGTTTCCAGACCCCTAAAAGCGGTAACGGCCAACAATAGCTAAAAAAAGGGCTATTATCCGAGCGAGAGGAGTAGAGGGCGAGAAAATTGACACCATTTCCCCCATAGTCAGCCATTGAGCTTAGTGGGTTACTTGATGGATGACATGGGGGGGTGGAGGGGAGGACGGGGGCACGCTTGTACATTTTCTTCCTTTTGTACTATAAATACTCATTCTTTGTATATACAACACAGACAATCAATCAAACAAATCAAATCTAATCTATCTTTTTATCCTTTACTTTACTCGACTGTATTCATGTTTCTTACCTCTTAGTTTACTCATAACCACCGTCCTAACGCTTTCTAGAGTAGTTGAGGAACCCATTGCTGGAGATTAGAGTTTCGTTGCCAACCCAAATCGCTTAAGTAAATGAATCAATTTTTCTCCCGATTTAATCAGTCGATACAACGGCAGATAGCAGAATTGAGGACGAGAACAAATTTGGCACGCCCAGTGGGACTATAGGTGAATTAATTGCAAAGTTTGATTCTCCAGGTCAGGATCATTCTTGGCATATGCGCCTAAGGTCCGGTAAGAAAATGAACCTCGAGTTCAGTCCACATCCTAAAAAAAATTCTCCTAGAAGAAACAATGAACTAGCATCCTCCTCGGGTATGCCTACATCGGTGGATACCTCAACACTTTCTCCATCAACCCAAGCCGTGGAAGAATCTAGCCAATCTGAAGGTCTAATCATAATGACCACGTCTTTTATTAGACAACAGATCGACTTGGGCATCCACGACATTATCTACCAAGTTTCTAAACAGTTGACTGGCATTGTGAAGCCAATGGTACATAATGAAGTTCAGCAAGCGAGGGAGATGGAAACCAACCGAATGCACCCCTGAGAATGTTCGGCAAGTTCTGCCATCCCTCTAACGAGCGGTGTTGTTCAGCATGAGACCGTGACTCCCGGTGTTGTTCATCAGCCGCATGTGCATCGGCCAGAGCCCACTCAGGCACAACCGATAGCACACCTAGGAACACAAGCCTAATCGCCTGGCAATCAGCACACTACATGGTCGTCGCCGAACCTCGAGGGGGGGGGGAAATATGCCACTTGACCAAGCGAGTCTGCAGTATGGGCATATCAACATAGCTCGGAGACCAGTTCAGGCTCCAGGACACTTTGGATCGTCGTTCGTTCATACGAACAGCCTTACGATGCAGGCGAACGATGTTGGCCAGCAGAATTAGCAGCCAATGGCCTCTGGCTATGATTTAACTCGACTATCTGGTGACGTTTACAGTGAATTACTATTCCAATAGTTATTGCCAGTACCTAATTCATACCATTCAGAAAGCGTAAACTTTCTAAGAACGACCAACGTCCGAGAATAGCAACCACGGAACACTGTTCCACCTTATCCTCAGACTCTGTTAGCCGTTCCAGGAGCTCATGTTGCAAGCTTTGGTGGCCATACCCAACAACATCCATGGGGCATTACCCCACCTATTTGTAATAGCCAGTAGACCACCTACAACCTTCAAAACCCTGTCCAACATGGTGCAAAATGGAGGCTGCTAGTGCAGAACGCCTACCAGCCGAATCCAGTCGAGAATCGGCAAGGGACGTCAAAATTGATAAACCTGGAGATCACTGCTAATACCATGCGGAGGTACTTTGGCATCCAACTAAAACCTTTGGACATGCCTGTTTATAAGAAGCCCTACCCCGATTGGGTAGATCGGATAGCACCTTTGCTAAGGGGCTTCAAAACACCGGAGTTTGCCATTTTCTCTGGCGACGACGACAAATTCACATCGGTAGATTTACTGCCCAATGCAGAGAAGTTGGCCAGAATAAGTATCACAAGTTGCAGCAATTCCCTCTCTCTCTAACGGGAACATCCTTTGTGTGGTACTCCTTTTTGGCTCCTGATTCTGTGCAAAGTTGGGCTGACATGGAGGGTTGCTTCCATGATAGGTTCTATTGGCCCCAACTTTAGGTTACTGTGACCTATATAATGAATCTCAAGCAGCAGGTCGATGCATCGGCTGTTAATTTTATCGTGAGTTTCAGAAAGAAGATTGGGAAATGCACCGTACGCTTCCCCGAGTGTGAGTGTGCCCATATGATAATCAACAACATGCACCCTTAGTTAAAGACAAGCTGGTAGGATAATCTTTCTCTGACCTAAGCTAGTTAGTCGAAAAGGCTAACCAAATAGAGCAGTATGTCCAGGAGAAGGAGCGGAGAAGAGCCAGCCAAAATCGAGGCCCCCGCTTGGTATACATCATTAAAGCGGATGAGTTCGACTCAGAGTCAACCGACTGCACGGCAGACGCAATGGTGGCCGAGATTGTTAGGGGTATGGTTTACTCTTGTCCAGCCTTGAAAGTCGTCAAAGGCAAGGAAATAAGTACATCCGATGATAAGGTCAGTTACTTGTTTGATATCACGAAGGTAGATCAGATCTTTGATCATCTGCTCAAAGTTAAGCAGATTCAGCTACTTGATGGTCATAGGATTCCGCCTGCCGAAGAACTCAAGGATAAGAAGTACTGTAACTGGCATAATTCATACAGTCACTCTACTTCTAATTGTGTGGTCTTCAGGAAGGAGATCCAAAACGTCATCAGGGAGGGGAGGTTCAAGTTAGCCAATAAGAGCATGGTTGAATTATCTATTGATACCAACCCCTTTTCCGCAGTACCAATATCTATGGTATCTTTTGCTAAGCCCGATGAGTCAAGGAACACCAAAGGGAAACAATCGATGAAAAGGGTGTGGGTACTAAAGAAACCTATCGAATGGGAGAAGGTCACAAGGACTTTTGTGCTCAACCGGTTAGGCAGCCTACATGACATTTGTGATGACAGGCAGCCGGCTTGGAGCAGTTTTCTTGACCGCCCTAAATACTCGTAGGACTTTGAACGAGAGCTTCAAGAACAAACCATGACGTTCAGAAGGGTCCCTATCGATCCCAGGCATAGACCTGGGGGGCAAGTACGGATGTCAACCAATCGGTATCCGAGCATACCTCAAATAGATGAAGAACCACTCCCTAAAACCAAATAGAGGGTGGTAGAGTTTAAGGTGAACGAGAGTGTTTCGTCCTTACGTATCATAGCAAGAAATGAGTACCAGACGAGACCCTAGAAAATGATTAAACCAGCCGCTAACATAGAGGAGGGGAAGTGGTCAATCAATCAGGCTCCCGAAAAGAAAGAGACACCACCGAGAGTTGCATCCAGAACCCAGAAGAGAAGGATGCAACGTGCCAAGGCATTGCGTAAGATGTAACAGAAATTGCATCTAAATTCCAACACCAAGGTAGCCGAAATCAGGAGATTCCTGAGTTTGCCGTAGCCGAGGCTATCGAGCGGACATTCAGCTCAGTTGCTTCAGGGGAAATGTCGCCTAAAGGAAAGGCGTCGGGTCAACCAGAGCTAGATGAACAACCTACCGACAACCCGATGGAGGAACCCCGATAAGAGAATGTGGCCCCGGATGGGCCTCTAACCGAGACAATCCCACAGATCGTGTAGAGGACTCAGTTAGAGGATCCCCAACCGATCTCCATCT
The DNA here is from genome assembly GCA_029783415.1 of Anisodus acutangulus. Classification (NCBI taxonomy): domain Eukaryota; kingdom Viridiplantae; phylum Streptophyta; class Magnoliopsida; order Solanales; family Solanaceae; genus Anisodus; species Anisodus acutangulus. The sequence continues at coordinate 13,096,688 of CM056505.1, forward strand.
GTCTCCAAGATAGGAAAGGTATTGATTTCTCTTCAAACAAATTCAACGAGGTGGGAGACTCCATCATTGATTTATTTAGTCAGGACCTGGTTGATGAGATGTGGGCAGATAATGGAATGGTCAGCCTAATCCCATGTGAGCTGTGGGCGAGTCACTCCACTCTGGATAGCCTAGAAGGTGATGTTTGCGTAGAAAACGCAGAATGGACAACAATAGCTAATACCACAGCTAGGAACGCTATGAGCACCGCGTTTGGTGCACCTACGGAAAAGATGGTTAAACACCTCAAGCCCTTCTATGTGAAGGCTTACATCAACGGCAAAATCATTAGCCTAGTGTTCGTCGACAATGGGGCTGTGCTGAATGTGATGCCACTTCTTACTTTGAAAAACCTCAAAAAAACCCAAAGAAGATCTCATCCCAACTAACATGAAAATGGCTAGTTTATGGGAGAGGCTTCTGAAGCTTTGGGGATTTTAGTAGCAGAAATCACCGTGGGTCCTAAGACGGTCAGATTTGCATTATTTGTTATAGATGGCAAGCCGTCCTACACCATTCTGCTGGGTAGGGACTGGATTCACACCAGCCAATGCATTCCTTCTACCATGCATCAGAAGCTCATTTTTTGGAAAGGAGACAAGGTTGAAATTGCCCCAGAGGATGATAACTTGTTCTACCATGCATCAGAGGTTGTCCTCTATTCACCTATGTGGCTCCCATAGCCGTCACGGAATAATATAAAGAAGGATCTTGGGAATTCTGTAACCTTACCTCACGAGGGTTTGAAATAAAATAATTAGTCGAACCACGACATACCTTGAATGATTTAAATGGTCGAGGAAACCCAAATCATACGTGACCTGTGGCATCGAATGACTCCCCTAAGCTCTAGGGTAAGAATAGCCGAGGCATCGCAGATGGGGGACCATGACGTCGAACCAACACTTGCAGCCAACGAAGTTGAGCTGCCAATAGAACTGGAATCGCCCATAAGAAGGACTATGCCTAGTTTTGAGTCTCAAGATCCTTTGGAAGAAATTAAGTTAGGAACTGAAGAAAGCCCTTAACACATATTAGTGGTCTGCTGAAGGAAAAAGACAAACAAGTCATAACGGCCATTCTACTGCAGTATAAAAACTGCTTCGCATTGGATTATCATGAGATGCCTGGGCTGGAACGTACTTTGGTAGAACACAGATTACCAATCAAAGAGGGTTTCAAGCCCCAAAAATAGCCGCCCAGAAGGTATCACCCTCACCTGATACCTCAAATCAAAGACAAGATCGAACGACTACTGAAAACCGACTTTATTAGAACGGCTAAGTATGTGGAATGGTTGGCTAACGTCGTACCAGTCAAGAAGAAGAATGGAAAGGTTCTAGTATGTATTGATTACAAGAACCTAAATCTAGCCACTTCTAAAGAGGAGTAAGTCTTGCCGATAGCCGACATGCTAGTTGACTCAGCAGCCGCTAATGGTGTATTGACCTTTATGGATGGATACTCTAGATACAATCAGCTATCGGTAGCCGAGGATGACATTCACAAAACTTCCTTCAAATGTCCAGGGGCGTTGGATATTTATGAGTGGATAGTTATGCCGCTTGGTCTGACGAACGCTGGTGCCAGTTATCAAAGGGCAATAAACACCGTCTTCCATGCCTTGATCGGCAAAACTATGGAGCTCTACATCAATGATGTAGTAGTGAAGTCTAAGGACTTCAAGGATCATTTAGCCGATCTTGAACAAGCATTAAAAAGAATGAGGATTCATAATCTTAAGATGAATCCAGCCAAGTGCATGTTCGGAGTATCGGCTGGCAACTTCCTTGGCTTTTTGGTACACAAGAAAGGCATCGAGATAGACCGTAACAAAGCTAAGGCAGTAATGAGATCCGCACCACCTAAGACAAAGAATGAGTTACAAAGCTTATTGCGAAAAATCAATTTCTTAAGGAGGTTCATATCCAACTCGGCTGGCAAGATAAAGGCTTTCTCACCTTTGCTCAGACTTAAAGAGTCAGAAGAGCTAGTATGGGGTCCGAAACAGCAAGAGGCCTTTGATAAAATTAAAAAGGCCTTGCTACTCCCCCTGTATTGGTGCCTCCAGTGCCGGGGAAGCCGTTGAAATTGTATATTTCGGCTGCAGAATTATCTATCAGATGCTTGATAGTATAGGAGGCCGATGATGGAACTGAAAGAGCAATTTATTATCTTCGCCGAATGCTCAATGACACTGAAACTAGATATACTCCTTTGGAGAAGCTTTGTTTGTCTTTGTTCTATACTTGCACAAAACTCGAGTATTATCTAATGCCTCACATTATATATATTTTGTGCAAAGTCGATATCGTCCGGTACTTTTTGAACAAACCTGTTTTGCAAGGATGACTAATGAAGTGGGCAATCAAGCTCACCACATTTTCTCTCGAGTATAAGCCACTCAGGGCCGTCAAAGGCCAGTCGGTAGCCAATTTCTTGATGAACCACCCCTATGTAGATGCGGAGGACCCAATCGCCCCTTCTACCGTATATATGGACATTGACCCTTGGACGCTGACTTTTGATGGGTCAATAACCCAGAAAAGAGACAGAGCCAGGATAACGATAACCGATAACCGATCCTAGAAATGAAACATAGAGGTTCTCTTATCGGTTAGATTCTGACTTGACAAATAACTAAGCCGAATATGATGCTCTCATCATAGGACTCAAACTCCTAGTCTCTGTGAAAGCAAAATACATCAAGATTCACTGAGACTCTCAGTTGGTTATCAAGCAGCTGGAAGGGGGAATATGACTGCAATGATCCGATTTTTTTTGGCCCGTTACTAAACGGCTAGCAGATTACTTAGTAGGTTCACATCGTTTACATTAATTTCTTCCCAGAGGCATGAATGTTAAGGATAACAACTTAGTGCAAGAAGCTTCTGGCTTCAGAAAGTCTCTACTCACCTTAGAGTATGACGAACTTCCAGCCGAAGTGTTAGCCGTTGATCAAATTGACTCATGGAGGCAGTTACTAATTGACTACCTAAAAAATCCCTCCAGTTGCAAAGACCTCAAGGTCAAAAGAAGAGCCTTGAAATATGTGCTCATTGACGATGACTTCTATAAAAGAAACGTGAATGGAGTACTACTCAAGTGCATTGCCACAACAGAGGCCTTGAGGGTCATGGGAGAGGTCCATGAAGGAGTGTGTAGATCACACAGAGCGGGGCCAGTGATGAAGTGATTAATCTACCGCCACGGCTATTATTGGCCTACCATCATAGCTGACTACTTCCAGTATGCAAAAGGATGCGAAGAATGCCAGAGACATGGACCAATCCAACGGGTACCAGCCGAGTTGCTGCACCCGGTCGTAAAACCTTGGCCCTTCAGAGGATAGGCTATGGACCTCATCGGCAAGATTCACCCACAATCGGCTAAAGGCCATAATTTTATTATTGTGGCTATCGATTACTTCACTAAATGGGTGGAGGCTCATCCGATGAAAAGGGTTCATCAGACATATGTCATTCAGTTTATCCAACACCAGATCATATATAGATATGGTATCCCTGAGACAATTACAACTGATCAAAGGACGGTGTTCACTGGTTCTAAAGTGGCATCCTTTGCTGAGAAATTTAGGATCAAAATGATCACATCTTTGCCTTATTACGCATAGGCGAATGGGCAAGCCGAGGAAGCCAATAAACTTATTGTGGACATAATTAGTAAGAACGTGGAGGATAAACCAAGAATGTGGCATCTTACTCTGGATGAGGCCGTTTGGGCGATCAGGAATTCTAAATCTACAGCTACTGGGACGATACGTTATCGGCTAACCTATGGCCAAGATGCAGTGTTGTTGTTGGAAATTAATGTTAAATCATTATGGGTGACAAAGTAGAACTCTCTCAGTTTAGAGGAGTATCAACAAGCCATGCTAATGGAGTTAGAACAGTTTAGAGGAGTATCAACGGGCACCCGAATCCCGCCCTCCAAGTACCGCTAATCACACCATCAACACCTGATCATAATTAAACATGGACTAAGCCAAAAAAGATTATGAAAATAGTAAACCAGCAAACCCAACTTATATATATATATATACACATACCCATACTAAGGCTGACAAAACCATACAAGATTACTACACACATGACACCTGTCTATAAGCCTCTAAAGAGTATACAACATCAACAGGTCGGGACAGGGCCCCGCCATACCCGTATATACAAGAAAAAATGTATCGCACCAAAATTAGATCGACACTCAGAAATAAGGGGAGTGCTCCAAAATCCGCTGAAATCCACAACCTACTAGCGTGGATCGTCTCCTTGCCTACGTGAACCTGCAGGCATGAAAAGCAGCGTCCCCAGATAAAAGGGACGTCAATACGACTAATGTACTGAGTATGTCAGGCATGAATACTAGCATAACAAGGATTTATCAATAACTGAAACAGAAACAGCCAACCAGTAGTAAATGCCTCTGAGGGCCCCATTACATATGCCTAAATGTTATACAGTATACATATACATCACCCTCATCGGGCATCTTCCTTACCATAACAGCCTCTGTGGGCATCTTACCATATAATGGTTAATGAATGTATGCATGATGCAAATGCGGTATACTAATGGCCACACAAGCATCTTACTTCCCATAACTACCTCTGTGGGCATCAGGTTATATCGGCCACACAGGCGTCAATATTGGCCTCTTCGGGCTCTTTTGTGATAATTTGTACCAGCTGCAGGTGGTGTGCGTATATAATGTCTTTTCCTTTCCCCATATCCCCTATATATACAATATTTACAATATAATAGTGTGTATAGCAAAAATGGTACAGGGTAATATATGAATATAATGCAAATGATAATGCATGAATGACAATAAAATATTTCCTGAATTTATCGGATGAAAATAATACCCTTGCCCCTTTGGCTAACACGGTGAATATCAACACCTTTTTCGTATGCCTCAATAATGACATAGGAATATTTTTAGACATGCTTTTAGCGTAGGAATCAATAACATGAATATTCTTAACTACTAGGAGTAGAATAAATTATGGAATAATATCACAGTTATATTTCGTTATATGGAACTTGCCAAAAGAAAGAAATAATTTACCTTAACATACCTTGATAAGTGAAGAAACCTTAATCAAAACAAGAATTTAGCTGAGCACAACACTGGACTGCAGAAAGGAAAGGAGCAAAATTAGTTTCTCAAAGTGAATGAAATAGGGGTTGTTTCGTTGGTCTTCAAGAACTCAAAACCAAAGTGAAAGGTTACCAAAATGAGATTGTCAAGTTGATGTACGTTTAAAAAGGGTTACCCAAGGCCAAATATAAACTCCCAACGTAAAACAAATGAATACTTAAGTAAGCATTAATGGGCTTCATGATTCGGTCTCCCACTTAGCCAATTCTTTGGCGGTGGGGGACCTTTAATCACGCCACATTACATGAACATGCACGGTCACTTAACTCCGTATAGTTTATCAATCACACACATAATTAATTTCGTGATCCCACTTCACTTAAATCTCAATAACTTATAAGATCTTTTTATACTCAATGTCATAATTATGTGATATGAAATTAGTCCATAATCTCTTTATGCATGCACCAAATTTATTTTCGGTCCCCGTTGCCACACTTTTTACATCCAAAATTATTTCGGAGTTTAATCCTTTTATATACTAATCTCTTTATTAGCATACATAAATATAACATAAATTTTCCCAATGCTCGGGTCTATTTACACACGCCTAGTGATTTTACATACGCCTAGCGATTCAAACCGTGACCCAAAAGTACGGAATGTTACACTTTCGAGGGGGTACCCTCTCCTTTGAACATCCCATCCACCTTGGAGTGCGGGTGTCTTTTTCTTTTTTTAGGGTACCATTTTTTGGGTCGTGCTTCATGGCTCTCCGCCGAGTGTCTTCGAACGTCTTCCTCATCTGAAGGTTTGTTAGGGTTCTATTTTAGTGGGGCTATCATTTCCTCCAACTCTGTTCGTAGCGTTTCTGAACGATCAGACTCCGTTCGTAGTATTTTCGAACGGTCCGGCAAGTCCAGGTGTTCGATGGGTACCTGCTCCTCTAGAAGTTTTTATGATCCGTGAGCAATGTTGTTTTGTCCTGACATGTTTCTCTCTTTCTGAGTGTCGTGACTCCGTTTAGCTTTTTCAAGGAGATCAACTGTAGATCGAGACAACATCACAACTGTCTATCCCCATAGACGGCACCAAACTGTTTTTCGGTGAAATTGATTCTAACCAATAACACAGTTAGAAATTTATATTTTAAGGTTTAAAGACAAGTAGGTTGTATCCGATCCGAAGAACTCCTTAATGAGTCTGGTATCACGAGCTAGGTTATACGAGCAAAGAATATGAAATTCAGTAAGTAAAATAATAAGCAAATAAAATGAATAAAAATGCTAGATCCGGAATGAATAATGAACACGTGCTTTGGTAAATTGATCTGAGAGAAAATATTGGTTACAAATGTAAGCTTAGAGAATACAATGTGTCTTTCATTCTCTTTTAAGTCTTGCATATATAAGACAAAACTAGACTATTATGCTCTCCTAAAGTTGTGACGACGTGATCATGCTGATGTCACTGTATTCACGCGCTTCGCGACGCTCTGATCTAGGAGAGCTGATGTGATATGGGAGTTGTTGAGAGTGAGAGACAGTTGTATAGAGACTCGGGTCGTTGGAGCTCCGGATGCATCAAATATCCCGGGAGCGTTTACACCCAATACAAAGTAACTGGAGGCTATTTCTATGTGTATTCAAAGTGAGCGTATACGTGAGGTATTCAGAACCTCCAATATGTGCTATGGTGGCATTTCATTGATATTTTCCCACCTTTTTCTTTTCGTTTCTTTTATTAATTTTTTTTAATAATTTTATTTTATTTTAAATAAATGAGAAAATATCGATCTTATGAAACTAAGTTCCAACAAATAATTTTCATAATAAAAAGATCATTTAATAAGATTCTCGCGAGAAGCACGAATCAATTTTCTAGTAGAAAACTATGCACGAACCAAACGTGTGCAAACTGGAGATTCTGTAATATTGTATGACACCGGTGTTGTTTTCAATATGAGTCTATATATTTATATGCTTAGTTGCCTATATATAAGGGCCTTTGCATAAACAAGAACTTGCAGCATAAGTAAAAGAAGCAAACCAACAATGAATATCAGAAGACTCTTGAGTTTCTGTTCCTTTTACCTTTTAGTAATTCTTCATCTTTTTGCTCTTACTAATGCTGCAGTCCCGGCAAAGCGCTTCGCCGCTCCTTTTAACAGAACAAGTTTCCCTTCTGATTTCATATTTGGTGCTGCTTCAGCTGCTTACCAGGTACTATAACTTAAATTAAAGAGCAATTCGGTGCATTAAGCTCGCGCTATGTGCGGTGTCTGGGAAGAACCGTACCACAAAGGTCTATAGTACGCATGCATCCTTACCCTGCATTTAATACAAAGTCCCCAAAATATTTCACATGCACACCCCTCGTACGTAGACGGATCTAGAGCGTATTCTGTGGGTTCAGACCAGGGCAGATTTAGGTGTTGGTGAGGGTGTTCGGACAAAAAATTATACTGTACATTTAGGGTATATTTTATGTGTTTATGTACATATATTGACTTTTGAACACTCTGAACCAATGCAAGAAGTTAGCTCAATGGTCCAGGGTGTTCAAAATTGTCTCCAACATCCTATATCCGATTATTAGGGACAACATTATTTTTTATGTTTAGCTTTTGTTATTTTTTCGAACACCCTGAATGAAAATACTTGTTCAGACTTCAGATGAATTCTGTACTTTCGATTCAAATTATGATACATATGTATAAAGTAATAAAGATTTTTATATATACAATAGGATCACACACATTTTGAACTCATTAACGATCTAGATCTTGAATTCTCCTCAGCATCCTCCAAACTCAGACCGACTAACTGAATGTTCACCGAACGGTGTTTAATCTGTCTGTATTTTGTTACATAGTTGGTTCTTAGTTTACTGAATCAAAAGACAGATATTATAGTGTATACTACTTGTAATAGAAATGTTATCCAATAATAAATGCTCTATACTAAGATTCATTTTTCTACCTTTGTTGTTTGAATAAGCAGATAGAAGGAGCAGCTCGTCAAGGAGGTAGGGGACCTAGTATATGGGATACTTTTACGCACAAGCACCCAGGTTTTTCTCTATCCTGTCTACCTTAACCATCCCTCGATCACTTGTATCTTAATTTTATTTTTACCTAAGTTGATGTTTACTCAATCCGTCTCATTTTAAGAGAGTGTCTTTTTCTATATTTATTAAGTTGACAATTTAAACATCTTACATGATAAATTTATAACCACATGATTCAAATAATTTTTTGCTACTTTATACATCTTTAATTTAAGATCACAAAATTCAAAAGTCTACATTTATTTCTAAAACTCCATGACAAATCAAACTAAAACACTTAAATTAGGACGGAAGTAATAATATATATCAATAATATGCTTGATTACTACTAATCTTCTATTTTATTAAGAATTATTTGGATTATGTGACCTGTCTCTTATCAATACAAAACTATGATCACCTCCTAGTGAGCTGATAATTTTTCTCATCTATATTTTACTTTGCGCTTGTTGTAAAATTAAGATTAGTTGGAAGGCTAAACCAATTGGAATTCTGGGAGACTGGTTCTTACATATATAATTGATAGTGGTAGAAATGATTTACATTTGATTTCATTGTACAAGTAGTTTCTTAAGGAACTAAAATTCCTACGGTTATCCTCTGTCACGCACTTTCAATATGTAGGGCGGACGCACAAAAAGGTTGTTGGTAAGAAACAAAAAACGAGTTGTTGGTAGTGACTTGGTAAAAATATCTGCAAGCAGAAGCTATATAATAAATAACTTGATCACCATTGAAAATACGTTCTCTGAAAAAGTGATAATCGACCTTGATGTGTTTACTGTAATCATGATATTAGATTCATGCTTCTTATAGATGCATACTATCTTAATTTACAGGAAGAATAACTTTCGATGTTCTACGGAAGTCATTGGCTAGCTAGCGTGTGTAGTTTAGTTTGTAATTAACCAATACTTCTCAAACTGTAGACTTTCTTCAGCAGATCTAGTAGGTGACGTGTTCAGCGATTAAAATATGGCGTGAACTACTATTCTCTCGGTCTCAAAAAGATTATTTTAATTTGATTTGATACATAATTTATAAAATAAAAGAAGATTTTTCAAATATGTAATTCAAAACAAGTCTTAAATATTTGTGTGATTATAAATTATCTCATAAAGTTAAATTATTTTTAAATATAAAAAAGTATTAATTTTTTTTAAACAAATTAATAAAAAAAGTAAGACAATTTTTTTTAAATGAATAAAGTTTTTTTAAGGAAAAGATATAGTAGTACAGTTGAATTTGACATATATAGTATATAATTTATATAATTGTCAAACCATATGTACATATTTACCATGGACTATTTCAATTTTCTTTTAAAAATGGCTGAGCATGTCAGATAGTTCTAGTCCTAGATAGTGAGCTGTGTTTCATTGCTTGGAGAGGAAGCTACCGCATAGTATTACGCAGTGCTGACCCAAACAGCCAAAAATATTACTCAAAAATTGTTCAATATATTCTATCTAATTTTATAAGTGGAATCTCAAGAAATAGAGTATAACAGACTTTATCCCTATTTTAGAAGGTAGGAAGATTGTTTTCGATAAAAAAAAATAACACGAATACTTATAAATTTAATTTAACTTTTATATTGTGCTAATATGATACATCCCGTCTCAATTTATGTGAAGTGATTGAATAGTCATGGAGTTTAATGACGAGAGAAAGACTTTAGAAATTTGTAATCTAAAATAAGACATATATTTATGGGTTATAAATTATCTTAAAGGTAAAAATGAAAAGTTAAAGTTAAATTTAAGTTTATTATGCAAAAAACACTATCCTATTTTTTTATTACTCTCTCTGTTTCAAACTGTTTGTCTGATTTTGATTTGACACGAAATTTAAGAAAGTAAATAAAACTTTTGAATTTTGTGATTGTCAACTAAAGATATGTTGAATGTATCAAAATAACTTTTAAGTTTGTGGTCCTAAACATGTTATATGTAAAGTTGGAATTAAAGAGTTGCCAAAAAAGAAAATAGATATTTTTTTAAACGCACTAAAAAGAAAAGTAAGATAAAATTTTTAAAGCGAAGGGACTTAAAAGTCATTCAAGTTTAATGTTTATCACACAAAAATTGTTTTTCTATTTTTTTATAACATAAAAGTCAACCTACTTTAAAATCTATCGCACTAAATTCATTTTTTGTACTTTTTTATCACACATATATAAGGTAAAAGTGTTATTGAAAACAAGATTTATCCCAATCAAAATCAAACGGGTGCTTGAGGTTATACACAATATATCAACATTTTTTAATTACTTTATTAAATTTTTGGGTCTGCTACTTTAATGAATCTCCTATTGACAAACTGTCATACTATTTATTTTCAAGATTGATCCAAATTTGACAGTATGAGATGATTCTGTCTATTTAGCTGTCTTATAATTGACGTCCATTGTGAAATAAAATTTTAGCCCCAAACTCTACAAAATGCTCTTCTAATTTCAACACCTATCAAGTATCATATTTCATGGATCTAACCTACCAGTCGAGCTGGGCAAAGAGCCGGGCCGGCTCGGAGCTCGGCTTGATTGGATTTAGCTCGGCTCGGTTATGCTCGTTTTGAAAAAAGATCAGCACGACTCAGTTTGGTTCCAATTAAATTTTGGCCCAACTTGGCTTGGCTCGGTCAATGCTCGGGCTCGACTCGACTCAATTTAAGAAATAATATTCATTCATTAGGCTCAGTTACTAAGTACATTAGAAATTTACATAATATACTATATTAATTTAATAATTATATAATTAATATTTATTTGACGTAAGTAAATTTTTAAACACAATGTAAATTAAGCCTACTATATCATATGAGTAGGGGTGTTCATGGTGCGATTTGAGTCAATTTTTGGTTAAAATCAAAATCAAAATCAAATCAATTTAATCAATTTTTAAATTATTGAAATCAAATCTAACCAAATATAATACATATTTATCTATTTTATTGTTGTTAGTTTGATTCGGTTTGATTCAACTATTAAGAAATCTAATGGTATTTTTTCTTTTTTATCCTCCAATAAGAAAATAATTTTTCAGTCTCTGCCAAGTGCCAACTTACAATCCTTTGTTATATTGGGGCTATAACTTTATTGGATTATTGAGAAAATGTCTTGAAAGCTATAAGTTTTAATTACGTGAATAAATCTTACAAGAAATATAAAATGAATATTATTTTTAACGTATTCATTCATAGATAACAACTAAAATAATCATCTTCTTGACTTAATAATGCCAAAAGCATTTTTAAAATAATATATAGCTTATTTAATCACGATCATACACTTAAATCATATTTTAAATTTAATATGAATATTATTTTTAAGAATTTATTACAACTAAAATTATCATATTCTTGATTTAATAGTGTAATTGCTCTTTTTTATGATAGCTTGTTTAATCACGATCATATACTTTCTTAAATTATATTTATTTTATTTAATAAAAAAGAGTCGGCTTGACTCAGCTAGAGCTCTGTCAAAATGTTAAAAAGCTCTATGAGCTCGACTCGGCTCGATAGTCTTTAAAGCTCGATTAGACTCGGATCGAACTCGGCTTGACTCGGTATATACTCGGTTCGGGCTCGGCTCTCTCGGCTCGATGCCCAAGCCTGCCTACCAGCATATTCTCCGCACCTAAGTACTGGGTTAGTAATAATTTGTTTTAGAGCAATTGCCCTTTCTTAACAATTCATTATCCTTAAATTACAGAAAAAATTGTTGACCGTTCAACCGGAGATGTCGCTGTTGATTTCTATCACCGTTACAAGGTACATATGGCAGGCCCCAATTTGGTTTTTTTAACTGATATTTATGCTTAAATTATTAAGGAAATTTTTACGTTACACAAAAATCCAACAAACTCCACATAAACAATAATTCTATTTATTTTTTACAAAATTTGATGAGTATTAGGATGGCAAAGATGCCCGAATAGTGGAGGTGGAGTACGATGATTCCTTTGTAAAGAACAAGGGTGATATTATAAAATGCAACAACTATAGAGGTATCAAGTTGCTGAGCCACACCATGAAAGTTTGGGAGAGGGTGATGGAGTGGAGGGTGAGGAAGAGGGTGGTAATCTCAGAGAACCAGTTCAGATTCTTGTCAGGGCGATTGACTACGGAGGCTATTCATCTGGTGAGGGAATTGGTAGAGCAGTACAAGGAGAGGAACAAGGACTTGCATATGATGTTCATTGACTTGCAGAAAGCATATGATAGAGTCTCAAGAGAGGTCCTATGAAGATATTTGGAGCCTAGAAGGGTTCCAGTAGCTTACATTAGGGCGATTATGGATATGTATGATGGAGCTAAGACCCGGGTAAGGACAGTGGAAGGAGACTCAGGACACTTTCCTGTCGTGATGGGGTTGCATTAGGGATCAACACTTAGCCCATTTTTATTTGCTCTGGCATTGGATGTATTAACAAGTCACATTCAAGGGGATGTGCCATGGTGCATATTATTTGCGGATGATATTGTATTGATCAACGAGTCGCGAAGCAGAGTGAACGCTAGGTTGGAGGTTTGAAGACAGACCTTGGAATCTAAATGTTTCAGGTTGAGTAGGACTAAGACTGAGTACATGAAGTGCAAGTTCAGTGCGGTGATGAGGGACGCTGACGTGAAAGTGAGGCTGGACTCACAAGCCGTCCCAAAGAGAGGGAGTTGCAAGTACCTCTGGGCTATAATACAAGGTAATGGAGAAATTGATGAGTATGTCACACATCGTATTGGCGTAGAGTGGTTGAGATGGAGGCTAGCCTCCGGTGTCCTTTGTGATAAGAAGGTGCCACTAAAACTGAAAGGTAAGTTCTACAGAATAGTGGTTAGACCGACGTTGTTGTATAGGGCAGAGTGTTGGCCGGTTAAGAAATCTTATGTCCAGAAGATGAAAGTTGCGGAAATAAGGATGTTGAGGTGGATGTGTGGGCTAACTAGGAGAGATATGGTCAGAAATGAAGAAATTCGGGACAAGGTCGGAGTGGCCTCCGTGGCAGAGAAGATGCGGGAGGCGAGGCTTAGATGGTTTGGACATGTCCGAAGGAGAGACACAAATGCTCTGGTGAGGAAGTGTGTGAGAAGTTGACAATGGAGGGATGGATGAGAGGTAGAGGTAGGCCGAAGAAGTATTTGGGAGAGGTGATCAGACAGGATATGACGAGTATTCAGCTTACCAAGGACATGACCCTAAATAGGAGGTTGTGGAGGTCGAGAATTAGGGTAGAGGGTTAGTATTAGGATTAATATTATTTTTCTTTAGTGTAGGATCACTTTTATTTCTGTCATTCTTATTTTAGTATTCTCATAATTCTTAGGAGGGTGTGGAGGTCGAGGATTAGGGTAGAGGGTTAGTATTATGATTAGTATTATTTTCCTTTAGTGTAGGATCACTATTATTTCCGTCATTCTTATTTTAGTACTCTCATAATTCTTATTCTTAGTTTTCTATTCCTATCTGCTTGTTTCTTTCACTTCGTTATCTTATTTTATTGATGTTATTACTGGTGCTTTCATTTCTACTTGAGCCGGGTGTCTATCGAAAACAATCTTCCTATCTGTCAAAAGGTAAGGGTAATGTCTGCGTATACTCTACCCCAACCCCACCTGATGGGATTATAGTGGGTATGTTGTTGTTGTTGATGATGAGTATGCAATGTATAATACACTAACACTAATTTTATACTTATGGTATACTTGTTACACACGGATACAACGGCTACAAAAGTTAATGGGCATTGACATTATTGAGAAATGCTACAGGAAGACATACGTCTACTTAAGAAAGTTGGGATGCAAGCATTCAGGTTGTCCATCTCCTGGTCTCGAATTTTACCACGTAAGGATACTTTCCTGAATATGTAATTCACTTATTCAACATATATAAAAAGCATCAAACTACATAAGAAATAACCTCCCCCCCTCCCCCTCCCCCTCCCCCTCCCCACAGGGTGAATTTCATTAAATAGATTTATAACATGATTCAATTACATATGCATTTCTTGTATTTTCAAATCAAATACTTGTATTCTCTATGATATGAAAATCTTATACTAATTGTTATGCTAAAAACATTTTCATTTTATTATAGGGTGTTACGTGTTTAGTTTGTTTTTATAAAACAACATGAGGTATATCTATAGTTAGGTAAATTACATAATAATTTGTAAAAGACATTAAATTACAAATAAAAAGTTCCTACACATTTCATTTTATATAATATAAGAGGATAAATATTTCTATTAAAAACTTTATTCACACCTTTAATTGAAAAAAAATAGAGTGAACATTTTTTAGACATGAATGATGGATTTTTGAGAACTCTTAATAGTAAATACTACATATTACTACTAAATTAAATTTAATTAATTATTAATTATAATTTTCTTGCACTTTTACGATGTATGATGTTTGTATTTTTTAGAAATTAGAATATTTGATTACAGAGGATTTTCTCATCTTTAATTTATTTTAGTTTCACTTCAAATTATCTTAAATTTACTAAGTTAAATAATAATTCTTATGTGGGATTTCCATCATATTAGAATTAAATATTTTCTTTTAAGTAGAGATATCATCATTACATTTACAACTTTCATGGTGTAAGGAGGTATGAATGCTTGATTTTTAGATATAAAAGCGTATATCTGCAATTGAGGGGGGGGGGGGGATCTAATAGTTGATCCGTCATTGCTGAATTGAAACTTTGCTTTAGATGGGACGGTAAGCAAAGGAGTGAACCCAGAAGGCATCAAATTCTACAACAATGTCATCAACGAACTTATCTCCAATGGTACCAATAAACTTTATCTCATTCTAATTAATATACTCTTTTCACAAACCATTATAAGGGTTAAGAGTTCCATGTCAGAAATGGAATGGGAACATGAACTCCTTATATGGACTTGGACAATCCTCACCCTATAAGCTAACTTTTGGGATTGAGTTAGACCCAAAATCCATTTTTTACATGGTATCAGAGTCAGGCCCATTCCAATTCTTTGTTCGTCGATGTTGGGCCCCCAAATTATATTGTCCACGCTTCAGTTAACGATGTCTGGGCGTGCGGGGGAGTGTTAAGAGTCACACATCGAAAATTGAATGGGAACATAGACTCCTTATATGAATTTGAATAATCCTGACCCTACAAGCTAGCTTTTGGGGTTGAGTTAGACCCAAGATCCATTATTTACAATAAGTTTCCTAACTTTTCTTTTCTTCAAAGGTTTGACCCCATATGTGACGCTTTTCCACTGGGACACACCACAAGCCCTTGAGGACGATTATGGAGGGTTTCTGAGTTCCAAAATTGCGTAAGACGTTTTAAGTTGAATCAATTAGAAATCAAAAAATTTCAATTCTTTTTCACAAATGAATTACACACGTACCTGATGAAATTGTGTGACCAAGCTAAATATCACATTTTTAATTACTTAACTATTTTATGTTTGACCATATCGCCTCTTGTATGTGCTTGATTTGTTTTATGAGTTTAACACGTAATTATTTTTAGTTAGTTGTTTGAGTAAAGATGAGATTTGAAGCTAAGACCCCTTATATGGTTTTATACCATATTGAAATTGTATGATATTTCATCTAAAATCTCATATTATTGAAAATATCATATTTTTTTATTATTTAGTCATATTGCTCTCTTCGTTCAAATTTATATGACACTGTTTGGATGTCGAGAGTCGAGCTTCTTTATTTTGATCATGAATTCGGACATAAAATATATAAATCTTTTAAAAAATATTTTACATATTTAAAAACTAAATAAAAAGTAATTTATTATAAGTCACAGTATTAACAATTTAAAATATTTAAAGGGCATACGAATAAATTGGGATCAAAGAATTTCTTGTTTCACTTTCAAAAGCGAAAAATATCATATAAATTGAGACGGAGAGAGTACTTAGAAATTTAACTGTGTATGATGCGTTCAGGAAAGACTTTGGTGACTATGCGGACATTTGCTTCAAAGAATTTGGTGATCGAGTAAAGCACTGGATAACTTTGAATGAGCCATTGTCTTATAGCATGTTCGGATATGCAAGAGGTACCTTTGCACCAGGAAGATGTTCCAGTTATGTTGGAAATTGTACAAAGGGTGATTCTGCCACCGAGCCATATATTGTAGCTCACAACTTGCTTCTTGCTCACGCAACTGGTGTCAAAGTATATAAACAAAAATATCAGGTACGTCCATCACAATAACCGATTGAGGTAAGCCCGCACAATAGTTTTTATGTTTAAGTAATATATTGATAGTGTAAAGATTTGTATAAAGATATCAAAATGATATCTACAAGGAAGTCTACTTAAAATGTAGAATTTATAATTTTAAAAATAAGACAGGTTACCTGTAACAAAAAATAAAGTTGACCTGATAGCGTAAAAAATTCTTTATATTAACGATGTATATAACTTGATCTCTTTCTTTTTACTTATTGTAATGCTTTGAGCTTTCCGATCGATTGAGTTTGATCTTTATCTACATTAGGTTCACTTTTTCAATCTACCTAAGAACCAAGTTTTTTGTGTCAGACAGTGTTAGACAAATACATTTTTCTCTCATCCGTTGTGTTTGGTTTCTAATGGGGTTTAAATGATCCTCGGCTACACTCCATGGATTGTATTAACGTTTTGAGTTGAATCCACAAATTCTTTCACATGTATTTTATTTAACTTTATAATTATCAATGTCGACATTTATTTTACTTAGACCAAAATTGATTAGGCTCGATGTCACCATTCACGGGTATCTGATAATTATGAGATAAAGCCACACGCTGAGATCAAAGAACAAGTTCGCTACTGAAATGTGAAGTCCTTAATATCTTTCCTTTTATATCAATTATATAGTTGTGTGGAGTGTATACATTATTCAATGATCTACAAGCTGATGTTTTTTATTTTCAATTTGACATTTGCATTTTCTTATTTTCTGAAAATTTTCAGAAAACTCAGAAAGGGCAGATAGGAGTCACTCTGGTAACTCACTGGTTCGTGCCTAAAATCAAGACTCCTCTTGGACTCAAGGCCCCATTAAAGGCACTTGATTTTTTCTTAGGATGGTGAGTTTTTTCCACTACACTCCCTTGTTTTATTGTGCCCTTGCGAACTCTTTGTTATTATCGAGATTTTGAGTTCCTTAAGATTTTCGACTCAACCTCTCTCTCCAATCCAATATACAAGTGTAAGTTTAACGATTTTTCTAAAATATATTTACATAACATATACTCCCTCCAAGTTTGACTATTTGACAAGTCAAACAATTTTCTTTTAATTGTAATTTTCTCAAACTCTTTTAAATATTTTGAAATATTAAGTATGTCGAATTATAGTACTCCACTTTTTTAAAAAAAATTGAAATATCAATGTGCTAAATGACACTGAAAACTAGGTGGTTTGTTCATCATACTCCAAATCCAATCACACAAATTGGGATGAAAGGAGGAATAGTTAGTGCAACGAATTAAAGTTTACTTTAAAGTGATTCATGAATAAAGTAAAATTTGAAATAATTTGACCAATTTTTATTTCTTTGTAGTGCTCATGCCATTTCTATGTTCAATTAATCACTATATATTTTGTATAGGTTTTTGGATCCAATTACATATGGTGACTACCCAGCCAGCATGCGAGCTAATGTAGGTGGTCGGCTCCCAAAATTCACAGCGGAGCAGAAAAAGTTGGTGAAAGGGTCGATTGATTTCCTAGGAATGAATTACTATACTACTCAATATGCATCTCCAATGCTATCTGTCCCTAGAGTTAACCTTAGTTACACCACAGACAATCATGTTGATATGACTGGTAAGTCATCGAATTAATTCATTTCTTTGAGATAATTGTTCATTATTTTTGACATTTAAGTACATTTCATATATCCTTTCAATTTTGCATTATTTCGATGTTACTGCTTTCATTTCTGTAATCCTTTCTCAAACTGTTCTGAAATGCTTAACTTAAGTTGAAGGCTTATTGAAAACAACATTTCTATCTCTACGAGGTAGGTGTAAGATCTGCGTACACTCTATCCTTTCCAAACCTGATGGGACTAAAGTGGGCATGTTGTTGTTGTTGGGTATTTTGTCCCTTCAGTTAAAAACAGTTATGCAAATTTATTGATAATTAGAAATCCGTTAGATTTGTGAAACTTTATTTTGTGGAGGGACAAAGACTTCAATTCAAAATTCTGCTTACCGAAAGTTAAATCTGCTTGGCCAAACTATAGCAAAAATCTTTTTAACATGAGTTTTTATTTCATTATTCAGCACAAAAGGACGGAAAACCCATCGGTACACCGGTATATACTAATTCTATCATTCGCTCTTCTCCTCTTTCATTAGACTTGTTTATGGATTTATAGGAGATGAACTATATTTTTACTTTGATATTGGCTTGCAGACTGCCCTGAATTGGCTATTCATTTATCCAAGAGGAATATATGATCTCATGCTTTACATCAAGCAAAAATACAAGAATCCTCCCATCTACATCACCGAAAATGGTATTGTTTTAATTTCAATTAACACCACTTAAAAATTAGAAGGGATCGTTTGGTTCGGGTACTAAATCATCTTGAAACTGTAGTTTTTGAATTGGACTAATTTGTCCCACCTCGGAGTCGGGATAAAATAATCTCAAGTTTGGTGGGATAAGGTGGATATCCAGAATTAAGTTTGAGATAAAATTTATATAATGCTTAGTTGACAGTATAAAATTTATCCCAGGATACATTTATACCGTCAATCAAATATAGTATAAATTTAGTGTCAAACTTAATCCTAAAATATCCCATCTTATCCAGTGTAGCAAACGACCCCTAAGGCTTTTTCCTTTTCTTCTTTTTACGTTCACCAAATTAATTGTGTTAGTCTTTTAACTAATGACATCTTTATGTTGACATTATATTGTGCAGGAATGGCAGATGCGAACAATAGCACATTGCCACTTAAACAAGCCCTTAAAGATGATTTGAGGATAAGGTATTACGAGGGACACCTATGGTTTCTATCAAAAGCCATAAAGTAAGATTTTCTTTCTTCCTTGTCCATCTTTTGTTCGATTTGTGTTTATTATGGCATACTCTTTATTTTGGGATCTATTCTTTAATTTACTGCTGCATTAATTATTGGCAGGGCGGGGGCAAATGTGAAAGGACATTTCGCATGGTCATTCTTAGATGACTATGAATGGGATGCTGGCTTCACTGTCCGATTTGGGATCACCTTCGTTGACTACAAAAATGGACTTAGAAGATACTACAAGAAATCTGCTTACTGGTACAAGAAGTTCCTCTTGAAAAAGGGCAAATAAACTCTAGAATATGTCTAGAAGTACTCGAGTCTTAAAAAAGTATTGTTGTGAGGGACTTTTCTTGCGATGTGTCATTGAGTTTTTCACACAGTTGAGCTATATTGCTAGTTTCAAATGGGATTGTACTAGAATAGTTTACAGTTTTTCAAAAATACCGCTGCTTAAGTCTGTCAGAAGAAGAAAGACTAAAATTGTTTTTCCAAATTATTAAATTTTTATCTTGCTTGTGTCCTTCGTTTGTCGGAAGTCTTTACATTGGTTTACCTCTCCCCGGATGTCTTTAATAAAGACCTTGTTGGCATTCAATATATATCCAGCCTTCAATAATAGCCCTAAAGGATAATATAAAATTGTATGTTCTCATCCTTCATAAGCTTGACAACAAGTAGGCAGTCTGTTTTCACATCTACTTCTTAGCAGCTCATTTGTTTAGCTCCAATTAACCTTTTTATGCTCCATAATTCTGTAGTGAGGCTTGTTGTAGATTTCACCTTAACTAAGTTTTTCTACAACCATTGTCCGTGATCATCTCCAAAAAACATCCAAAAGCGGCATCTTCAGATTATTGTGTCATGACACTACCATCAGTATTTATCTTTATCTTTCCTGCACATTGAGGAAACATTCAAGCAATTAGTTCGACTTATTTGGAAGTATGAGTTTGACATGAAAATAGTTCAATAATTTTCTTAGCATAATTAGTACTCCATCCGTCCTAATTTATATGAAGGTATCTGACTTGACACGGAGTTTAAGAAAGAAAGGAAGACTTTGAAAACTAGTGATCTAAAATGATTCATAGATATCTCTGTGGGTGTAAATTATTTTATTAAGGGAAAATGAGTATTTTAAAGTTAAATAGGTAAGAGGGAGTAATTTGTTTGCATATAAGCTCAATAGGTAAGCATATCTTTTCAATCAAGTTTCTATTTTGCTCCTTCTATATGTGCCATATAATTGAAATTGTAAGTGTAGCTCTACAAAATGAAAGCGAGATTCAAGCCATGCAAGCATTATTGTCACACCCCAATCTTGGAGGTGTGGCCAGCGCCCGGTGCCTTACTAGCTCGAGCGAATCATAACTGAAGCCATAACCTGAACATACATACTATCTAGGCCGACAAGTCAGTGATGTATTCAATCCATAAACAGAACGATAATAACAAATACAAGGCCGAAAAGGCCATAAATGACCATCATAGGGCGATATGAACATAAAACCTGAAGGGTAAGCAATCCAAACATATATATATGCACACATAAGGTGGACAAGGCCACAATACGGGTCAACTGACCAACAAAGAGGCCGACAAGGGCATACATAACATCTAGACATATAATCGAAATATATAAGCCTCTAAGAGTATCATCATTGTCAAAAGATCGAAACAGAGTCCCACCATATCCACAATACATATATACATAAGTCTCATAGCATACCAACTCTTTACAGCAACTTCGGGAGAAATAGAGTGCGACAACCAACCGCTGAACTGGCAGTCTACTAGGAAGGTTTGTCAATCTGTCTACCTGGACCTACGGGCATGAAACACATCGCCTTCGACAAAAGGACGTCAGTACCAAATAATGTACTGGTATGTAAGGCAGATAAAGCATAAGTAAAGACATAAACATAAGTGAGAGATAATGAGAGTCTACCATGAACACTGAATTGCAGTGAGGGCCATGATATAACTACATATACTTATATAATCATATATAATGCTCTGGAGCCACACACAGACTCATAATCTCATATCATATCAGCCTTTGTGGGCGTAATCATCATCAATCAATAACCAACTTATCAGTGGTGCTAATAAATAAATATAACGTATATAACGTGCTTTTCATCTGAGATATAACACCTAATGTGCAATATATATATATGTATACGATATGATTTCACACCCCGAGCGATAATCGGCTGGTACAACACTCAGTGTGTTATATATATATGTATGGCCACCACTGATTAGTTGGGTACGTTATGATGATGATGTTAGCCCCATAGAGCAGCTTGATATAATATGATATGGCCCCACAAAGCAGCTAGATATATATATATATATATATATATATATATATATATATATATATAAGTATAAGCATGCATGTCATACGTCCTTAGCGGAATTCAGAGTTTCAAGTTGATTCTTCCCTCTATCATTTTACATTGATGTTCATATATGATTTTCCTTGCCTTACATACTCGGTACATTCATTCGTACTGATTTTCCTTCGCATGGGGATACTACATTTCATACCTACATGCACAGGTTGACAGATTGACGGACCTCCCCCGTATGTTGCCCAACTCGGTGGTTAGTTGGCATGCTCTATTCTTCCGGAGTTGCCCTTTGGAATCGGTATTCTAGTATACATATGTTTTGGGTATGGCGGGGCCCTGTACCGACCTTCTGGAAGTTATAACACTATTAGAGGTTTGTAGACATGTATCCTGTGTAGAGTCATTTGTGCGGCCTTGTCGGCCTATGTTTTCTATACAGACTTCCATGTCTGTGGGATTGCTGATTGTCAAAGAGCCCTTCTTTCATTCAGTTCATCATATGATGGCCTTGTCCCCCTTTGTTATTACTTAGGTTGGATTGGTAGATGATGTATGTTAGTGCTCGGTAAGTAAGGTCGGGTGCCAATCTCACCTCTTCGATTTGGGGTGTGACAAACTTTGTATCAGAGAAGGTCTGTCCTAGGGATGTCTACAACCATGTCTAGTAGAGTTTTATTTATGGGTGTGTAGTGCACCACACTTATAAGTAGGAGGCTACGAGACATTTATGATTATCACATTTCTTTATTTTTCTAGATCGTGCGATAGAACCTAGTCGTAAGAATTCAACTCCTAATATTCATCGTTCGTAATACAACGATACCTACGACCATAAAGACGGCAGCTTGTAAGAAATTGGATGTGGCTGGGGGAGAATTGAGTTATAGGGACTCGATTTTAACTCGTGCTTATAATGAGTAAATATGAGGTCCCTATCAGACCATATGTGCACCAAATGTGCAATTACAATCCTAGAACCTTAAAGTGTGAACATTTACCTTATCTGTGCGGGGAGTAGGTCATGAGGGAATCAAGAGGAAATATATGAAGTTCGAAAGGCAAAAGGTAAGGTAGAGGAGGTATGAGGTACATGAGTAATGTGTTGGGATTAAATGATAGATTGAATGGGAAATGGAGGGAGTTCCCTCTTGCTCTATAAAATAATCATTTGTCCCACATCGGTAGTGGAAATAAAAGTGGGAGTTGTCCCACATCGGTAGTGGAAATAAAAGTGGGAGTTGTCCCACATCGGTAGTGGAAAGAAAAGTGGGAGTTGTCCCACATCGGTAGTGGAAAGAAAAGTTCTTCTACTTATAAGTAGAATTACTCCTTCTTGTCAGTAAAAGGGTTGAGGGGGCAAGGACCCCTCGCGCCGTCGTCGTCGCTCGCTCGGCTCGGCTTCGGCTCGGCTTCGGCTTCGGCTTCGGCTTCGGCTTCGGCTTCGGATTCGGATTCGGATTCGGATTCGGATTCGGATTCGGATTCGGATTCGGATTTGGATTTGGATTTGGTCAAATGATCTGATTGATTGATAATCTTTTTGGACCAAATTTTCTTTAATTTTTAATTATTTAATTAATTATTATTTAATTAAATTAATTAACTTATCCAATCCTACCCGTTAGTGACCACGACGCGACCCGGATCCGCTTCACGACCGCGACCGGTTTCTTTCCCGCATTTAAATTTCCCACCGCTTTAGTGATTGTTCGAAGGGTTGCAAACCTTGAAACTTGATACTTCCATGGCTATAAATTCATTTGATTCTTCGTAATTTTACTTACGAATTTTCTGAACTACAAAATCATCTTCTTCTTACGCACGAATAAATTACGTGTGATATACTCTTTGTTGAGTGGTTCGCCGCTACGAGTTTGGAGTACTACTATTCTGGTAAGATAATCGTTCTATCCTGGGAGGGGATATTCCATCAACCTCGAGTACTGTGAGGGGAATAATTTCCTTAAGGACACACTTTGAACTAAGTGGGCTCGATTATATTCTGGAAAAATAATTTTTCAACACTGATTCTGTTTATTTTCAGTGTTTATTGTTTACTGATTTTTTGGAATACAGATTAATAACAATCTTAAGGAAATTATATTTTTAGATTAATCTGTATTTTGTTTTGGAGACTAAAACCTGTGTGGTTTTCTACTCCGTGTGAAATTTCATATTCTGACTTGAAGACATACAAACTTCGTTGGAATATTAAAGTTCATACTTGTACAACGATTTGAAGAACATAAAAACTTCATCGTTGTTGTATTCTGGTTTGGAGATTAAAACTTGTGCAGTTTTCTACTCCATATGAATATTAGTATTCTGACTCGAAGATATAAAAACTTCGTTGGAATACTAAAGTTTCATAATTATACTGCAATTTGAAGAAATAAAATCTTCATCGTTTAAGTCTGTGATTGAATTGCTATTCTGGTTTTATTAACTAAAACAGTTTGTCAATTTGACAGTGACAAACGAATAATGGCAATTGAGACTGGAACTACCTCTGCAATTACTGCACCAGCGGTTACTCCTACGACTATACCATTTGTGCCACCGGCTGAGAAACTGCGAAGTTCACGGTGCCAACTTTAAAGGATGGCAAAGAAAGAATGTTGTTTTGGTTTACCACCCTTGGAATGCAAAAGTTCCCCAGTGAGGACCCTCCTGTGCCTGCCGCCGACATGCCTGACAACCGAAAGTTCATGGTTACTGAGGCTTGGAACAAAGCTGATTTTTGTGCAAAGGCTACATTTTGAGTGCCTTAGAAGATGACTTGTACAACGTCTACGGTCAGATGAGACCTCCAAAGAACTATGGAGTGCACTTGAAAAGAAGTACAAAACTGAAGATGCTTGCTTGAAGAAGTTTGTGGTTGCCAAATTCCTAGACTACAAAATGGTGGATGGAAAAACCGTTGGAACCCAAGTTCAAGAGCTTCAACTTATCTTCCATGACCTTATTGCTGAAGGTATGGTAGTAAATGAAGCGTTCCAAGTGGCTGCAGTGATTGAGAAGTTGCCGCCCTCATGGAAAGATTTCAAGAATTATCTTAAGCACAAAAGAAAGGAAATGAAGTTGGAAGATCTTGTGATTCGTCTCAAGATCGAGGAAGATAACAAAACCGCTGAGAAGAGGTACCGTAAGACTTCACCAATTGAAGGGGCAAACATCGTTGAAGATGCTGCTCTGAAAAAGAACAAGAAAAGGAAGAGGCCTTCTGGAAAGGAGAAGGATTCCAACAAGAAAAAGTTCAAGGGCAACTGCTTTAATTGTGGGAAAGCTGGCCACAAAGCCCCAGATTGTCGTCTCCCGAAAAAGAACAAGGGAAAAGGACAAGCCAATATGGTGGAAAAGAATGATGATATGGATGATCTGTGTGCAATGCTATCGGAGTGCAATTTGGTTGGAAACCCAAAGGAGTGGTGGCTTGATTCTGGTGCCACTCGACATGTTTGCGCTACAAAAGAAGCATTTGCAACCTATGCTCCCGCTGGACCCGAAGAGGTACTGTTTATGGGAAATACTGCAACAGCCAAGGTTGAAGGATATGGGAAGATACTTACAAGATGACTTAGGCAAGGTCGACTCTCAACAATGTTATGCACGTTCAACAATTCGGAAGAATTTAGTTTCACCGGACTACTCGTCAAAAAGGGGTTTCAATGTGTGTTGGTTAGTGAGAAAATTGTAATAAGTAAGAATGATTTGTTCATAGGGAAAGGCTACCTCACCGAGGGCCTTTTTCAAACTCAATGTAATGGTTGTTGACAGTATTAATAAGAATTCACCTTCGTCTTACTTATTGCAGTCAAATAATTTATGGCATGTTCGTTTAGGGCGTGTCAACTGCAAAACCTTGCGGAAATTGATTAATTTAGAAGTATTGCCTAAATTGAGTGTAATAAATCTAAATGTGAAATCATGTCGAATCTAAGTTTGTTAAACATCCATATAAGTCTATTGATAGGAATTCAAATCCTTTAGACTTAATTCACACAGATATATGTGATATGAAGTCAATACCATCTCGCGGTGGGAAAAAGTATTTTATAACTTTTATTGATGATTGCACTCGATATTGTTATGTGTATTTGCTTAATAGTAAGGATGAAGCAATTGATGCATTTAAGCAATACAAAAATGAAGTGGAAAATCAATTGAATAAAAAGATAAAAATGATTAGAAGTGATAGGGAGGAGAGTACGAATCTCCTTTGCGAGAGATATGTTTAGAATATGGAATTATTCATCAAACTACTCGCCCTTACACACCACAATCAAATGGAATTGCGGAAAGGAAAACCGAACATTAAAGGAAATGATGAATGCCTTACTAATAAGTTCCGGTTTACACTTAAAGCTTGTGGGGAAGCTATCCTTACAAACTAACCGAATACTCAACAGGTGCCCCACAAAGAAAACACAATCTATTCCATATGAATTATGGAAAGGAAGAAAACCCAACTTGAAATATTTCAAAGTGTGGGGTGTTTAGCAAAGGTCCAAGTTCCTTTGCCCAAAAGGGTAAAAATCGGACCAAAACTGTGGATTGTGTTTTTATTGGTTATGCTACAAACAAAGAAAGCTTGTCGGTTTTGGTTCACAAATCGGACAATCCCAAATTCATATAAATACGGTAATTGAATCAGATAATGCTGAATTCTTTGAAAATATTTATCCGTATAAACTGAACGTGAGTCGTCAAGTGAAAGAGCTAAACGACCGCGGGAAGAACCAAAGGAAAATACACTAAGTAAAGCGGATGCAAGGCGTAGCAAACGCCAAAGGACATCTACTTCCTTTGGACCAGATTTTGTGACATTCTTGCTTGAAAATGAGCCTCAAACATTTAAAGCGGCGATGTCTTCTTCGATTCAAGATTTTGGAAAGAGGCAATCAATAGTGAGATTGAATCAATTTTGAACAACCATACATGGGAATTGGTTGATCTTCCTCCTGAAATAAACCTTTAGGATCAAAATGGATTTTTAAAAGGAAAATGAAAGTTGATGGCACTATTGACAAATATAAGGCAAGACTTGTGGTCAAAGGTTATAGACAAAAAGAAGGTCTTGATTACTTTGACACATACTACTTGGTAACAAGAATAACATCTATTCGGGTGTTAGTAGCATCAAGTGTCAGATATGGTCTTGAAATCCATCAAATGGATGTCAAGACACTTTCTTAAATGGAGAATTGGAGGAAGAAATTTACATGGAACAACCTCGAGGGCTTTGTGGTTCCTGGTAAAGAAAGGAAAGTGTGCAAACTTGTTAAGTCACTTTATGGACTTAAACAAGCACCCAAATAATGGCATGCGAAATTTGACCAAACAATGTTGGCAAATGGATTTAAGATTAATGAGTGTGACAAATGTGTTTACATTAAAAATACTCCAAATCATGAAGTCATTGTTTGTTTATATGTTGATGACATGTTGATAATGAGTAGAGATATTACCAATATAAATGCTACGGCGTATCTTTGGCTAGCAAATTTGATATGAAAGACTTAGGAGTTCTTGATTTGATCTTAGGCATCGAATTCATAAAACTCCTCAAGGTCTAGCATTATCGCAGTCTCATTATATTGAAAGAGTACTTGACAAGTTTAAGTATTTAAATTTCAATGTTGTAAAAACTCCAATTGATGTAAGTTTTGCACTTCAAAAGAATAAAGGTGAAAGTGACTCACAATTGGACTATGTACGAGTTTTGGGAAGTTTGATGTATATTATGAATTGTACACGACCAGATATAGCATGTGCTATAAGCAAGCTGAGTCGATTCACGAGTAATCCCAATCAAACTCATTGGATGGCAATGAAACGAGTCTTGGGGTATTTAAAATACACCCAAGACTATGCTTTGCATTATAACAAATATCCCGCCGTAATCGAAGGATATAGTGATGCAAATTGGATCACCGGGTCATTTGAAGTTAAATCCACGAGTGGTTATGTTTTCACAATTGGGGGTGGATCAGTGTCTTGGAAATCATCAAAACAGACATGTATCGCCAGCTCTACAATGAAATCTGAATTTATAGCTTTAGACAAGGCCGGTGAAGAAGCTGAATGGCTCCGGCATTTCTTAGAAGATATTCCATTCTGGCCCAAACCTTTGGCTCCTATATGTATACATTGTGACAGTCAGCAAAGAATAGGTAGGGCAGGGAGCATAATGTATAACGGAAAATCTCGTCACATACGACGAAGACACAATACCGTTAGACAACTCCTCTCTAGTGGCGTTATCACGATTGACTATGTAAAGTCAAGAGATAACGTGGCGGATCCGCTTACAAAAGGCTTATCTAGAGAGGGAGTTAGTAGATCATCAATGGGAATGGGGTTAAGGCCGAGGACAAGTCATCATGGCGGGAACTCCACCTAGCAGACTGGAGAGCCCAAGAGCTAGGTTCAAGGAGATCAAACAAAGTTGTGACTGACGGTTCAACATTGTCAAATAACTCAACCCATTTTCAGATGAAGACAATGTTCAGAAATAAGGATAAAACCTTATGGCTTGTTAATGAGTTAATAAAGCATTAAGGTTCTTTAATGATTATCTAAATCTGGCAGTGTATGACCAGATAATGTGGATATAGGACCACATGTTTAGAAATCACCTATGTGAGTGTTAAGTGTAAGCCGCTTTAAAGGGGAATGACAGTAAATGCCCATTCTCTACACACTCATGAAACCAGGAGGTGTTCATGGCTGAAACGAACACAACCGTGAGAACCATAAACGGTTGAGGGTTGATTGTGTGACTTATGTTGTCTAGGTATACAACAAAGTTCGACGGTTCAAAGATATCAAATCTACCGATTGATCGAGTATATCCGATATAAGTTCACTACGAAAAGTTCAAAGGGAAACCTACTTATCCAGATGCAGTCAAGTCTCGCTTGTATATCACACTTGTCAGCGCATTCCTTTATCTTATAGCCATTCCCCATTCATGTGGGGGATTGTTGGGATTAAACGATAGATTGAATGGGAAATGGAGGGAGTTCCCTCTTGCTCTATAAAATAATCATTTGTCCCACATCGGTAGTGGAAATAAAAGTGGGAGTTGTCCCACATCGGTAGTGGAAATAAAAGTGGGAGTTGTCCCACATCGGTAGTGGAAAGAAAAGTGGGAGTTGTCCCACATCGGTAGTGGAAAGAAAAGTTCTTCTACTTATAAGTAGAATTACTCCTTCTTGTCAGTAAAAGGGTTGAGGGGGCAAGGACCCCTCGCGCCGTCGTCGTCGCTCGCTCGGCTCGGCTTCGGCTTCGGCTTCGGATTTGGATTTGGATTTGGTCAAATGATCTGATTGATTGATAATCTTTTTGGACCAAATTTTCTTTAATTTTTAATTATTTAATTAATTATTATTTAATTAAATTAATTAACTTATCCAATCCTACCCGTTAGTGACCCCGACCGCGACCCTACGGATCCGCTTCAATTCGCGAATTCTTCTTTCCGCATTTAAATTTCCCACCGCTTTAGTGATTGTTCGTAAGGGTTGCAAACCTTCGTAAACAGATACTTCCATGGCTATAAATTCATTTGATTCTTCGTAATTTTACTTACGAATTTTCAACTACAAAATCATCTTCTTCTTACGCACGAATAAATTACATTGTGATATACTACTGTTGAGTGGTTCGCCGCTACCAGAGTTTGGAGTACTACTATTCTGGTAAGATAATCGTTCTATCCTGGGAGGGGATATTCCATCAACCTCGAGTACTGTGAGGGGAATAATTTCCTTAAGGACACACTTTGAACTAAGTGGGCTCGATTATATTCTGAAAATTATTCTTATTTTTTCAACACTGATTCTGTTTATTTTCAGTGTTTATTGTTTACTGATTTTTTGGAATACAGATTAATAACATAATGAATATTGTAAAGTAGCTCGAGTCCAGACAGAAGAACACGGGCATTATGATTCCGCTTTCAACAATGATAGAAGCATAGTTAGTAGTGCACATCCTAGCTTATAACTTATAGGCTTATACAAATGTAGCTTTAGAAATGAATGAGATTTCAGGATCTAGTAAGGGTTAGAGTAATCCTTAGCGTTGGAAAAATTATTGGGACGGGACGACATTACCCAAAAGAGTATTATGAGCATGTCTATAGTTCCTCTTCAGGCAATACATATGTATATAACGTGTGGTGTGGCTAGGAATTGTACATTCAAGTGTGAACCTCTTGAGTTATTAGAAGATTGGGGGGGGGGGGTAGGTAATTGAATCTCTGAGTATAGGATAAGTATTCACTTTACTGTGACTCCTATTCCCAGTAAAGAAGAAACATTGAACAAACGAATGATAAGCCCGGTTGAGGAGGGGAGAAACTAGAAGCAAAAAAAATGTCCCATTGGAGTTCTCCAAAAAAAAAAAAAAAGATAACGTGGAGAGGATAGCAAGAGATTGGTAGAATAAGTGAAGTGTTAGGAGAATGATTTAATGACGTAGCCAACATTTTTAAAATAACTTTGGATAATATATATATCCATATTATCCGTGGGTTAACCCATTTTTATGCTTATTAAATATGGACGGATCGAATAATTGATCTACTTTTATTTAATTCATTTTTTATCGGCACATACCCGACTTGACCTTGCCCGTTTTCCACCCTAGGCAGGAGTAAAGAAGGTAATAATGGATATCCGATCATGGATTTGATTTGTCACAACTCTATGGACTGCTGCTTCCATCATGTTGTTGGTAATAACCTGTTTATAGTCCGAAAAATCTATTTTTTTAAAACAATTATTATGATTTTCTACACCCCCTCACCCCTGGTTATCCCTACCCAATTTCAAATTTTCTACTTCATATATATTATTTTACTTTTATAAAAACTTGTAAAAATAAAAAATTTGCATGGTCAAATTTGGTGTGGGATGGGTTGTGGTTTGGAGGGGGGAAGAAAAAATTTCTCATTTTTTATAAAAATATATGAAATAGAAAATTCAGGAGAGGGTGGGTGGGATCGGGATGGGTGAAGATGAAGTGCATTTGAGGGTGGTGGGTGTTTGGAGTGGGGTGGGAATAGTGGGGCTTGGATGGATATTTTATGAAAAATATTTTTTTGGAGGTCGTGTCATTGGAAAATTTCGAAGTTCTATTCTTTCTGCAAATGGTGAGGTGCAACTATGTACTAGGGATTGAATTTATGAACAAGAAGATAAATTAATCTTCTCCATATTAGCTACATGATGCCAATATCTTTAAAATAACTTTGGGCGGGTGAAATAATTGATCCATTTTTATTTAATTCATTTTCGACCAGCCCATATCTGATTCGACCCGCTCGTTTGCTGCCCCTAGGCAGGAGTAAAATAGATAGTAATGGATATCCGATCATGGATTTGATTTGTCATAACTCTATGGACTGCTGCTTCCATCATGTTGTTGGTAATAACTTGTTTATAGTGCGAAACAAATTCAAACTAATTAGAAAATTAAAAAAGAGGAATAAAGTTTTTTATAGGTAAAAAAAGAAATGACTTAATAATGGTTTTAGTCCTTGAGTTATTGTCTAGTTCTGATTTTCGTCCTTGTGTTAATGGGCTAAGCACATTTAATTTTTAATTAAATAAAGTATGCAATTTTAGTCCTTTAACCTAACTTGAGGTTAACACGTTAGCTTTTATTCAGTTGTACGTTATTCCTTCAGTGAAAACAACTTTTGTAGTCGTGAAAGAGATATAGTATACTAAGTAGATCAGTCTCAGAATTTCCGCTTCATAAATTCCTTGTAGTTGACTTGGCTATGGCAATACAATCAGTCGAGTGAAAGAATAAGGAAGAATCCTAATGTGCGAGTAACTTTTTGTGCCAATTTCCACTGGACAATAGCATAAATAATAACAACATTATTAAAACAAGACTAGTTTACTAGATTTGCACCTTATGTGATTTTATTTACAATCTTACTGCGATGTTGACTTTCTTTCTTTTAGTACTAGGTGCATCATCTGAAATAGATTTGTGTTACAACTTAACAATCTTGAGTTACTGGTTTTTACTGTTGAGAAAGACAGCTACTAATTGGATTAGCTTTGAGAATGCTCTGATAGATATCCGTGATATACACCAAGTATATCACGGGCTGACTTCGTGAAATTGGGTTGTTAAACCTATGATATACACAGTGTATACATACCGTGTATATCACGATTTAGTGGCCTATTTTAGGTGATATTTTGTTGTAATTAGAATTGTACACTTACCATAATTGTATAGTTATTGTACAAGTAGAATAAGGTTTTAGGAGTAGAATAAGAATAGAATTTTCCTATTATGGAAAATTATAAATTGTATACATACTCTTTCATTAATGAAAATAATCAAGGGAGTATATTCTTTCATGGTATCAAAAGTCTAGGTCAAATATTTCCTCTCCCAAACTCTCTTCTCTTATGCCTCGAATTCCGAGAATTCCCCTCAGTTTCCATGCATTCTTGATCCCTTCTCTCTTCCCAATTTTTTTTCCAAAATTCCTATGTCACGTCTTGCACTGATTGTGATGGCTAAGAACACGTTTCACCATGCCCTTACTGTTTCTAACATCAAGAATCACATCCCTATCATTCTTGAAATAGAAAACATCCAATACGCGACATGGGCCGAACTATTCAAAGTTCATGCACACTCGCATCAAGTCCTCCATCACATAATTCCCTCGGCCCCTACTGATACGGAGGTGCCTAAACCCGAGAATGATCTTAAATTATGGATGACTCTTGATGCTACCGTTCTTCAGTGGATTTACTCCACTATCTCTACCGACCTGTTGCAAACGATTATCGAACCAGACGCTACAACGATGGATGCTTGGAATAGAGTGCGTGATATATTCCAAGATAATCAAAATTCTGTGTTGTTAGACTTGAGCAGGAATTCCCCCACGTCAATATGGAAAACTTCCCGGACGTTTCAACTTACTGCAAAAGGTTAAAAGAATTGGCAGACCAACTCCGCAACGTTGGTGCGCCCGTTACCAACGATCGTCTTGTCCTTCAAATGGTTGCAGGCCTATAGTGGCGTCGGTACGCTTCTTCGTCAATGCAGTCCTCTTCCATAGTTTTATCAGGCCCGTTCCATGCTCACGCTCGAAGAAGCTGATTTGGCTATGAAAACGGCCATTGGGGCCCTTTCTGTCATCATGATGACCACATCCGACTTTTCTCCCTCCGTCTCCAACAATTCCGGCCAAAACCGCAACAATGGTGGTGGCAAAAAATGGTTAGAATCGCAAAAATATTGGTAAAAACTGGGGTGGAAATAATGGGAAGGCAATGGGCCTCTGGGCAGTAGGCCGCAAACCAACTGGCCACAGCCCTGGGGCCCATGGCCGTGGAACTAGGACAGTGGGCCCAGGGCCTAACGGCCCTACTACCCGCCGTATGCCCACAACCGTGGGCCCACTTTCCGGCAACAACCCGCCCGCCAAAGAACGGTGGTTCCCGAGATGTTTACGGGTAGGGGCAAGAACGGGTGTGCTTGGTCCTCGGCCTCCGCAGGCCCACCATGTAGCGGGCCCCACCCCTACCGACATTGAAGCCGCGATACACACATTTGGATTAAATCCCCCGGACGCAAATTGGTATATGGACACCGGAGCCACTACTCACATGACGTCCGACCAAGGTACTCTCTCGTCTTATTCCAATTTGAGCAACAATCGTGGCATAATTGTTGGTAATGACAATTAAATTTCAATTCCTAGATACGGTCATAAATCTTTATTTCCCCCCACCCTCCTCTTGTCTTGAAAAATGCCCTTCATGCCCCTAACTTAATTAAAAATTTGGTGTCTGTCCGTAAATTCACCACTGATAATTGGGTTTCTGTTGATTTTGATAATTTTGGATTTTCTGTGAAGGATTTCAAGACAGAGATTCCTCTCATGAGATGTGATAGTAGGGTAGATCTTTATCCTATCACGCCCACATCCGGTCTCTTGAGTCAAGCCTCGCCATCTACTTTTGCGGCTCTCGCTCCTTCCTTATGGCATGCACGTTTGGATCACCCTGGGTCGTCTATGGTTTCTTCCTTACATAAAAATAATTTTATTTCTTGTAAGGGTACGCGTAGTACTCCAATTTGTCAATCTTTTCCACTAAGAAAACTTGTTAGATTACCATTTGTAGACTCTACTTCTCATACTTTAATGTCATTTGATATTATTCATAGTGATTTATGGATATCTCATGTTCTCAGTTCTTTGGGCCATCATTATTATGTTATATTTTTGGATGATTATTCTAATTTTTTACGGACTTTTCCGTTAGCAAAAAAATCTCAAGTGTCTTTCACTTTTTTAAAATTTAGAGCATTCATCCGTACCCAGTTCGAACGATAATTCAAAAATATTCAATGTGATAATGGCAAAGAATATGATAATGGATTGTTTCGGGATTTTTGTGGTACTAATGAAATAAATTTTCATTTCTCTTGTCCTCATACGGCCTCACAAAATGGGAAAGCCGAACGCAAAATTCGTATCATTAATAATATTGCCCGCACTTTATTGGTCCATGCTTCCGTACCCTCTTCTTTTTGGCATCATGCTTTACAAATGACTACTTATCTCCTTAACATACTTCCTACGAAAGGATTGTCATATTCCTCCCCTCTTCAAATCCTCTATAATAAGACTCATTTGTATTCACATCTTAGTGTCTTTGGGTGCTTATGTTATCCACTATTTTCGTCAACTACAATTAACAAACTCCAAGCCCGTTCTACCCCCTGTGTGTTTTTGGGTTATCCATCGAGTCATCGTGGTTACAAGTGTTTTGATTTATCATCTAATAAAATCATCATTAGTCACCATGTTATTTTCGATGAAACCCAATTTCCTTTTGCAAAGGTAAATAGTCCCGGGCCTAGTACATATAATTTTTAGATGACGATGTATCCCCTATATTATCCACCTTTTATTGGACGTGTCCTATACCCAAAATCCTCTAGCGGGCCCACTGCCCGCTGGACCTACCGTACTGTCACAAATTCCCTGCCCTCCAGTTATGGGTCCAGCATCTGGGCCGACGATCCAGCCCAATTCTGCCCCTGTTTTGATTCTCGATCCAACCCACGCCGCTTCAGCCTTGGGCCAAGAAAGCCCACCGTCACGCCGCCTGTCGCTCGCCAATTTTATCCTAAAATCCACCCAATTCTCCCCCAAGTCACAGACCGATCACTCGTAGTCAACGGGGTATTTTTAAAACAAAAATACATTTTAATTTAAATTATAATGTTCTTAAATCCCCTACCTCGTAACCCAGTGTCCGCATTAAATGACCCGAATTGGAAATTGGCTATGACCGACGAATATAATGCTTTTATTGCAAATAAGACGTAGGAGTTGGTACCCCGTCCTTCTGGTGTTAATATTCGTCGGTCTATGTGGATTTTTACTCATAAGGATAATTCTGACGGTTCTTTTATAAAGCATAAGGCTCGTCTTGTAGGTGATGGTAAGACTTAGCAGATTGGCGTGGATTGTGGTGAGACATTTAGTTCGGTGGTCAAACCGGCTACCATTCGCATTGTTCTTAGTCTGTCTCTTTCCAAAGCTTGGTCCATCCATCAGTTAGATGTGAAGAATGATTTCTTACATGGTGATCTTAAGGAGACCGTTTACATGCATCAACCCTTGGGTTTTCAAGACCCCAAATATCCTCATCATGTCTGTTTATTGAAGAAGTCCTTGTATAGGCTTAAGCAGGCCTCACGGGCTTGGTATAAGAGATTTGCAAACTATGTTTCATCTATTGGGTTTTTACACAGCAGGTCGGATAATTCATTGCTCATCTATCGTCGTGGTACTTTCATGGCTTATATACTATTATATGTGGATGATATTATCTTGACTGCCTCTTTTAATGATTTGCGAACGTCTGTCATGACAATGCTCAGTTCTGAGTTTGCTATGAAAGACTTGGGGCCCTTGAGTTACTTTTTGGGGATTGCTGTCATTCGTCATGCAGATGAGTTATTCTTATCACAACGGAAGTATGCAACTGATATCATTGAGCGAGCTGATATGTCCTCGTGCAAGTCTACTTCCACTCCAGTTGATACTAAATCCAAGTTGGGTGTTGCGGCTGGTTCACCGCACGAGGATCCGACCCACTATCGCAGTCTTGCAAGGGCTCTTCAGTATCTTACTTTCACGAGATCAGATATTACGTATGCCGTACAACATGTGTGTTTCTTTATGCATGATCCCAGGGTTGAGCACATGAATGCTCTCAAACGCATTATTCGATACATCCAGGGAACATTTGACTATGACTTACATTTATATCCTTCATTGACGTCTACACTTGTCTCGTATACATATGCAGATTGGGGTGGCTATCCAAATACCAGACGCTCCATGTCCGGGTATTGTATGTTTCTTGGTACTAACTTGGTCTCATGGTCTGCAAAGCGTCAGTCTACATTATCACGCTCTAGTGTAGAGGCCGAGTATTGAGGGGTAGCTAATGTGGTCTCTGAATCCTGTTGGTTACGTAATATTCTTTTAGAGCTTCATTGTCCTATTCAGAAAGCTAGCTTGGTTTATTGTGATAATATTAGTGTCGTCTACCTTTCTGGTAATCCGGTTCAACACCAGCACACTAAACACATTGAGATGGATATTCACTTTGTTAGCGAAAAGGTAGCTCGTGGACATGTACGTGTCTACCATGTCCCTTCCAGGTATCAAATTGCAGACATCTTTACTAAGGGTTCTTCCCTCGGTCCTTTTTGAAAATTTTAGGGACAATCTTAGCGTACGAAGACCGCTCGCTATGATTGCGGGAGTGTGATATATACCCGTGATATACACGGAATATACACAGTGTATATCATGGGCTGACTTCCTGAAATTGGGTTGTTAAACCCGTGATATACACGGTGTATACATACCGTGTATATCACGGTTTAGTGGCCTATTTTAGGTGATGTTTTGTTGTAATTAGAATTGTACGCTTACCATAATTGTATAGTTATTGTACAAGTAAAATAATATTTTAGGAGTAGAATAGGAATATAATTTTCCTATTATGAAAAATTGTAAATTGTATATATACTCTTTCATTTATGAAAATAATCAAGAGATTATATTCTTTCATGCTTTTAATTAGTTCTGTTTAATTGTTTTGTTGAACCATGATTTCATGACTTCGATGTAAGAAAGAGATGGAATTGCAAATGGGGAATTAACTCTAATTACACATTTAATTTAATTAAAGATTAAATATGTTTAGTCCATAGACTTATTGTCCCTACCTAACTTCATGGTAGTGGTCTAGGGAGCACAATTACTAGAGCACGGGAGAATGTTGAGTAATGATTAGGATCAAAATCAATATTAAGCAATAATTCAGCTACTAAAGCCGTCATTTTCCCTTTTGTTTATACAAGAAAATGTCATTTCATTGTCAATGAGTCAAATTTCACGTGAAATTTTGAAAGGTCATTTTGATAAGACAAACACATGATACACATATTCAATCTTTCAGTCAATCAATTTTGCTTATCCTGTCCCTACAAGAGAAGGGTATGGGCAACCTCAAGTAAAAATATTAGTAGCTGTTTATTAAACAAAAGGTAAATAATCACGAGGAAGATTCTGCTTATCTGATTGATTGCAAGAGGAAATGTACATGTTGAGAAGTTTTAACCAACTCACCTGGGGTCCTTTATTTGGTTGTTCACATTGAATTTTATGATTATTGGTTGACGTCGTAATATCTTAATTTAAGACAAAACTTAGAAGAAAGACAAAGGAAGAACTCTGGACCTGAGATTTTTCATTTCAATTTATTTTGTATCTCCTTAATTTCAATTAAGCATTACTTAGTTGATAGTTTTCACGACCTAATAACATAATATGGGGTGAATTGGGTTAATACCAGATTTTCGCCTTCGCCTATGTGATGAACCAAGTTACTTTATTTGTTTCTTATGAGTAGCTTGTAGAATAAAGAAAGCAGAACAGTAACAACACAAGAATTGAACGTTGAAAACACCTGACTCATAAGGGTGAAAAAATCACGACCTACACATTTGCAGGATTTAACATAAACTTCACTAGTTGTGAATCTCAACAGAATTTAGATTACACACTTACAACCTAAGGAGACTGTTTCTAATCCCTTGCCCCTAAGACTGGGATTATTCATTTTTTGTTTTTATAAAATACTGACTAATAAATTAAACTTTGACTTATTGAAAGTGGTGTATTTTACCGAAAGACGTCCTTCAATATTTTTTTTTTCCAAAATGAAATCAAAATATTTGACTTCTCCCGATAGTCTTGGTTGGTAAAAGGCAACTTTTTAGTAGTGATATATAGGACCAATGTGATCATGTTAGATTTTTAATGGAGGAAAAAGTTACAAGTAAATAAATTTAAAGAGCATGTACATAAATGTCTTGGTGTATTTGTGATGTTTAAAAGACAGCTCAAATTGTTTATTTTTTTACATACGTTATTGATGAAGAGATACACAATATTTGTGTCCAGACCTATCGAGAATAGTCTTGATGAAAATTATGGTAGACAATGATATATATATTTTCTCTCTCTCTATATATATACGTGAATTATGTCATGACACGTGGTAACCACGTCATGACACGTGGTAAGTGGCAATGAGTCAGATACAACTAAGCTTGTGGCGCTACCGGTTGAGCATGTGCGGCACCGGGGGTATTAGAAGGACGCGAGGTACCTGTAATCGGGAAGTCCAGGTGAAACGGTTTGAATCCTAATGGGCGGCTGTTACTTGTCCGATTCCACACTTTTCAAAGGAGCATTAATGATATTTATGAAGACACTAATTATCTAATTATTACAGCAATCATTTACTTGTATTAATAAGGCATATATCGTGAGGTGTGTATCCGTAAGCTTATGTATAACATGACACATTATCCCATTGTAAATCATCATATGCAAGTTATTACAATAAACTTATCAATATTATTCTTTGTCTCAATATTTGTGCTTTCATATAAGTCAGAAGTACAAATCGGAAGCTTTACCAAGAAGCCTCTAATAGGATCAGGCTAATTATCTCTTAACTTTGTCTTATTATTACTTATTTACATCATATATTAGCTAACATCTTTACTAAATCAGTCACTTGAGACTCACGTGTATAAATTCAACTGTACCGTTTTATGAATAAACAGTTTGGCGCCCACCGTGGGGCCTGGACAATTATGGTGTCATAAGTGACCCCCTATTTACTAATCTAATATTTTCTTTAAGTCTTGTTTTTTGTTTAAAGAAAACAAATGACAGGAATGGAAGAACTCGGAGACATCCGCAATACCGGGGATAATACTAACAATGTCCCAATCAGACCAGATGGCCTACCGGTAGTAGACCAGGTACTAGAGGATCCGACGATTACAGACAGAGTCACCTCCAGAGGCAGACAGACCCAAGAGAATGATGTTCCCAACGATGAGACGTCTGAAGAAGCCATGCAAACCCTGAGGGAACAGAATGTCGCGATGAGCGGGCAGTTGGAAACCTGATGCATTTTTTCTTCGAGTTAGTGTTCAACAATGCTGGCAGCACACCATGACAACAATAACACCACCGCTGAAGGCAAACCTAATCCAGACGCTCTTCCACATGTGATAAACATGATCTTTGGAGGATTTATGATCGCTGCTACATCCTTCACTGCGGCTAAGAAATCAAAAAAATTGGTTACTCGGGAGAGAGAGATTCCGGGAAACACCGAATGAAAATACTATTACATTCACCAATGAAGACGCTACCGGGGTCATTTTACCATACAATGACACCCGATTTGTTACAATACCTATTGATTTTTACTAGGTGAAATTTTTTTTGATCGACCCTGAAAGTTCTGCTAACATCATCCGATTAAAAG
Source organism: Anisodus acutangulus (assembly GCA_029783415.1). Classification (NCBI taxonomy): domain Eukaryota; kingdom Viridiplantae; phylum Streptophyta; class Magnoliopsida; order Solanales; family Solanaceae; genus Anisodus; species Anisodus acutangulus. Next base: position 13,136,258 of record CM056505.1, read on the forward strand.
TTGTAGAAGAAATGAAGATGGGAGACAAAATTATTCCAACTACCAGAACACTATCGGGTTTCAATAAGTCTAGTGAAACCACTAAGGGTAAAATTGACCTACCGGTGGATGCTATAGGAGTCACAAAGGTAACCAAGATTTATTTCATCGATGGTGACATGAGATATAATGCTATATTTGGGAGGCCTTGGATACAAGATATGAAAGTGGTCCCGTCAATGTTGCATTTGCTGATAAAATTTCCGACATCAGGAGGGATCCAAAAAATTAAGGGAGAGCAACCTGCGGCCAGAGAGATGTGTGTCATAGAGGAACCGGAAGCAGTGGTAGACCCAAAATAGTAATCAAAAGAAGCGGAGCATGCATCAGAAGATGTCCAACAGATTCTGCCAGAAACAGAACCAACATATCCGGAAGAGGAGATTTCAGACTGGTACTAGGTGCTTAGATATTTTCAGGTACCGGAAGAATCGGACGCCACCAAATCTATAGTAGAAGAGCTTTAGCAGATACTTCAAGAGGAAACTCCCAACAAAAAGGTATACCTGGGCACAGGGCTAAACCCGGAGCTAAGGGATTTAATTATTAATTATCTTATAGCTAATAGTGACTGCTTGCTTAGTCGCATTAGTATTTGACATGCATCCCTCCAGAAGTCGCAACTCATAGGTTTGGCCTGGATCTTAGTTTCCTTCTCATGCGGAAGAAGAAGAGGCCTATCGCCGAAGTCCGCAACAAGTTTATGAAAGAAGTAACTAGACTTCTTAATATAGGGTCAATCCGGGAGGTAAAATATCTGGATTGATTGGTAAACGTAGTTGTAGTGCCTAAAAAGAGAAAAAAAATTTAGAATGTGCATTGACTATAAAGATTTAAATAAGGCATGCCCAAAATACTCATTCCCGCTGCCGAACATAGATCAAATGATCGATGCTATGGCTGGTCTTGTGATCATGAGTTTTCTCGATGTGTATTCTGGGTATAACCAAATAAGGATGCACCGGGAAGACCAAGAGAAAACCTCATTTTGAACTACTTTTGGCACTTACTGTTATAATGTTATGCCTTTTGAATTAAAAATGGCGGGACTACTTATCAAAGATTAGTAAATAAGATGTTCAGAAAATACATAGGAAAAACTATGGAAGTATATATAGATGATATGCTTGTTCAGAGTCTTAGCGCAGAAGACCATTTGAGTCATTTATAGGAAACATTCGAGGTGCTAATAAAATAAAAATGAAGCTCAACCCCAAGAAATGTGCATTCGAGGTAGGCTCCGGAAAATTCTTTGGTTTCTTGGTTTCTCAAAGAGGAACTGAGATAAACCCTGACAAGATAAAAGCCATCAAATATATATGGGACATAATGGAAGAAATAAAGGTGGTACAACGGTTGACCGGGCAAGTGGCAGCTCTAAGAAGATTTATCTCCGATCATTGAAGAAGTGTCACAGGTTTTTATTGCTTCTAAAAAGAGAAGAATGACTTTGTATGGATGCCCGAATGCCAACAGGCCTTACAAGACCTGAAAACTTATTTATCTAGTCCTCCGCTCATGTCAAAGCCTAAGGACGGGGAAGGACTCCTTATATAACTTGCGATCTCGGAGGTAGCGGTAAGCGCAATTTGTACGGGAAGAAAAAGGTATGCAATCTATGTTTATTATATGAGTAAAGTTATGTCAGGGGTTGAAACCCGGTACCCACTGCTCGAAAGATTATTTTTCACTTTAGTTATGTCGTCACATAAGCTTCGACCATATTTTTAGTGCCACCCAATAGTTGTAATAACTATGTTTCCACTTAGGAACGTGTTACATAAGCCCAAACTTTTAGGGAGTTTGGCTAAATGGGAGGTGGAATTAAGTGAATTCAATATCGAATATAAGCCTTGGACTGCAATAAAGTCTCATGTCCTCGCGGATTTTATAGCTGATTTCAGTCTGGAGTGACCCCTCAGGCAGAAAAAAAGCCATTTTGGTTTCAGGGATTGCCCCCGGGCTTTGGATGCTTCACACTAATGGGGCATCCAATGTCAAGGGTACCGGTTTGGGAATAGTGTTACATACTCACACCGGGGAAGTCTTAAGGAAAGAAATTCATAATTCTCCTTTGAGTAACAATGAAGTGAGTGTGAGGCTCTGATTGTAGGTTTTGAACTAGCCCAAGGCTTAGGGTCTAAAATAATTGAAGTCAAATGTGATTCGCTGCTGGTAGTAAACCATGTTCATGGAATGTTCGATTCCAAAGAGGAACACATGTCAATGTTCCTCGAGAAGGTTCTGAAGATGCTTTCACGGTACCAAAAGTGGACGGTGGTGCATATACCCCGAGAATAAAATATGGAAGTGGATGTACTTGCGAACTTAGGCTCAATTACAGAAGCATAAGGCCCTAAAGTCGAATCGGTTGTTCAGCTCATATATTCGGCCTTGAACTCAGAGAGGGTATGATGAGGTGACCCAACCAGCTTGACTTAGGATTGGAGGAATGGATTCTTGAACTACCTTGTGAACAGAAAGCTCCCGGAGGACCCGAAAGCATCCATAGGTCAGAGGACCAAAGCAACTCGGTACTGTGTTGCTGATGGAAAACTTTATCGATGGTGTTATTATGGTCCTTTGTCCCAACGCGTAGGCCCCTAGGAAGCTGATTACATGATGAGGGAAGTACATGAAGGGATATGCAGAAATCATTCTGGAGCAGAATCTTTTATGAGAAAACTCAACAAGGGCGTTCTAGTGCGTTGTAGATTCTTATCCAAGACTTGTATCATTTGATGATGCCATGTGAATCGCTAGAAACATGTGAAGTGTATGGCTAACCCAATAACGAAAGTTTCATAAGGGGACAGGAGCAGGCTACCATGAGACAAAAGATCTTCTTTCTAAAGAGATTCGATTCGGAACTCTTATATGTCCAAGGTTCAATATTGAAATAATTTCAGAGGTTTTCCATGACTTTGTCCGTGTCAACAAATAATTCGAAATACCTCGACTTTTTTAGAACAGGTCCGAGTCAAATAGCAATGATTCAAAGCACTTCTTTTTACACTATTTTGAAAACCTAAGGACTCAATCGTATGGATATGTAAAATACAGGATTTCCAATCCTAGCAGGAAAGGGAGGGAAACAGATACTCAATTTAAAGTGAGTAAACAGAATTCCATACTCGATCTCATAGATACATATAGAATTCTGCGGAAAGCCGTATTCGATGAAAGTAGCCGGCAATTATTGGGCCCGAATTGAAGAAGATACAAAGACATTCATGAAAAAATATGACAAATGTCAGTGTCATGCACAACTGCTACACCAACTGGGGGAAGAATTGCATTCAGTTGTTTCCCCATGGCCATTTATGAAATGGGGAATGGATATAGTCGGACCTATACTTGCAGTTCCGGGACAGGTATCACAAATTATATTTATGACTAACTATGTTTCTAAATGGGTTGAGGCTGTAGCTTATACAAAGATCCGGGAGAAGGAGGTGATCTACTTTATCTGGCAACATATCATTTGTCATTTTGGCATCCCGAAGGAGATATCTTGTGACAGTGGCCGGAATTTTATTGGGGCCAAAGTTAAACAGTTCTTGGATGACTTGAACATCAAGCGCATCACCTCCACTCCCTATCATTCCATTGCGAATGGTCAGGTAGAGTCAACGAAGAAGACTACAATCCAAAAACTGAAGAAATAATGGAAGAGATAAAAGCAATGTGTTCTTCCATGATACTAGAGATATTATGGATACAAGACCACGACAAAGATGAGTACCAGAGAAACTCCATTTTCCTTGGTTTATGGTGTAGAAGCCTTGATCCCGGTAGAAGTTGAAACTCACATCTTGAGGTATCTCCAGGCAGAGGAGAAAGCTAACTCAGAATCAATGTACTTGCATTTAGAATTACTCAAAGAATGTCGAGATCTTGCATACGTCCGGATGGTGGCCCAGAAATAAAGAATGGAGCGATACTATAACCGGCACATGAATCTCTGACATTTCAAACTCGAGACTTGATGCTCCGGAGGGTGACTCAGAGCACGTGAGGACCTAATAAAGGGAAACTAGCTCCGAATTTGGAAGGACCATATACAATCACCAAGATCATTGGTAAAGGATCCTACCAATATGACAGATCAAGAAGGAAATAAACTTCCTAGCAATTGGAACGTAAGTCACTTGAAGAAGTACTATGTTTACCAAGGCAAACATGCGCTGCACTCTTTTTCCCTTCTTCTGGTTTTTATCCCAATTGGGTTTTTATGGTAAGGTTTTTAATGAGGTAGGACCAATAAAAGCCTATTATCCAGTGTCTGGGTATCCATAGTATGAACACCCAAATACTAGGGGCCTATATATACCCATACTAGGAGGATACATTTAAAGCTTCAAGAAAAAAATATTTATCACTGGGGACTTTCTGAATCATCAAATATTGCATAAATGTAACCGGACTGACTACACTAGATGGCAACCAGATTATTCTTACACTTATCTTTACAGCTGTGATTTAATGGAATTAACAAAACATTTCCTTTTATGATTACATATATCTTTGCCATCGAAAGCATAAAAAACGTGTGTTATTATAAATATAATTGGGTATTGTTTCCGTCGTAGACACAAGAACAAGACCTGGGCCAGAACTGGGCTAGGGAGGCAGTCCAGTTTCTGGACACACAACGGGAGGCAGTGACGGGACTGTAGAACCAGCGAGATGTGGGCTCGCTGGCGGATTTGGGGTGCGGGACATGTCCGAGAAATGGTGGACAATATACGGGGAGACATCGTCATCTAAAAAATTATACGAACTAGTCACGGGACTACTCTCTTTAGCAAACGGAAATTGGGATTCATCAAAAATAACATGGCGACTAATGATGATTTTATTAGATGATAAATCAAAACATTTGTAGCCACGATGATTAGACGGATAACCTAAAAACACATAAGGGGTAGAACGGGCCTGAAGTTTGTTAATTATGGTGGACAAAAATAACGGATAACATAAGCACCCAAAGACCCTAAGATGTGAATATGAAGGAGTCTTATTATATAAAATTCGAAGAGGGGATGAATATGTCAAACCTTTGGTAGGAAGAATGTTAAGAAGATATGTAGCCATTTGTAGAGCATGATGACAAAATGAAGGGGGTACGGAAGCATGAATCAATAAAGTTCAGATAATATTATTAATGGTACGAATTTTGCATTCCGCTTTCCCATTTTGTGAAGACGTATGAGGACAAGAAAAATAAAAATTAATCCCATTATTAGCACAAAACTCCTGGAACACCTCATTATCATATTATTTTCCATTATCACACTAAATATTTTTGATTTTTCGTTCGAATTGAGTTCTAATGAATGTTCTAAATTTTAAGAAAGTGGGAAAAACTTGAGATTTTTTCACTATCGGAAAAGTTTATAAAAAATTAGAATAATCATCCAGAAATAGAACATAATAACGATGACCCAAAGAACTAAGAACGGGAGATGTCCATAAATCACTATGAAGAATATCAAATGACATTAAAGTATGCGAATTAGAGTCTACAAATGTCAATCTAACAATTTTTCCTAAACAACAAGATTGACAATTCGGAGTACTACGCGTACCCTTACAAGAAATAAAATTATTTTTATCTAAGGAAGACAAAATCGACGACCCCGGATGACCCACACGAGTATGCCACAAGGAAGGAGCAAGGGCTGCAAAAGTTGAAGGCAAGGCTTGACTCGAGAGACCGAAACATGGCGTGGTAGGATAAAGATCTCCCCTACTATCACACCTCATGAGAGGAGTTTCCGTCTTGAAATCATTCACAGAAAACCCAAACAGATCAAATTCAACAGAAACAGAATTATCAGTGGTGAATTTACGGACATACACCAAATTTTTAATCAATTTAGGGCATGAAGAATATTTTTCAAGATAAGGGATGGATGAGGGGAGACACCGTTTTATGATCATAACCACGAATTGGAATTGAATTACCATTACCAACAATTATGCCACGATTGTTGCTCAAATTGGAATAAGACGAGAGAGTACCTTGATCGGATGTCATGTGGGTAGTGGCTCCGCTGTCCATGTACCAATTCGGGTCTGGCGGATTCAATCCAAGTGTGTACATTGCGGCTTCAATGTCGATTTGTGTGGGTCCTGCTGCATGATGGGCCTGCGGAGACCGAGGTCCAAGAACTCCGACTTGCTGCCCCGACCCATCATTGCATCGAGAACCACTGGGCTGTTGTGAATTGGGCCTAAAAGGCTGGCTAGACACTGCCCGGGACAAGAATTTCCAGAAAAATAAGGGTTGTTGGGCCACTGCCCACTAGCCCAGGCCCACTGCCAGGAGGCCCAAGGCTGGTACCAGTGGGGTGGTGGCCCACTATTTCTGGGATGGGCCCACTGCTATTGTTACTATTATTGGAACCACCGCGTTTGCCCCCGCAATTTTTGCCATTATTTTTCCGACTATTTTTGCGCCCCCTTGAGAACGGTTCTGGACCGAATTGTCACCAAAACTCTGAGAAGTAGTGAAGGACGTCATCATGACCACGGGACTAGCACTCGTAGCAGCATTCTTAGCCAAGCCAAAAATTCCAAAGTAAGCATGGAGAGAGCTTGATAGAACTTTTGTAGGGGATTACTTTGACGAAGGAGAGTTCCAAGCCACTATAGGCCTTGGATAGGCCAACAACCATCTGTAGAACGAGACGATCTTCACTAATCGGTGCACCAACATTGCGGAGTTGGTCCGCCAATTCTTTCAACCTTTTGCAATAAGAACGTTCGAGAAACTTTTCACGTTGACTTGGAAAAATTCCCGCTCAAGGGTAATAACTCTGGAATTTTGATTACCTTAGAATATGTCACGCAGCCTATCTCAAGCAGCCATCTCCATAGCGTCTGGCTCAATAATTGTCTGCAATAGGTCGGTAGAAATAGTGAAGTAAATTCACTAAAGGACAGTGGCATCAAGAGTTGTCCACAACTTAGGATCATCCTCATGTTTAGGCACCTCCGTATCTTCAGGAGCCGCGGAGAGTATTTGATGGATGACTTGATACGAGCGTCCGTGAATTTTGAACAGTTCGGCCTACATCGCATATTAGACGTTTTCTATTTCAAGAAGAATAGGGATATGATTCTTGATGTTAGAAACTGTAAGGGCAGGGTGAAACGTGTTCTTTGAGATAGACATAACGAAAGAAGAATAGGTGATTGAGGGATTTAGAAGAGAGAAATTTGGGATCGAAAATTTGCATAGAAATCGAGGTGAGAGAGGCTCGGACCCGATGACAACTGGGGGAGAAAAATTCTCAACCTAGACTTCTGATACCATGAAAGAAATAATTCCTTGATTATTCTCATTAATGAAAGAGTATATATACAATTTATAATTTTCCATAATAGAAAACCTATTCTTATTCTAGTAGTACAAGAATCTTATGATTATGGTAAGTGTACAATACTAATTAATGTAATATTTACACAAAACATTACCTAAAATTTAGACCATATACACGGTCATTTATACAAAACCGAGGCCCAATATACATAGGATATACACATGTATATCTTGTATATCCTATGTATATTTAACACTTACCTTTCATTCATAGTAAGAATCGTTAGAAGGAAGTGATGATTTTCTAAATTTTGTTACTTTATTTATGACACTTCTCTTAATGAGGCAGAGTGAAAGAATTTGTAACATACTTAAGGACCACCACCAATATATATAATAGTGAGATACCTCTTCAAAAGAGACATAACTCTTTGAGTAACCTTTCAGAATATGTGTATTTCTTCAGTTATGAACCCATCAATTATAACTGAAGAATTAACTAGATTTCTAAGCATATAAAATATATACCTTATAACATAAGATTTATATATAGGCCATAAAAATAACACTTTATTAGATCATAAAAATGAGCGTCTTTAATTGATAACATATCTATATACAATTATATTAAATATGTGAGTACACTAAATAGAGAATTTCTAACATACACACCCTTTAAAAACTAATAAATGAAATACGTATTTTATCATAATACTCATATTAATAAGTGTATAATTTTAATTTGTCTTTCATATGCTAAAGTGCATAAACAAAAGTAAAAAATTATTTATAGTATAATGGACAAATAATGTGAACTGTTATTATTTTATTAAAAATAAAAAGAAAATTTTAAAATTAAAATTATTTTTAATTATAAAAAGATATCAATCCTTTAGAACGAACTGAAAAGAAAAGTGGGTAAAATAAAAGTAACGAAAGTAGTAGTGGAGTTTTAAAGGCGGCTAATGGAATATAGAATAAAACAGGAGATATAAAGAAAAGCAGGATGACACGTAAGAAAACAATTACTACTAATAAATATGATGATGTATCCCAATTCTTAGCTTTTGTTATTTGTAATTTTCAAAGAGATCGAATGAGTATTATGTTGTCTATGCTAATCACTCTATTTAACGACTCTTAAGCATATCTATTAATAAATAAATTTCATATTATCAAAAAATATATTCTTTGGCGCTTTCTTTTTTTTTTTAGTGTATTCCAAAAATGTCGTAGTAGTAATTCTTTTTATATATTTTTTTTAATTTTAATTTTTCAATTTAATTTTGTTATTACAAAAATATAATAATATGTTTAAGAAATGTAAATGGGTTTTAGTGATAGCCACAATGAGAGAAAGAAAACAGAAGATATATTAAAAAATAGAAAAGCATGATGACACGTAAGAAAAGAAAAAAATTTATATAAAATGTTAATTACGTTAATAGATATGTCAGTGACACGCTAATTAAAGTATATTATTCAGTAAGACCAAATGTGATAGGATTAAAGTCATTTTTTTTTTCACCTGGTGTTCGAAATTCGCATTGGAGCCCAATTATATCTGGACTCGCGTCGCATAGGGCCTCATTCGGGGGGAAGCGCTCCCTACCAAAAAAATTTTCAAATTCAGAACTCGAACCCGAGACCTCTGATTAAGGGAGGACCAACCCCACCCACCGCACCACATCCTTTGGTGGTGGATTAAAGTCGTTAAATATGTTTCAATTTAAATTTTGTATCATTCAATCATATACTATCATAAAAACGGGGGAAAATGCCTAAAATACACCTTAACATTTAACCAAATTTGTTGTAACACACCTAATTTTTACGGTGGTCCTATTACCCCTGAATATATTTTAAAAGTATTTCTTTGGCATTTATCTAAAAAAACGAACAAAAATTCAACGTGACACAAGCAAGACTCGTGTCCATGAAAGAATATAGTGATTCACAAGATCAAATTTCAAGAGAATCAACTGCTTTCACCATGAAAAAAAAATTAAGAGTGTAGGAGAGAATTCTAATTTTTTATTTTGTTCGAAGAGTGAAATGATTAGACTCCTTTGTTTTTTGTTCTTTTGTTCACCACATGTTTAAATTGTTATCTATCTCACTCGATGAATGCCAAAGAAATTTCTTAAAAGTATATCCAGGGTAATAGGACTTCCGTAAAGGTTAGGTGTGTTACTGCAAATCCGGACAAAAGTTAAGGTGTATTTTAGGCATTTTCCTAAAAACTGACAACATTAACTTTGACCTATTTATCAATTTTATATATTATGTGATTTTTCCTCTTAATATTTATATGAAGTTGAAATTTAAATCATTTTCATTAGTACGTCCAAAATTGCATTGGAACAGTCTATTTACCTTAAAAATTGAAGTTAGTTCATGATTAGCATTAATGAGTAAATGGTCCCCCTATTTTCGTTAGAAAGTAGCCATATGAGCCGGCGGCTGCAAACCAAAATAATTTAAAACGCATTCAACCCGTTTTTACCTATGTCATCTAGTTCGGTCACTTACCCGGTCTTTCCTTAACATCCGGCCTACCCCGATGCTACTTGTATTCGGCTTGGGACTTGACCAACTACCTCAAATTTCATAGCTAAACCTTGCCACGTGTCGTGCTGATTTTCACCATATATAGATAGTCCCCTTACTTCCTGAATCAAAGTTTACCGAAGTGATGGGAAATGGAAATGATTTTTTCGTTGTCGTCTCTTACAAGCTTCCGTTCAAATCACCCCGAAATAGGCGGGAAACAAAATGTTTCTTCTTCACCAAACTCTTAATCACGTCATATCACTCTGTAAAACCGGACATGTGTCACCTTCTGATTAAACTGTTACTTCGATTCGTGAACCGAAGTGTCTCGTAATGATGACTTAGCTTCTATAAAAAACCCTTCTCATTTTCTTCCATATTTTTCACTTTCTGCAAAATTTCTCTCAAATAAACCAACATTCAAACCTTCAAATATCCAAATCTTCAAACCTTCACACCTTCAAGTATTCAAATATTCATACCTTCAAAATGGCTAAAACCTCACACTCTTGTTCAAGACAATCTTCTCCGACACCACCACCGGCGTCGGTGAGACCCCTGAGTCTCAGGCTGTCGCTGAGCCTTTGATATTCTCTCATCCACTTTTTATTTTGACAACAAATTTGCCATTCGCGCTGCCACTTCAAAATTCGATCGAGGTGAAGTGGTTAAAAACTGGCCGACCTCCATAAATCCTTCTGTCCTCGACACAATCCGGAAATACTATAGTTGGACCAATCTCTCCGAGATCATTATAATCGACCAGGACAAAAATATTACTACATACAGGTTGGGGTACTCCAATGTCTTCACTTACCCTTTCACCTTCAAGATGGACCCTCCGATCGATAATATGATCTTAGAATTGTGCAGGACTTACAATTTATGTCTTGCACAAATTAGTCCGTCCTTTTGGAGGGTCGTAACATGCCTCTGATTTTTGGCCAACAAGGTAGATGAATTTTTTACCCTAAATCATTTGATCCAATTATTCATCTAGTTTTGCCATTAGACTTGTCTCCGCCGTATTGGTGTTCTTGCTTATGAGTTGGCCTTGCCACCGGGCTTGTTGAATGTTCATTTGGTTTTCCACATTTCTATGTTGAAGAATTGCCATTCAGACGGGTCTTATATCATTCATTGGGATTCAATGTTTCTTGATGAGAATCTGTCTTACGAGGAGGATCCTTTAGCAATTCTAGATAGGCAGGTTAGGAGGTTAAGGTCTAAGCAGATAACTTTCGTGAATGTGCAATATAAGCATAATCCCGTTGAGGAGGCTATATGGGAGACCGAATCCGATACGCGTGCCAGATATCTCTAGGATGAGCGATTTTTAATTCATATTTGATGTAATGACCTATTCAGTCATTGCGTGTATTTTGACTATTTTCACCGTTGATTCGATTCTAGAAGTTATCGGGCGATTCTAGTAGAAGTTAAGAAATTAGAACCTTAAAGAGTGAAAATGTTTATCAATAGTTTACTTTAGTGTAGACGGACTTTTTTTGGAATTTTTTCGATTTCGTGAGGTTCGGAGGGTCAGTTATGACTTGATGGGATAGTTGGTTTGGTTCCCGAGGCTGTCGAGAGTGTTTTCATCTATTGGTTGGAAAGTTAGTTTAGGTCGTTGGGGTGACTGGAAGAATTAGATCTCCGATAGAATTTTTGAGTCCACGAGTGAGTCCGAAGTGTATTTTTACATATGTGTGCATATCTAGTTTGTGTCGTGGAGGTCTCAGGTGATTATCAGATTTTGGGTTGAAATTATGTATGGATGAAAACTTTTGGTTTCTGGTGTATTCGCTGGGTGAGCGTCAGTGCACCCCAGCGGAATGGGACCGCTACGGCGGACGACAATCCTCTACATCGAAGGGTTGGGGTCATGAGTTGTTGATTGTAGGCACGGACGGTTGACTGTGGACGCGAGTCTGCTGCAGGGACGGGATTTCTAGAATCTTTTAAATGTGATAAAACCCTTCATTTCTCCCACTTCTAAAATACTTCTCAAAAGCACTCTTAGGACAATTTCAAGCATTTTTGGGTGGAATCTTCTTGTGGTAAGTCTCCTTGGCCTTGTTTTACCTTTCTTTGACTTTCTTAAGTTGATTTAATGATGGGAACAACTAGATACTAGTGAAGAAAGTGAGTTCTTCTTAGTTAGGATTTATTTGATTGTTAAGCTTAAAAGTAAGATTAATTGATGGGTTTTTCTAACCTAAGCTTGGGTTTCACTAATTAGGAAGTATTAAGCTTGAATCTTCCATTATTGTTGGTGAATTTGAATATTGGAAATTAGGGTTCATACTCAAATTGGATGTTTTGTATTAATTGATGAAATTGACCTAGTCTTGAGTTATTTTAGCAATTGTTTAGTAAGATTGAACTCCTAGAACGTTGAATTTCATATTTCACTTTCAAAATAACCGTTTTACCCTTGTGGGTCCGTTTCCCCTTTCTCCCTATTTAGTTTGGATTCAAAGAAATAGTATAGTGTTATGGGTATTGTTAGTTTCATTCTCTAACTTAGATTTCGATAATATTAGACTCCGAGTAAGACCATGATCCTCGGAAGGGAAATGCTCAAGTGTGAGCATTGCGACTCCCATTCGGTATTCCAAGTAGGTTACATCTTACTTTCTGGTTAGACTTCGATTAGCGAAGTGTATATATAGTTAGATACTGTTGGAGAAAGAATGTACGCCTTCGGGTATGAAGTTAGGATAGGTTACCTAGCTGGATATTGTTGACTGAATGTGACTTGTTGCCTCTTTGTGATTCGTGAACTTGTACGTAGTTGCCACGCCGTACTTGTGATATAGTTGTCCCTCACGTTTCTTGGTATTATCATGGATAGATGAAAGGACTTAACTCGATACTGCTATCGTGATGTGGCATAGTTGGGGATTTATATGATACACTTGATATTGTCATTACATTGTATTCATCCTCATTTTCATTATATATTGATATTATATGTGCTTGGCGTGATAGTGATTAGGGGTGAGCACGGGTACAGGGTATCAAGATACCCGACCGGAACAGACACTAACGGGTAGGTTTCGGGTAGATATATTATAATAATGGGTAGTTCCGGGTAGTAAAATTAGAAATCGATCAATATCGGGTCCGGTTTTGATTTCGGCAAATAGAGACAGGGTACCCGGACCTGGAACCGATACCCGAAACCTTTGAAATATTAAATATTTTTACTTTTTTAATTCCATTATTTTTTAGTTAATAAAAAAAAGGCCATATTAAAGTACACCATTTAAGGGGGAAAAAACCAAATGCAGAACAATCACTTTCACCATCAAGAAATAAAACAAATAATACAAAGTGACAATCATAAGCAGAGAAAAAGTCAAAAGCGGTAGAAAACTGAAAAGCTGAATTTTTTAAACTATGTACTCCTTTAAGTTATTGAAAAAGAAAGTTGAAATGAAAACCAAAGCAAATTTTTGAAACATTCTTGGGATATTTGTTCCGAAAGAATTCTTTATGGGTTTTGTGGCACTGGCTTTCAGAGGATAAACATACGAGTTTATTCCAAAACCAAAGTTGTTATTTGAAGGCATTATTTTGCACAAAGAAACACCGATTCCGGGTACCCAGGAACCTACCCGGACCCTGCGGTTCCGGATAGGTTCCGGGTAATGATTGCTACGGGTAGGTTTCGGGTAGTAAATTTAGGAGCCGATCTTTTACTGGGTAGGGTCTGAGTAGCTCAAAAAAATTAGGGTACCCGGACTCGCTCACCCCTAATAGTGATAAATGAGAAGGAAACAACAGTGATTCTTATGACATATTGATTGCATAGTTATCTCTATGTTGTGTGATAAGGAGTGGCTACCGGGGTGTTCCGTAGAAGAGTCATATCTATGATATGTGATACAGAGTGATTGGTACATGAACTTCGGGGGTCCCCCATGGGTCATGACTACAGGGACATAGAGATATTTCACTCGGAGCATGTGTACGGAGATTATATTTGGCCATCACATTGCATAGCATTGCATATTTACTCATCATTACATTCATATACCTAGATTCTGACTTGATTCTCTATACTTCAACTGATTATTCTTGGACTATGATATTACTTGTACTTGATTTCGAGCATATATCTTTAAGTTTATTTCTTATATATATGTTAGCTAACTGTTGTCGGCCTATGATATCTATCAGTACATAGTTATCACACCCCAACCTTAAGGGGTGTGGCCGACATCCGGTGTCCTAAGGCCCGAGCGTATCTATCCTGACACCAGTGACATGTATACTAATTTAGAGGCCGACAAAGCCTCTGACATATAACCAACTGAATAGGGGAAAACCACATGCACTCAGGAAAAAGCCCAAACCATGCATATATATAACAAGACTGACATGTGCATAATGAATCTATTGAAGAGGCTGGCAAGGCCACACACAACTATCACACAGAACACACTGTCTACAAGCTTCTAAAGAGTATACTGACAACAACTAGTTGGGACAGGGCTCCGCCATACCCAACTATATACATATGCATATCAATCAAAAATATCATCTTACTGTATAACTCTGAAAGAATGGAGCGTGACAACCTCCAGCTGAATTGAGTCTTACTGTGAGGAAATCATATGAATCTCTATCTGTACCTGTGGGCATGAAATGTAGTGTCCCTAAAAAGGGACATCAGTACGAAATATGTACAAAAAATGAAAGACAGATAACCAATATAAACAGAAGGTACAACATATGAGATAAGAGTACAAAAGTCAACCTGAAACTCATAACAAGCCTCTGTGGGCCTACCTGACACAACCATGAAATTGTATGCATGTTGGTAAAAATAAAGCCGCTCAGTGGGGTATATAAAGTAATATCCAACCTTTTTTTAGGCAAATCATATCATAATACATATATATCATACCCGACCTCAGTGGGGAACTCGACCGTACCCGGCCCAAATGTGGGACTCAGTAATATCAAAATCAACTGCAGCTAGGTGCGCATCTGCGTGCCATACCCGGCCTACTATAGTGCAGTTTGGTAGGAAAATAGCTACATATATATAAGAGCAATACAAGACAGACATTGAAGGTCCTTATGAAACCGATCGGAGTGACTCAAGGTTGTTATCTTCCAATTATCGTTATGTAATGGTGTGTGTATAACTAACAAGCCTCTATGGGATTACCTGACACAACTATGAAACTATATGCATGTCTGTAAAAATCAAGTCGCTCAGTGGGGCCATATAAAGTAATAACCATCATCTCTTTGGGAAAAATCATATAATAATACATATATATTATACTCGGCCTCGATGGGGACTCGGTCGTACCCAGCCTAAATGTGGGACTCGGTAATATCAAAACAAACTTCAGATGGATGCTCATCTACGTGCCATACTCGACCGACTATAGGGCGGTTCGGTAGGAAAATAACAATATATATATAAGTGCAATACAAGACAGACTCTGAAGGGCCTTATTAAACCAAACGGAGTGACTCATGGTCATTATCTTTCGACTATCGTTATGTAACAGTATGTGTATAACTAACCGAGAGTCATCAATGATCGTGATAAAACATGAGGCTCAAGAAACTATCAAGTCGGGAAAATGCTTTCGCAACAGAACAACAAGAATTATAAATTGTAACAATATGATATGAAAGTAATCGCAAGCCTTAAATTTAAGAGTAGAGTTCCTTTTGAAGGGACGCCTTCATGGTAATACTTATTCGTCAATTATGCCAAAAGGATAAAAGAGTATGCCTTAATATACCTAATTTTTGTCGCTATAATCACTCTATAAGCCCTCGCTCCTCTTTCGGGTGATTATCTACATCACATAACAAGTTGACATCAGTATTGCATTCAAATTCCATAGAAAAACTTCACTTAGGCACATTATCGACAATCTTGACCATCTCAAGTTCATAGACTTCGTTACAAGGGGTTCTTATGTAATTAGATTCCACGACTTTCCAAAACACAATTTCCATTGAAAACTCATTTAGGTGTTCTTCAACAACCTTACGCATAAACGACTCCTTAAGCTTTTCTTATATGGAAAGTCTTAGGTGATTCCATTTCACAATCCCTCAAATAGTACTTCCTTAATCCATATAATACACAATATATTCTATCACCTAATTGAACTCATACTTAGAGTAAAACAACCCAGCAATTCATATTACGAAGATTTCACAAATTTGCAAAGTTTTGATTATGAGACTTTTTTCATAACTTTCTCCAAGTCACCAATTAATCATAATCATAACTAGAGACATGTAAAACTTACCTTTACATATCGAAATCTCCTCAAAATAGTAAGCCATCTTGTTTACAAAATTCTTCAAAACCCACTCTTTAAGGAGGAAACAATTCTCACTACAATCACGGGGTTTATGGCGTAACTCTGGCGGATTTTTGCTTGATTTTGTCTTAGAATGTTAGAGTATGGTAGAGATGGTCTAGAGAGAGTGTCAGGGTTTGGTATAGATGAAAAATGGGTTGTAAATCACAAAATCCCCATAGAAACATGTATCTAGACCTGCACCGCTGTAATTCGATGGTACACTCGAGGGACAATCAAACTTTCGATGATCTGTCATTCTTCCTGTCAAACTGCCAGGAAGGTTGAAGGATCACCTTGGAAAATTTGATTGTCCATCAACTACACCGTCAAACTGCCCAAATTCCTATTTTCTTCAAAACATACTTTCTTCGATCCGTTTAACTCCCAGATACTTCGGTACTTCGATAACCAAGTTGTAAACCTTCATTATTCTTCTGTAAGGTCATACCTTTTCCCGGGACTTCGGTATCTATTAATGTCATGATAGAATGCAAAACTATGGGGTGTAACATCCTTCCCCCCTTAAGAACATTTGTCCGCGAATGTTGGAAATTATAACTCTCATGTTTTCTAGAAATTTCGACAGAGTTTCCTTTGTAAACAGGACTATCCAAAACTTGTCAAACAACCCAACATATATACAATGCCACACAGGGCAACATAACATTGCAATAATATCAATCGGCCTCACACGACCGCTTATACTGACCATTCTGATAGAGTTCTTTTCGACCTAAAATTATTTCATCCTTTCATTTGATCCGATTATATTAATATCTCTCTGCTAGTACGTCATCAACTTTCACATAGTCGTATAATTCCTTTACATAATGGTCTGATAGCTGTATTGTATTCTGATACCTGGCCTTTTATCTTTTCTTTCTGATAGAATTTAGGTGACAGAGTCTGTAGGCACGAAGTGTAGGATGATGATGAAGGATTATGGCACAATGAATGCCCGAGTCGAGGATATTTGAATCCACTTCTTCCTCTATTCTTCTTCTTTCTTTCTCGATAATGTCCTTACATAGTTAATGAATTTAGAACAGCCTACTGGCCTTGAAAGTTCTTTTATCAACAAGTTTCTTTCTGCTTTCACTTGAAACAGACACTAAATAAGTGTCTCTTATTGAGACTAGACTCTGTTTGCGGGTTAGTGCCATTGACAACTAAATTCGATATTATGATCCTAATCATGCTTAGCTGGGATCTTCTTTCCTTGTCAAGTTGAGTCTTGTTTTATCATAAAATCCCTTAGTTCGCTTCCTTGTTGATCTAAGTATTTTCTCATAATTTATTTCCTTAAATCTGATACCATTTTCTTAGATTTTATTCCCTTTTCGTACCTTGAGAGAGTTCTATTTTCTTGTCATGCATAGCCCCTTGTTTATCACCCTGATAACCTATCATTTTAGTAACCATTGATTCTTGTTCCGGATTCCTTCCCTATTCCACACATTCTTTCTCTACCCATGTCCGATGGCTTAAACTGAGTTCCCTATTGGTTACCTTAGGATAAGGTGAGGAAGTCCTGGTTATTTAGAGCTTCTTTTGACTAGTTCTTCTATTAGCTTGCTTTCCATAGCGATCGAATATATAATGGCTTGTAGTATCCTTCAAGATTAGCTTTCGATTAGTTTCAATTGAATAGATAGACTCAATTGTTGTGGTATAGTCGGTGGAGTCACTTAAGTGCAAATATTCCGAACCAAAATAGTTCCTAATGATAACGTGATAGTCCATAATGATCTTCGAATTACTCAATAGTCCTTATGTGATAATTCAATATCAAGGGCAATTCTTTTTGACTGCCATTAATCAATATCCTTAATACTCATATACTAATAAGGCTTCCATTATTACCTTTACTTCACATCACAATACATGTTAATGGGCTTTAGATGAAGTGCGTTGCCTTGACGCTTATCATCATTCTAGTATAAGGAATAATTTCATTACTTATAGCTTTAAGAGAGGTATCATCCAACTTCTATTAGAGCTGACTACTTGTTACTTCGTTGGGGCGGTTCCTTCTGGTAATTCCCTTAATGGCTCTCGTTTCACCAGTATGCGACTCTATGGTCCATTATCTTTCTGTTTATTATATCAGAACTTCTTACTATTCATAATACCTCAAACTTGCATACTTCCTTGACGAGGCTATATATTCCAACAGTAGGTTCATCCTCCCCTAGTTGTACTAAACATTCATTCGAGAATCCTTTATCGATCTACATCATTACCTAATCAATTTCCTTATTTTCCCCCTTTCTATTAAATACTGAAAATAAGAAATTATTTAATGTTCGTCGTTGTTTCTTCTTGGGTAAACCTTATTCCTTGAGGGCTTGCCATATTTTCTGGCTCCGAACTTCTGATATTTCATAATTAGCATTCCTTTCATGCTAAGAGTGTATACTTACTTCTTATAACTCCACAGTTCTTATGTGTTAAGCACAATCCTTTGTTGATCAGGTATTTCTAGTGCACTTATTCTCTTGAAGCGAACCTTGACGTGTTCCTATTACCTCCCCATATTATTCAGGCTAGGAATCATCCCCTTTTCTTTATCACTGAAGGTTTTACCCCTGCAAGACGTTAGTCCAATGGGTTTACCTTCGTATTCACCGTACTGCAATCAAGGTTGCCATTTTTGTTCCTCTAATTGATCTCCGTTGTACTGATGTCCTTAACTTGTGATCACGGTATTACTCTTCTTGTGAAGTTCTTAGTTCATTCGGCAGTCAAAATTTTCGCCATGACCTATTCGTTCATCTTTTGTATCCTCATTCTTATCTTTTAGCTCTTTTCCTTATTGCTTGTCTCAAACCATTATTTACTACCTCATTATATACTCTCGTCGAAATTCGCTCATCCTTACTGTCATTTATATATCCTTAGATGACTTATCAATATTCGTGGCGGGATTGAGTTTTGACATGTTCAAATTCAGATTGTGACTGGACTTGATCCTTATCATTATTCGAGCTCTCTCCCCTTAATGGGTAATAAAATCTTTCTCTATCCGTCGTTCATTCAATCAATTTAGGTATTACTGATGGGAATTCCTTCAAGGATTCCTCATCTTAGCATACCTCCAGCATCGTTATTTATGGACGTCATAATCTATATCCTTGGCTCTGCAAGATTAGATACCGCCTCTCTACTTATATGCCTATCTTTTACTGGTACGCTTGCTGCTTGGAGGTCTTAGTCTAGTTCCTTTATTAATTTTCTTACCATTACCATCTCCCCGTCGATCCTCTTGTGAGATGTATTTACTTAACTTGTTTAAGTTATTATAACTCTTCTTTCTTGAGTTTACCAGACATCCGTTTATCACTCATCGTTCCATCTCTATTAATCATATCATCATTGCTAATTATTTCCACTTAATGTCAAGAACTCTGTCCCTTGTCTTCAGCGAAAAAGTTATATCGCTTGCCTTTAATTGACCAATCTCATTCCATCAAGAGTTGGTCCTGAATAGTTTAATCCTTATGAAGAGATTTGAGATTACTAACCAACGTAAAATTTTCCCGAGTCCCTTTTTCTTCATTTCATTGTCTTCTAAGAAAAACTATAGGTAACTCATTCTCGAAATTCCTTCCCTTATTACACTTTTAGAGTCCCCCTTAGTTCTTTGGACTCATGTATCCTCGTTACTCGGGTCATGATTATATGTCCTCAACGTTCCTATATTACTCATGCTACAGAGTCTAAGAATGTTGGATATGTCCATAATTAATAAATTACTGATCCTAAATCATCGGACTTAGATCCCTGAACATAATAGAAATTTCACTTACCTCCTTCAACTCCTAGTATCGATTTATGGTCTATATATGTCTTGTATGACGCAATCCTTATATCACTAATAACTGACTGTTCACAGACATAAACACAACTACTCTGAATAAAGTCATCAACATACCTGATTGATTATGTGATTCTAGGTAACATCGGAACTGGCTAGTCTCCCTGATTCAACCTCGGGCATCTATACACTCTATGGCTCCTGCTCCCACACCAATAACATTCTTCCAGATCACTTATGCACTATCCACAATGGACCTATCCATACTGATGGTATAACGACTGAAATATCTTAGGGCACTACCTGGCCCTATGTCCTAAAGCTCCACATCTAGAACATAACTCAATGTCGGATAAATATACTTCGTCGTGTCTCTCTCCACATTGCAGACATCTTGGTCTACGACTTCCAATATCTTCTGATGTTTGCCTGACTATTACTCGAGAGCTCCGATCTGACGCTTCTCTCATTATCAATTCTTCAGCACCTACATCCATCCCGAACCTTCCGATTTGTTTACTGGTTTCTTATTCCTCGCTTTTACTTGTTAGGGGCGAGCCTTGATTAACTGATGTCCATGATAATGGGATTTTGAGTCTCTCTAAAGGTCTATCATGTGAGGGTTTCTGAACATGACCTTACTCTGGAAATATAACTGGAGGTGTTGTTGCATACACAGGACCACTCACACCCAACCAAAATGGAAATGATCGCTAGAATCAGTGGCACTCGAAAAGGCGACTCCTTTAGAATTTTAGATGGGTCTTTCTCCATCGAAGGATCTTCAAACGGATCTTCCTCCATAGATGGGTCTTTCGATGAATCTTCCTCCACAGATGGGTATTCAGATGGATCTTCTTCCATTGAATAGCTCATACTCCCCTCTGGTGACCTTATATTTCTCAGATCCGTATTAACGGGTGACTATCGGTTAGTACCTTCTCCTGCATTTCTGACCAAATTTCTGCTATCAATACTTCCCTTGGATCTCGGCATTATTGGGAAAAGATCAAGATGGGAATTCGGTGACTCATGACTTCGCTTGTATCACACGATCTGGATTTTTAAGAAATGTAACATCTTAAATGCCTTGTAGCCTGTTGTTTATAAGTGTCGTGGGCAACACACTTATAAACAAGACTCTACTAGAGATTACTTGTAGACATCCCTAGGACTGACTTGCTTTGATACCACATTGTCACATCCGAACCTTTGGGGTATGGCTGGTACATGGTGTCCTAAGGCTCGAGCACACCGATCTTGACACTTGTGACATGTATATAAATTCAGGGGCCGACAAGGCCTCTGACATATAACCAACTAAATAGGAGCAAACCACCTGCACTCAGGAGAAGGCCCAAACCATGAATATATAGAACAAGCCGACATGTTCATAATGAATCTACTAAAGAGGCAGACAAGGCCACACACGACTATCACATAGAACACACTATCTACAAGCCTCTAAAAAGTATATTAATAACAATTGGTCAGGACAGGTTCCCGCCATACCCAACTATATTCATAAGCATATCCATCATACCTATCAGCTTACTATACAACTCCAGAAGAATTGAGCGTGACGACCTCCAGCTGAATCGAGTCCTACTGTGAGGAAATCATTTACATCTATATCTGTATCTGCGGGCATAAAACACAGTGTCCCCGGAAAGAGACATCAGTACGAAAGATGTACTGAATATGTAAGACAGATAATCAATATAAACAAAAGGTACAACATATGAGATAAGATTATAGAAGTCAACTTGAAACTCATAACAAGCCTCTATGGGCTTACCTGACACAACTATGAAACTATATGCATGTCTGTAAAAATCAAGTCACTTAGTGGGGCCATATAAAGTAATAAATGGCCTCTCTGTGGGGAAAATCATATAATAATACATATATATCATACTCGGCCTCGATGGGGACTTGGTCGTACCCTGCCTAAATGTGGGACTCGGTAACATCAAAACAATCTACAGATGGGTGCACATCTATGTGTCTTACCCGATAGACTATAGGGCGGTTCGGTAGGAAAATAGCTACATATATATAAGCGCAATGCAAGACAGACTCTAAAGAGCCTTATTAAACCAATCGGAGTGACTCATGGTCATTATCTTTCGACTATCATTATGTAACGGTGTCTGTATCACTAACTGAGAGTCATCAATGATCATGAGAAAACATGAGGCTCAAGAAACTTTCAAGTCAGGAAAATACTTTCATAACAGAACAACAAGAATCGTAAATTGTAACAATATGATGCGAAAGTAATCGCAAGCCTTAAATTTAAGAGTAGAGTTCCTTTTGAAGGGACGCCGTCATGGTTATACTTATTCTTCGATGATGCCAAAAGAATAAAAGAGTATGACTTAACATACCCGATTCTTGTCACTACAATCACTCTATAAGCTCTCGCTTTTCTTTCAGGTGATTAGCTACATCACATAACAAGATAACAACAATATCACATTCAAATTATATAGAGAAACTTTACTTAGGCACCTTATCGACAATCTTTATCATCTTAGGTTCTTAGACTTCTTTACAAGAGGTTCTTATGTAATTAGATTCCATGATTCTCCAAAACACAATTTCCATTGAAAACTCATTTAGGTGTTCTTCGACAACCTTAAGCATAAACGACTCCTTAAGCTTTTTTTTATATGCAAAGTGTTAGGTGATTCCATTTCACAATCCCTCAAACCATACTTTTCTTAATCCATATAATACACAATCAATTTCATCACCTAATTAAACTCATACTTAGAGTAAAACAACATAACAATTCATACTACGAAGATTTCACAAATTTGTGAAGTTTTGATTATGAGAACTTTTTCATAACATTCTCCAAGTCACAAATTAATCATAATCATAACTAGAGATGAGTAAAAATTACCTTTATGTATTAAAATCTCCTCAAAACAGTAAGCCAACTTGTTTACAAAATTCTTCAAAACCCACTCTTAATGGAGGCAACAATTCTCACTACAATCACGGGGTTTGTGGCGTAACTCTTGTGGATTTTTGCTTGATTTTGTCTTAGGACGTTGGAGTATGATATAGAGGGTCTAGGGAGAGTTTTAGCATTTGGTATAGATGAAAAATGGGTTGCAAATCATGAAATCCCCATATAAACCCGTATCCAGATCTACACTGCCGTAATTCAGTGGTACACTCGACGAACCGTCAAACTTTCGACGGTCCATCATTCTTTCCCTCAAACTGCCAGGAAGGTTGACGGCTCACCTTGGGAAATTTGACGATCCATCAAAGTATTTGACGGTTCGTCAACTACACCATCAAACTACCCAGATTCCTATTTTTGTCAAAATGTACTTTATTCGATCCGTTTAACTCCCGGACACTCCAGTACTTCCATAACCAAGTTGTATATCTTAATTATTATTTTATAAGATCATACCTTTTCCTGGGACTTTGGTATCCATTAACGTCATGGCAGAATGCGAAATTACGGTGTGTAACAATAGTGTTTGTACTGATACTACCTTGTTGCATTCTTTTCTGAATACAAAGTACGTGACCGTTTTCACTTCTACTCCTCGAGAATGATCCCAAAGCTACTTGCTGGGTCTTCTAGGGTGAGCACTGCTTGATGGATTCGCTGTTCGAAGACTCCTTCTCATTACTTATCTTTACTTTTATTCTGAGACAGTATTCTCATTTTGAGACTTGTATTATTCAGACTTGTTTTGATGATCAGTGACTCTTGTACTATTTTAGATCATTATCCTTAGGGTGTATTAATATTCGTACTTCCGCACTTGACATTTATGATATGACTTAGACTTCCATTATTTCTTCTTATTTAGTTTATTTTATTGACCTGATGAATAAGGGAAGGGTTCGCCTACCGATGGTGGGAATGGTAGGTGCCCGCACGACTTAGTGATTTTGGGTCGTGATATTTCTGCTTTCTTAACTGAGAATTGTGATATTGATATTTTAAATGATGAATTGGTGTCTATTTACTTAATGGAAGCAGACCCTAAGATTTATGATGAAGCAATGAGGTCAATTGATGCTATGTTTTGGAAATAGGCCATTAAAAGTGAATTAGATTCTATAGTTTCTAATCATACTTGGGACTTGCATGATTTACCTAAAGGTTCTAAACCCATAAGTAGCAAGTGGATATTTATGAAGAAATTGAGACATGATGGTACAATTGATAAATATAAGGCTAGACTTGTGATTAGGAGTTTTAACCAAATAAAGGTGTTGATTACTTTAATATTTATTCTCCCATGACTAAAATAGCGATCATTAGAACTTTTTATTGCCTTAGCCGCTATTCATAGTTTAGTGGTACACCAAATGAATGCTAAAACGGGTTTTCTAAATGATGATTTAGAGGAAGAGATCTATATGACTAAACCTAAGGGTTTTGTGGTCCCAGGACAGGAAGATAAAGTATGCAAGTTAAGGAATTTGTTGTATGATTTAAAACAGGCATCTAAAGAGTGGTATGAAAAATTTAATGACATATTAGTAGATGATGGTTTTATTGTTAATGCTTCAGATACATGTGTTTATTCTAAAATGATAGGAACAAGCTGTGTGATTATATGTTTATATGTGGATGACATGTTAATCTTTGGTCCTAATGTGTATGTTGTAAATGAGACTAAGAACTTTTTGTCTTCTAAATTTGAAATGAATGACATTGGAGAAGTAGATGTGATTTTAGGAGTTAAAATCAAAAGAACTATTAATGACTTTTCTTTGTGTCAGTCTCATTACAATTAGAAGATATTGAAAAAGTTTGATTGTTTTGATGTTGCTCCAGTAAGAGCTCCTTATGATCCTAGCATACACTTGAGAATGAATAAAAAATCTAGTGTTTCTCAAACTGAATATGCTAAAATAATTGAGAATGTAATATTTCTCATGAAATATACTTGACCTGCTATTGCTTATGCTGCTAGTAGATTGAGTAGATGTACACATAGTCCTAGTAGTGAATATTGGACTGCTCTTCATCGTTTGTTAAGGTACTTGCGAGGTACTATAGATTGGTGTTTGCATTTTCATAAATTTTGTGCTATTTTAAAAGGATTTTGTGATGCAAACTGGGTAACTGATAATGATAAAGTCAGCTCCACTAATGGCTATGTGTTTACTTTCAGTGTAGGTGCTATTTCATGGAAGTCTTCCAAACAGACGTGTATATCACGTTCTACTATGAAATTCGAGTTTATTGATCTTGAGTTGGAAGGGCAAGAAGCTGAGTGGTTGAGAAACCTTTTGACAGATGTGCCATTTTGTGAAAGACAAGCTTCCCCAGACTCCTTACACTGTGATTCATAGGCAGCAATTAGAAATGCAAAGAATAGTGTGTACAATGAAAAAAGGAGACATATTTGCATCAGACATAGTGTGGTTAAAAAGTTGTTGAAGCATGGTGTTATTTCCTTAGAATATGTAAGGTCAGAAAGAAATTTAACAGATCCTTTAACCAAGGTTTAGCAAGAAAGATGATCCTTGAAATGTCGAGAGGGATGGGGCTAAAGCATATGGATTGAGGTTATATAGTGGATACTCGTTTATGGTCAAATGAAGACATATAGGCCATCAATATACACTACATTTCCTATCCCTATGGCTTGTGCTAGTGTTTATAAGGTTGCGCTTATTTGCTCTTAATGATTCCATAGCCTTAAACCGGTCTATGTTTAGATAGACTTGATGGAATCACCTACGTGAGTGTAAAAGTGTGCTTGCCTTTTATGAAAGACTGAGGTCGTCTTTCTGGAGCGCTCATTAGACCTAAGGTGTGTGTGCATGACCATAAATGCACTTTGTATCGCGGAGTTTGCATAAATTAAAGGATATAGTATGTGTTGTGGGGGTCTCAACTTATATCTAATCAGTGAGTACTTCACTTTTTGGATATTAGTTGTTTCCTCATTTCACTACGTGTTAATTCAAATCGAAAGATATTAACATTTAAGTACATGTTCCTTCCTTTTGCCCAAAATTTATTCATATTTTACCTTTACATTAGTGGGGGATTGCTGGAGTTATTACCCATTTTTGTTACTCTTTTATTCCAAATAATGCAATGCCAAATAATCTTTGTGGGTTCTTTTTTGTTGTCTTATTCTTGTCTCTTGTGAAATACTCTTTATACCACATTGATGGTGGAAGGTTCTTTCTTCCTCCATATATTGAAATGTGCATTATTGGGTTAGTAAAAGGGCTAGAACAAGATAGGGGCCTCGCGCACATGAGAATTAGGATTCATAGGCAAAACGGGTCAATTCCCCCCCCCCTCCCCCTGCGAGCGAGGTTTACGTGATGCCTAATTCAATTTCAGTTTTGCAAAAAATTATTTCTGCTAATGAGTTTACCCAAAATTGTCCAAAATCATGTTTACCGGATTAAAGTCCGGACGTAGCTCTCATATCCGAATGTAGATCTCATTCCTCCGTAACTAATTATTTCGAGTTCGGTCAAGACTTATTCTTCTGGAATCAATAGTCCCATAACCGGTCAAAGCTCATTACTTTGAAATTAATTGTGCAATGGTCCATTATCCATAATTACTCTAACTTACTGACGATCTTTGTTTTCTGAATGTTATGAGATGTTGCAGATCTCATTCTTTATTCTCTTAACATTTGGGAGACATTTTAGATTCCAACATTTACTACCGAGACCTTGTCAACCTACCTATATATACCGGTAGAGACTTCACTTGTTTGAACACAAAAGAATATATCATCTTCATCAAAGATCTTACTCTCCTTCTGTTTCTTGACAAATTACTTTGTGCAAACTCCAAACTTTCAGCCACTAATGCATGTGTCCGAAAATGTTGTTGAACCTTAGGGAGCTACCGGGCTAAACGATACGCACCAGAGTCGGTCCGAAATTGCTTTCAAGGTAGTGGCTTGCCACGACACAGTTATAATTCGACAAGTTATTTTTAATATTTTATTTGTTCTTAATCAATGTTGTTCTTCTATTTTACTAACAATCACTACTAAATAATTACCTTTTACCAACCAAGACTATCGAGAGACAAATTATGTGAAGCTATATAGAGTCTCTGGGAGAAGTCTAAAATTTTAAAATTTTATTTTAAAAGAAAAATACCGAGGGAGGTCTTTCGGTAAAATACACCACTTATAATAAGTCAAAGTTTAATTATAGTTGTAAGAATATTTTCCTTAATATTCATCTTCCAACAATGTGGTAATTATACCACTATTACAAGCTATAATTATGCTAATGAAATGATATGATGAAGCTAAGATTACGCCATCTAATCTTCCTAAGATAATGCTAATCTACCTACCATATACATGTGATTCTACCAATTAATTATAATAATGAGTAATTACAACAGTAATGAATAATTATTCTATCACTCTCCCGCAGTCAAATCGGGAGCTAGGCGTATGCTGAGACTATCCCGAAAATCCTCAAATAATACCAGCGGAAGACCTTTGGTAAAAATATCTGCAATCCGATAGCGTGAAGCGACATGGAACGCACGCACTTGTCCGCAAGCAGCCTTTTCACGAACAAAGTGAATATCGAGCTCAATATATTTAGTGCGTTGATGGTTGACCGGATTTCCGGAGAGTTAGATAGCACTAACATTATCACATTACACCAATGTGCTTTCAGAATTGGACAATGGAGTTCTAGAACAAGGTTTCGAAGCCAACAAGATTTAGACACAACATTGGCAAGACCTCGGTATTCTGCTTCGGCACTGGATCTGGACAACGTTGCTTGCCGTTTGGAGGACCACAATACCAAGTTATCACCGAGAAATATACCATAACCATAAGTGGAGCGTCTGGTGTTCGGAAATCCACCCAGTTGGTGTAGGAGACAAGAGTAGATGTTGATAACGGGTATAAGTGCAAGTCATACTCTAGAGTACCCTGAATATAACGCACAATACATTTTAGAGCAAGCATATGATTATCCATCGGATTATGCATGAATATGCACACCTGTTGTACTGCTTAAGAAATATCTGACCGTGTAAAGGTAAGATATTATAGGGCCCCTGCCAGGCTGCAGTACAGTGTTGGGTCTCCAACTGGCTTGCCGGAAGAGGCACTCAATTTGGGATTAGTATCACCCGGAGTTGCTGACGGTTTACAGGAGGACATGCCAGCATGTTAAACAATCTCTGATGCGTACTTATTTTGGGATAAAAATAAACCACCTGCATGACGTGTCACGGCTATCCCTAAAAATAGTGTAGTGGTCCGAGATCCTTCAGCAAATTCTGAACTAAGCTGTGACATGATGGACTTGCGAAGAGCATCCAAGGAGGCAGTTAATATAATATCATCCACATATAAAATAAGGTAAGCAATATTATTACCTTGACGGTAGATGAACAGAGAATGATCAGAACGGCTGTTAGAAAACCCAATATGCGAAACAAAATCAGCAAATCTTTTGTATCAGGCTTGGTGGGCCTGTTTAAGCCCATATAATGATTTCTTTAGCAAGCACACATAATTTGGATACGTGGCGTCCCTATATCCCAAAGGCTGGTACATGTATACTATTTCATTAAGTTCTCCGTGGAGGAAGACATTTTTGACATCTAACTGATGAAGAGGGACACACCTTCGACAAAGCCAAGCTAAGGACCATTTTGATAGTTTCTGGTTTGACCACCGGACTGAACGTCTCACCGCAATCCACACCAACCTGTTGTGTCTTTCCATCTTCTAAGATCGGCTTTATGCATCTAAAAAGTGATATTAGATTTTTCTTTGTGACTGAAAATCCATATATACCGAATTACATTGGTATGAGTGGGACGAGGAACCAACTCCCACGTCCTATTTTTAATAAGAGCATTAAATTCATTGTCCATGGCCATTTTCCAATTCGGTTCATTAAGAGAAGACATAGGATTATGAGGCAATGGTGATTTTGAAATCTGGGTATGTAGGTTATATTTGGTGTTGGGTTTGACAATACCGTGTTGACTACGGGTGACAGGATGCTGGGCCGGGTTTTGAATTGGGCCAATGAAGGAGACTGCACTGCCTGGCAGTTGGCAGTGAACTAGGCCGTGACCAAGCCAATGTCAGGCAGTTGGTTTTGGGTTATCGATCCAGAGGGCATACGTGGGCTCAGGAAAGGAGGCATAACTTACTGGGAAGTGGTGTGCCGCGGCTGGACCACTGTTCCGGGGCCCATGTTACCAAAAATATTTTGGTTGCCAAAATAGTGGGCTCATTTTGAGACAGAAAATGTTGGGACAAATAAGGGGGTATGCCATCGTCTAGAAAATCATAGGTAGGGGGTCCGGACTCATGCATTTTGGTAAATGGGAAATTTGTTTCATCAAAGATAACATGACGACTAACTATTATTTTAGTGTAGGAAAGGTCGTAACATTTGTAACCTCGATGATTAGAAGGATATCCCCAAAAAATGCAAGGAGTAGACCAGCGTTGAATTTTGGTGATTGTGGTGGATGGAAATAGAGGATAGCATAGGCACCCGAATACCCGTAAATGAGAATAAGATGGATCCCTTAGGTATAGGATTTTTAGAGGAGCTTGATAGGACAAGTTTTTGTGGGGAAGTATGTTTAATATATATGTAGCCATTTGTAGTGCATGATGTAAAAAATATGGTGGTAGTGCGGCATGGGCAAGAGATGTTCTAATAATGTTATTGATGGTTTGGATTTTTCATTCCGCCTTCCCCTTTTGAGAGGAAGTATGTGGACATGAAATGCGAAAAGTTAAAACATTTGAATTGCAAAAATCCAAAAAATTCCCATGATCAAACTCCCTACCATTATCACATTCAATATTTTTAATATCCCGTTTAAATTAATTCCGGATGAATGCTCTAAAAGTTAGAAATGTGGAAAAGACTTGTGATTTTTTAGACAAGGGAAACGTCCACAAAAAATTAGAGTAATCATCTAGAAAGAGCAAATAATATTTATGGCCCGAAGAGCTCAAAACGGGTGATGTCCAAATATCACAATGGATAATATCATAAGGCATAAATATGCATGAATTAGACGAAACAAATGGCAATTGAACATATTTTACAAGTAGACATGAACGACACATACTTGAATTACGTGTTTGAGTACATGAAATAAAATTATTTTGTTTGAGGGAGGCTAAAACATGTGTCCCCAGATGACCCAAACGTTCATGTCATAACGAGGGTGCGAAAGCTGCAAAAGTGGATGGTAACTTGGTTCGTTGATTACATGTGGTAATTGGATAGAGCTCCCCATTACTCACATCTCATTAGAAGCATCCCCGTCTGAAAATCCTTCACGGAAAATCCAAAAGGGTAAAAAATAACATATACCCAATTATCATAAGTAAACTTTCTAACCGAAACTAAGTTTTTAATTAATTGTGAAGCATGAAGGACATTCTTTAAGATTAATGGTGCATTTGGTGGAGTCAAGTTGGTAGAACGATAACCACGAATTGGAATAGAATGACCATTTCCGATAATTATACTATTATTTTTGCTCAAATTAAAATAGGATGAGAGATTACCTTGGGAGGATGTCATATGAGACGTTGCTCCGGTGTCCATATACCAATTTGCGTCGGGCGGATTTAGTCCAAGAGTGTGCATTGCGGACTCAATATCTGTTGGGTTGGCCACTGCCGAATGAGCCTCCTGCCACTGGTTCGACAGTGGCCCAATTGTTGTTGAAAAACTGCTGCCTCTAGGCCCATAAATTAGTTGCTGGCCGGCAGTGGGCTGACCAGTGTGCCTTGGATTGGGCCTGACACAATTTCCTGTAGGAAATGGGCATGGCGGCACAGCCTAAGGCCACTGCCATGGCCACTATGGTAGTTCGCCGCCCCACTGGCCATGAGGTTGCCACTTGTAATACCCCGTACTTTCGGGCCATGATTTGAATCGCAAGGCATATGTAAATAGACCCGAACTTTGGGGAATTTATGTCGTATAAACGTATGCAAATAAAGAGTCTAGTATATAAAGGGATGTGATCCCGAAACAAATTAGGACTTACCAAGTGGGATAACAATGATCGACTAATTGATGATCGACTAATTGGTGATCGTCTAATTGATATAGTGGGGAACAAGATTAAGTGATTGAGATTAGTATTCCACGTGGAGCTTGCACAATAAGGTGGCATATGACTAATGGTAGGTATAGGATCTGATTGAGGGTCACGTTTTGGACATAAATTCCGTGGTTAGCAACATAGTGAATATTTAGAGTGGGGCCCACTGTCCACCCATGCCTTAAATTAATAGAGATGTTGGACGAAGTAATAGAGAGAGAGACCAGCAACTTGGTTCACTTCTTTTCCATTTTCCAGTATCAACAAAGTGCTTAGTTCTTGTGCATAAACAATTACAACGTAGGCAACAACGTTTTCCACAAATATGAAGCAATAGGTAGCCACTTCTTTTGGGATTAATTCATACGCAATAAGTAATAATGGAGCAACAACGTGAATTATCGTAAAAAAAAATAGCAACGTGTTTCTTTTTAAGCAGAGTAAATATTACTTCGTGGTGAAGTAAGGTTTGGGAACGGTTTGCTCTCGACATGTAGGATTAATATGTTGTACGGGTGAATTCATTTCGGTTATTGAGAAAGTCGACAAAAGGTATGTTAAGGCAATTTATTTCTTTCTTTTGGCATGTTCTATGAACGAAACGTAAATGTGATATTGTTCCATAAATTATTCTACTCTTTGTAGTTAAGAATGTTGTTGTTGTTCATTCCTATGTTGAAAAACATTTCTAAATATGTCCTTAAATCCTTATTGAGGTATATGTGAAAGATGTTAATGTTTCCAATGTTAGCCGAAGGTACAAGGCCCAATGTTAGCTGAAGGTACACAGCCCAATGTTAGTTGAAGGTACAAGGATATTATGTCATCCGATAAAGTTCAGAATGTTTTATTATCATTCATGCATTCATGCATTATATTCATACATTATCCTGGACCCACATGTGCTATATACACACTACTATATGGTAAATATTATATATATGTAGGGGATGGGGAAAAGAGAAGGCATTATATACGAACACCACCTGCAGCTAGTACAGATATCACGAAAAAGAAAGATGCCCATGTGAGGCCAATATTGATGCCCCTGTATGGCCATTATGAAATGATGCCCACATAGGCGGTTATAGGGAAAGAAGATGCCCTTGTGTGACCAATATTTATATGTATACTGCATTTGCGTTGTGCATGACATTTAGGCATATGTATTAGGGCCCTTAGAGGCATTTATTGATGGTTAGCCATTTCATCGCTTGTTACTTGGTCAGCGATCATCGCTTACTGCTATCAACTATCTTTATCGATCAAGCTGCTTCGCTTATTATATATCTCTTTTATGATATTTGTCATGCCTGACATACTCAGTACATCAGTCGTATTGACGTCCCTTTTGTCGGGGGACGCTGCGTTTCATGCCCGCAGGCTTAGGTAAACAGCGGGACGGTTCACACTAGTAGGTTGCTAGTTCAGCTGATATTGGAGCACTCTAATTTTTTCAGAGTTGCAGTCTGATTGTGGTATGAAAGTTTGTATATGCATATGGGTATGGCGGGGCATTGTCCCGACCTTATGATGTACGTATTCTTTAGAGGCTTCTAGACAGTTGTCATGTGTATAGTAGTTGTGTTGGGCCCTGTCGGCTGTGATGTATGTATCAGCCGAATATTTGGTAACGGCCCTTGTGGCCATGATTGATTTCGGTTAGCTAGTAAGTATGTGAATAATGGTGCCCGTCAGGTAGGGTTCGGGTGTCCGTCATGGCCCTCCAGTTTGGGTCGTGACACCACTGCTGGCCGGAATTTGTCGGCTGACCACCATGTCCGTCGCCTCTGCTATCATTTCCGCTGCTACCAGAATTTTGGTGGCCCCCGCCTTTACCATTTTCTCGATTACCACCCTTATTTTTGCTACCATTTCGCCCTTTTGTCCCCTATTTTGTGGTAGAGGTTCAAAATGCGTATTAGTTTCTTTGGTTGAGGCGACAACCATGGCGGAATTTGAGAAGGTTGCAGCCTTTTTGGCAAACCCCGCTTCTTCAAGAATAAGCAAGGAGCGGGCTTGATAAAAGAGTGGTAAATGATTGCTTTGTCGGATGAGCGTTCCCACGCCACTATAAGCGTCGGTAAGGCCGACAACAAATTATAAAACCAATCGATTATTTGTAACCGGCGAACTAACGTTCTTGAGTTGATCCAATAAAACTTTGAGACGTAGACAATAAGCGAATGCATTTGGGAAATCCGCCATGTCCGTAGTAGAGAATTCTTGCTCCACCGTGACGGCGCGGGAATTTTTGTTATCTTGAAAGATATCCCGTAAGCGATTCCAAGCTTCCATTGCCGTAGAATCGGGTTCCATTATTATGTGCAACAAATCGCTGATATTGTTGCATAAATTCACGAAAGAACTGTCGCATCAAGTGTGAGCCATAGTTCTTTTTCATCATCGATTTTTAACACCTTTTCCTTGCCCGTTTTCGGTGGGATAATGTGATGAATAACCCGGTGAGAGCGACAACAAATTTTAAAGAGTTCCGCCCAAGTTGTGTAATGCACATTTTTCATCTCAAGAGTGATGGAAATGTGAGTTTTGATGTCGGAAATGGTGAGAGCGGGATGAAAAATGGATTTAGAGTCAGACATTGTCGACCGGACAAAGAAAGAAATAATGGAAAAAGAGAAATGAGGGTGGCCGACGGTAGTGGGAGGAAGTCAAATCGGCCGACGATGTGGTCGACGGTTTGGGTGAAAAAGTTTGCGGGGGTAGGATCCTTTTCCCTAATTTTCTGATACCATGTAAGAATATTTTCCTCAATATTCATCTTCCAACAATGTGGTAATTATACCACTATTACAAGCTAGAATTATGCTAATGAAATGATATGATGAAGCTAAGATCATGCCATCTAATTTTCCTAAGATAATGCTAATCTACCTACCATATACATGTGATTCTACCAATCAGTTATAATGAGTAATTATAATGATGTTGTTACTGTTCTGCTTCTTTTGTCTGCAAACTACTCATAAGAAAACAAATAAAGTAACATGGTCCATCACATAAGCGAAAATCGGATTTGGCTCCTCTCCATTACAATTTTTTTCCATTTTCTCAAGTAAATATTCAGAAGATTGACACTTGTCTATTTTAAGTTTTGAAGGCTTAGATTAACTTAAGTTAAACAAGTATATTAACTACGGTTAACTTTTACTTTGGGAAAAAAATTACTCTCCAGAAAAATCTCAACTTCCACAAATTTAGGAACCCATTAATATTATTGTATTCAATCATATTTTTACACTGAGATATAGTATTCACTCAATAAATGAGATTATTGTGTACGTAAGGAGTAGTTATATTACTTATTGCCTTTTAACCACAAAATTATATTATGTCCTACAATTCTCTTCTTGCAATCTCTATGTATGTAACTACAATTAAAGCATAGTTATTTGAGTTCTAAATGTTTAAGACAATTTTTTTTTTGAATGTAAACGATTAATTAACAGTTTTGAGGTGGAAGCAGAATAATCAAATCGTTTATATAGAGGAGAGAAAGAGAAGTCGATACGTTTAGCGAATATTGGGTGCATAGTTTCATCTCATTAATGAATATTATATTCGAATTTAAACACATAAATTGAAAGAACTGATAATAAATAAATATATAAATAAAATGAAAGCTAACGGTTTACCAAATTTGAGGGGTTTGGGATTTTCTTAACAAAGTTAGGAGTGTAATTCTAAAATTTATCTTACTTATTAACTATGGTTGATATACTTGCTTAACTTAAGTTAATCTAAGTCTTTAAGATTTAAAATAGACAAGTGTCAACCATCTAAGTATGTACTTGAGGAAATGGAGAGAGTGTAATGGAGAGGAGCCAAATCCGCAAAAATCTGTATAACCCAATTCAACCCCCTCCCCCACCCTTTGTATTATTAGGTCGTGCAAACTATCAACTAAGTACTGCTTAATTGAAATTAAGGAGATACAAAATAAATTGAAATGAAAAATCTCAGGTCCAATGTTTTTCCTTTATCTTTCTTCTAGTGCTGGCCAGTGGGCCGGGCTCGGGTCTGGCGGGCCGAGTTTGTCGGAGTCGGGTCGGGGCGGGACGGGTGAAGGGGGCGGGATCGGGGCTGGCGGGTCAGGCGGGATCGGGTTTGGCGGGATTTGCCGAAGTCCCGTCCCGATCCCGATCCCATCGGAATCGGGTCGGGGCGGGATCGGGTCGGGTGCGGGATCGAGATCGGGATGGGTTCCGACGTTTTTTTTTTCAATAACATATGTAAAAAAAAAACTCAATAATTAAACAAGACAATATAGTGTAATAAAAATATCTCAATGTTGTTTTTGTGCCTCTTATATTATTTAATAGACATGATTTTTTTGTAATACAAATACAATTGTCGAAATTGTAACTTTGTGGTGTTGTCCAAAAGTTGCAAATTACATAATAAAATTGCAATTAAAAAAATTATAATCTGAAAGAAACATGTTCTAGTTTCTTGATAATTTCCTGTGGTTCTTCGGTTGGAATTGGTATTTGTTGGTCAAATTGATCCACGTCTCTTCCACCACCTTCGGATAAGATTTCGTTGTAGTTTTCGTCTTCTTCTTCGTTGATCTCCGGTTGACCGCACCTTCTCCGCTCCGCTCGTATCCAATCTCCGAATAATACTGTAATTTCCAAGATGTCTCCGGCTAATGAGTGTCTGTGGTCTCCTATTTGATATCTGTCGGCAGAAAAAGCTCTTTCAGACGCAGTTGATGACGCTTGAATGTTCAAAACATCTCGGGCCATCACTGAAAGTGTTGGAAAGGTCTTCTCATTCCCCCTCCAGTATTTCAGCAAGTCTTCACGTCCTTCTTCATTGAGAACTGCTTGGTACAGTACAGAACCCTACAAAATAAAAATATCAAACTCGCTAATTTGGTTAGTAGCGATACGACCGCACATTCTATTTCTGAGGCTTTCAATACTAGCCGCAGAAACAGCATATCTTTTGTGAGGTTGTGTTGAAGATGAAGAAGATGGTATGGAAGCCGGTAGGTTACTAGCACTTTCTTGTTGGTAAAACCTATATATTTTTGCATTGGTCTTCTACGCTAGACAACACTTCTTCTTTAGTTTGTTCAATAGGTGGTGGGTGATTTGGATTTTTTGGACTTGGAGGTGGTAGTACTTATATACAATCGTAAATAGCTTCAATAAGTGATTTAGTACCGTCTATTTTAATAGTCGGATTTAATACAGCACCAATAATATAAATAGTGGAATAGGAATAAAATATTTTTTTATTTTGATAAATATTTTTTTAATAGCTGCCATATAAGCTGATTTTTCCATATATTCACTAAGTAATAAAAATATTAGAGTTATATAAAACAACATAGTTGAAATAGTAGGATAATATATACCGGAAAATTCTTTTGTTGCTTGAAAAAATTTCTCTAAAAATACAATAAGTTCGGAAATTTTTACCCAATCGCTATCTACAACCATATCAGCTGGATTTTTATTATGAGAGTTAAAAAATAAAGTTATAGGTTTTCTATAGTCATAAGCAACAAGTAGTTTCTCGTATAAAAAATTTCACCTAGTGGGTACTTCTTCTGTAATTTTTCTATAAGGTAGTTGGCAATCGTGACAAGTTTTTTTATATTATTTTCTTCGTTGTATTCTATTACTTTTAAAAATAAAGTTTATAGGA
Source organism: Anisodus acutangulus (assembly GCA_029783415.1). Classification (NCBI taxonomy): domain Eukaryota; kingdom Viridiplantae; phylum Streptophyta; class Magnoliopsida; order Solanales; family Solanaceae; genus Anisodus; species Anisodus acutangulus. Next base: position 13,173,133 of record CM056505.1, read on the forward strand.
AATTGTATTTTACTAAGAATGTCTTCAAAAAGTGATAGACTATCATTTACAATTAAGTTATATATATGACACACACATTTTTAATGAAAATGATCTGAAAAAGATGGAGTTAAACTATTTTTTAAAATTGTAATAGCTTAATTGTTAGAATAAACGTTATCTAATGTAATAGTCATAATTTTATCGGTTATTCCATAATAATGGCACACTTGATAAATATTTTCTGCAATAAAAGTATCAGTGTGCCTATCATCTATATATCTATACGCTAAGATACGTTTTTGCATAGATTATAATCTATCTAATGACAAGTTACCGTTAAATAATCATGGCTGTTAGTACTACGACCTATATCAGACGTGATAGATACTTTGCCATTAAAATGATATAATGAATAACGTAAATATTGTTGATATTTATGTGCGAATTTAAATACATCTCTCTTAACAATTGATTTAGGAAAATCTTTAAAAGCAAGATTATATATATCTCTAATGTAATGAATAAAACCGGGAGATGAAGGAAATTAAAAAGGCAAACCCTCCACAACAACTAATTTTGATATTTCTTCCCTTTCTCTATGTTTATTGTATTTAGGGCCTACAATTCCCCCCGTCATAGGGTTAATTTGACCTCAGATTTGGTCCGGGACAAGACGATATGTGAACCTTGTCCCGATGGAGCAGACGCTTGTGCACCCGGTTTTGAAGCCTGGTATTGGGCATACCTAGCTGGATGAGCCCTTACTACGTGTCTCATTAAACCCCCCGTCCCACCGTGACCTTTTCCAGTTTTAAATTTTAAAACATCTTTACAAATTTTACATCTAGCTACTTGATTCTCTACGTCCTTATCAAAAAATATCCATGCATCTGATTTTAATTGTCGTTTTGCTGGACCTCGTCTCATACTAGGGGGAATGAGAGGCATTTCAGTTGAAGGTGCATTAGTGGGTGTGCTGTCATCAACATTAGTGGGTTTATCATCTAGATCATCGTCTAAATTAAAGTCTTCTTGAGTTCCAGAAAATAGCTCCTTGTCTAAATCTAATGGTATTGTAGGAAAATGTTCAGTATCAACAAAATCATCCTGTGTAGGAATAAGATGACTAGAAGAAGTACCCCTGCCCTTGTTGCCCCTACTAGAAGAAGCCTGACCCCTACCCGTAAGCATACGTTTAAATCATTCCATTATAAATTTATAATTATACTAATAAATAACTAAAGTAAATGAAATTACGTGCGCTAAATAAAATAAACAGACAATAATAATTTAATGAAGTAACGAATGTACCAAACGCCGACGTAACGTCGACGTGTAATCGAGGGGTTGAAAATTGAAACTTTGCTCCATGGAAGATCCTCAAGCTAATTGCCAACTTCACTCCCAATTCCCAAATGAATAAATAAAATTGAATATTTAGTAAACAATGTAGACTTGAAGAGAGATAAATTGAGAGATTAGAGAGATTGTAGGAAGATTTGTGAGAAAGATGAAGAGAAAATAAGTTATTTATAGTTGGAAAATTGGGTTAAAATGTAAATATAATAACTTATGGGTTAAAAATAAATATTAAGGGGTAGAGGGGGTTGGGGGAGGGAGGGAGGCCAAAAATGGTCGTTGGGTGCAACGGTTATTTTTGCAAAAGGGGGATACCGGACGGGATCGAGTCGGGACTAGCGGGACTGGGGCGGGCCGGGTACGAGACATTGTCCCGGTCCGGTTAAAGTCCTGATACCGATTTTTTTTTTTACTACTCGGTGTCGGGGCGGTATCGGGGCGGGATCGGGCCGGGAACCGGGCTGGACCGGGCCGCTCCGGTGCCGCACATGCTCAACCGGTAGCGCCACAAGCTTAGTTGTATCTGACTCATCGCCACTTACCACGTGTCATGACGTGGTTACCACGTGTCATGACATAATTCACGTATATATATAGAGAGAGAAAATATATATATCATTGTTTACCATAATTTTCATCAAGACTATTCTCGATAGGTCTGGACACAAATATTGTGTATCTCTTCATCAATAACGTATGTAAAAAAATAAACAATTTGAGCTGTCTTTTAAACATCACAAATACACCAAGACATTTATGTACATGCTCTTTAAATTTATTTACTTGTAACTTTTTCCTCCATTAAAAATCTAACATGATCACATTGGTCCTATATATCACTACTAAAAAGTTGCCTTTTACCAACCAAGACTATCGGGAGAAGTCAAATATTTTGATTTCATTTTGGAAAAAAAAAATATTGAAGGACGTCTTTCGGTAAAATACACCACTTTCAATAAGTCAAAGTTTAATTTATTAGTCAGTATTTTATAAAAACAAAAAATGAATAATCCCAGTCTTAGGGGCAAGGGATTAGAAACAGTCTCCTTAGGTTGTAAGTGTGTAATCTAAATTCTGTTGAGGTTCACAACTAGTGAAGTTTATGTTAAATCCTGCAAATGTGTAGGTCGTGATTTTTTCACCCTTATGAGTCAGGTGTTTTCAACGTTCAATTCTTATGTTGTTACTGTTCTGCTTTCTTTATTCTACAAGCTACCCATAAGAAACAAATAAAGTAACTTGGTTCATCACATAGGCGAAGGCGAAAATCTGGTATTAACCCAATTCACCCCATATTATGTTATTAGGTCGTGAAAACTATCAACTAAGTAATGCTTAATTGAAATTAAGGAGATACAAAATAAATTGAAATGAAAAATCTCAGGTCCAGAGTTCTTCCTTTGTCTTTCTTCTAAGTTTTGTCTTAAATTAAGATATTACGACGTCAACCAATAATCATAAAATTCAATGTGAACAACCAAATAAAGGACCCCAGGTGAGTTGGTTAAAACTTCTCAACATGTACATTTCCTCTTGCAATCAATCAGATAAGCAGAATCTTCCTCGTGATTATTTACCTTTTGTTTAATAAACAGCTACTAATATTTTTACTTGAGGTTGCCCATACCCTTCTCTTGTAGGGACAGGATAAGCAAAATTGATTGACTGAAAGATTGAATATGTGTATCCAACAAAAGATAAGAACGAGGGAGGGTGTGTTTGGTGACCTAGGCTGAAGTAAAGGGTGATGGGCCGGGTTTGGTCCAAGTTTGGACTGGGCTCGGCCAAAATTTAAAGGAAACTGGGGTCCAAAACCGCCGGATTAAAAGGTTTTGGAAGAGTGCACACATTTTGCAAATGTCGTAATTAATTGAATTTTAAAACAGCCGGGGCTCTTTCAATTATGGTTGAAATTCGTGCAAATCATTTAAAATAAATATCAAATTGACACTATCTTATTTAAAATCATTCAATTATGATTTGATTTTGAGATCTTTTTGCAATAAAGCCAAATGAAATTATAAGATTGAGATGTAATCTGATAATTCATTTAGTTAATCAATTTTTTTGATTTAATGGAGTAAAATATTCCCTAATTAATCATTAATAATTTAATATTGATTAAATAGTTATTTTCACTATTTTGAATTTAAAGTTTGATAAATATGTTTGAAAATCTTAAAACATATACAAAATATGCAAGATGCTTTACAATAATATACTTGATGATATTTTTCCAAATGAAATGGCAACATATCACCAAAACAATTTTGTAAAATCATTTTAGACTTGTAAAAATGTATATTTCACCCCATTTGTTACTCAAAAAATTTGAATAACTAAATAAAATTACTTGAGGGCAAAAATTTGGTGTCAACAAGTACCTAAACGAGCGAAAAACTTGAGATATCTACTGCGCATGTCTGACTCAGTCTCCCAAGTAGCTTCCTCAATTAGGCGATTCCTCCATTGAACTTTCACCGAAGCTCTTGGACCTCAACTTCCTAATTTGCCGATCTAAAATGGCTATCAACTTCTCCTCATAAGCCAAATATTGGTCAAGTAACACCAAATCTCATTGAATCACATGAGAACCATCCGTGTGGTACTTCTTCAACATAGAAATATGGAACACAGGATGAACAATTGACAACCCAGGGATACGACTAGCTCATAAGCTACATCACAGATACGTTGAACAATCTCAAATGGCCTGATATACCTCGGGCTCAACCTGTCCTTCTTCCCAAACCTCATCACACCCTTCATGGGTGAAGCATTCAGTAGTACACGCTCCCCAACCATAAACTCCCAATCGCTAACATTCTGATCCGCATAACTCTTTTGCCTACTCTGAGCCGTCAGAAGTCAGTCCTAGATTAACTTCACCTTGTCTAAGGATGTAACAACAAGTCTTTACCCTACGATCTAACCTTAGAGGCGTCGAACTAACTTACCAGAGATCGACATCTTTACACAAGGCCTCAAATAGAGCAATCTTAATACTCGAGTAATAACTGTTGTTGTAAGAAAACTCCGCCAAAGGCAATAATTGATCTCAATGACCACCAAAATCAACAACATAGGCTCACAACATATCCTCCAACACCTGAATAGTCTGCTCAGACTGACCATCTGTCTGAGGGTGAAAGGTTGTGTTAATCTCCACCCGAGTACCCAAATTCTTTTGCATTGACCTCTAACAGTGAGAAGTAAATTGCGTACACCGATCCATATGATATAAATGTGCACCCCATGTAGGTGAACTATCTCTCGGATGTAGATCCGGGCCTTCTAAAAATTGTAGGTAGTCTGAACCAGAATGAAATAAGCCGACTTGATCAACTGATCCACAATAACCCAAATAGCATCAAACTTACCCAAGGTCCGCGATAATCCTACCACAAAGTCCATATCGATGCACTCCAACTTCCACTTGGGTATATGCATCCTCTAAATCACTCCACCCAACTTTTTATTCTTATACTTCACATGTTGACAATCCCAACACCGAGATACAAAATACACTGTATCCTCTTCATCCAACACTACAAATAGTGTTTCTTCAAGTCACAATATATCTTAGTATTTCTCAATGAATAGAATATCTCAAACTATGAGCTTCCTCCGTGATCAATCTAGTCAAGTCACCCGACCGGGGTACACTAATACGACCATTAATCCTCAACACACCCTCATCATAAAAAATTTCCTCCTTGAACTCTCCTCGTGACACCTTATCTCGAATTTCGCACAATTTCTTATCATCAAACTGTTAAGCCCGAATATGCTCCAATAAAGATAACCTCACCTCCACACAAGCTAAAACTCAGCCCGATTATGAAATATAAATCCTGAAAAAACCTATTGGCCAAGGACTGAACACCAAAGCCATAGAAAGCTCTCCCTCTTGTAAGAAAGCTAGACTACCCATACTCACAGCCTTCTGACTCAAGGCATCCACCACCTCACTGGCCTTGCCCGGGTGATAAAGAATAGTCATGTCATAGTCTTTGAGAAACTCCAACCACCTCCTCTATCTGAAATTGATGTCCCTCTGATTGAATATGTACCGAAGGTGTGATGATCCGTGTACACCTCACAATATATCCCATAGAGATAATGCCTCTAAATCTCCAAAGCAAATACAACGACAGTCAACTCTAAATTGTGACTCGGGGAATTTCTTATCATAAACCTTCAATTGTCTTGAAGCATAAGCTATTACCTTGCCTTTATGTATTAGCACAAAACCAAGACTAATTTGTGAAGCATCACAATACACCGTAAAGCTCTTCCCCTCCATGGGTAAGGTAAAAAAAGGAGCGGTAGTCAATAAAGTATTGAGCTTTTGGAAGCTCGCGTTGCACTCATCTGACTACTTGAAAGACACTTCCTTTTGCGTCAACTTACTCAATAGAGATACGATAGAAAAGAAACCCTCTACAAATCGCCAATAGTACCCTGTCAACCCAATGAAACTTTGATTCTCAATCAATGAAGCGGGTCTAGCCCAATCTCAAACCGCCTCAATCTTTCTTCTGATCCACCATGAACCATCATTGGACACTACTTTCCCCAAGAATGCCATCGAATTATGCTAGAACTCGCACTTCAGAAACTTAGCATAAATTTGCTTATGCTTCAAGACTCCGAGCACGATCCTCAAATATTGTACATGCTCCTCTTACTACGAGAGTAGACCAAAATGTCATCAATGAATACAATAACGAAGGAATCCAAGTACGGTTTGAACACCCCTTTCATTAAGTCTATGAAAGCTACTGGGAATTGTTCATCCCAAATGATATCACTAGAAACTCATAATGGACATACCGCATCTGGAAAGTTGTCTTATGGATATCCTCAACCCTAATCTTCAACTGATGATACACGGATCTCAAATCGATCTTAGAAAAGATCGAAGTACCCTAAAGCTAATCAAACAAGTCATCAATATGGGGTATCAGATACTTGTTCATGTTGGTGACCTTGTTCAATTGCTGATAATCGATGCACATACACATAGATCCATCTTTCTTCTTCATAAATAGCACCGGAGAACCCTAAATGAATACACTTAGTCTGATGAACCCCTTAATAAACAAATCCTGCAATTTCTCATTCAACTCAGTCGGTGCCATCTGATATGGTAGAATAGAAATGGGCTAAGTGTCTGGCTCTAAGTCAATACAGAAATTAATATCACAATTTTATGGTATAACCGGTAGGTCCATCAGGAAAACCTCACAAAACTCACTCTACTGGTATGGACTCAAGTGTGGGAGTCTCCACACTAGTATCCCAAAAATGCGGCAACTCAGTCAAACACCTTTTCTCCACTACCCAACGAGCCCTAAGGAATGATATCACATTCATCAGAGCATGACTAGAAGCACCTATCCATTCCACTCTAGGAATCCCTGTATAGCTAACGTGCCTATCATGGAGTGGCAATCCAAAATTGTATAATATGGATATAACCAATCCATCACAAGTATATCATCAAAATCTACCATATCTAAAACCAACAGAGTGTAGTATACCATCAAACTAATTACACAGGACTGATATACCCAATCTACCACTATGGAATCCCCAACAGGAGTAAAAATATGTACTAGCAAATCAAGCAACTCACAAAGCATATCTAGACTCGAAGCAAACTATGTAGACACATAAGAATAAGTAGATCTTAGGTCAAATAGCACCGAAGCCAATCTATAACAAACCAGAATAATACCTGTGATGACAGCATCCGAAGCCTCTGCCTTTTGCCTACATGGGAAATCATAACAATGGGTACGACCACCCTCAAACTGAGTACCCACACGACCACTGCCTCATTTAGTTTGGGCGCTACCTTTACCAGAAACTAAATGACCCCTACCTACCACTCTGAGTACCTCCTCTAGCCCATAGTTGTGTTGATCTAGGTGCAGAACCATGAGAACCTTGGAATGAACCATTCTGTCTAAGTCTAGGACACTTCCTCCGGAAATGTCCTGTGCTCTACACTCAGATCATCCCCTACTGACTACAGTGGGCTAAGAAGAACTCAAATAACTAAACTGCCTTCTGCGACCTAAAGGCCTAGAAGAGTGACCTTAGGAACTCTATCCCGTACTAGTCTAACCACGCTCATACACTATCATAGCTTCATACATGGTCCTACTAGACTAGGGTCAGTGATCGTCCCTCCATGATAACCTCGACTCCTAAGTGAAGCACTACTGTAGCTACCAACATACCAGACCCTCTTGCCCTCTCATTTCTCAAAAACATATTGACAAATCATCTTTATATCCTTAGTGGCATCCACCACATCCTGAAATAAAGCTCCTAAAGTAGCACTATAAGATACACTCAAAGGAATCGAAATAGAAAATGCCTTGACAAACCTTCGCACTCTCTCTGCCTTGGTACGAAGTATCATCATAGCATGTTAGGCCAATACATGGAACCTAGTCTCATACTCCATGATGGATAGATCGTCCTACCTCAAGCCCTCAAACTAATCCCTGTGATACTGCGGGGGACATACTTGTCCAAAAACCCGATTGGCCTACTGCGGATAAAATCCATCCACCACTGCTAGACATTTTCAACCATTTGAAATATTATATAATCGACTCCATGCGACTCATTCAACCCTAAATTGTGCAACCTCTCATGGCAACCGATCAAAAACTCATAGGAATCCTCACTCGACTTCCTAGAGAATCTGGGAAGATCCATCCTCTTGAATCTGTCAAACATCTTCTGCTCCTTAATAGTCATAACTGACACGTTGGCCGGAGTGGAGCAATACCAGGCAAAACCACATCATTGACATGAGGAGCCACAACAAATGCTGGTAGGGCTGGCTAAACTGGCGAAACTGGCTAGACCTCTGGAGTTTGAAACCCTAAAGCAAATATTTAATCTGGACTCTGACCCCCGGCTCTAGTTTGAGAAGTTTGAGAATCATCTGAAGTACTTGGTAGCATGCCCGCTTGGGCTATAGCCTCAAAGTATCCCAAGATACGCATTAAGGTATCTTGAAGAAGTGGAGTAGCAATGAATCTTGGTAGTGCCTATACGGGTCCACCCTCATCCACCTGATCTGGCGCCTCCTCCGGAACCTCCTCCTTTGGGTCCAGAAACACATCCCTAGCATGGCTATAAACAACAACTGGTGCTCATCCCTTGACTAGTGTAGTAGCATGACTTATGCCCCTACCTCGACCCGTGCCTCCTCCTCATGCAACAGCCTTAGAAGCGGGCGTGGGTGCGGGCTCCTAATCCCCATTACTGGTCGGATGAGTCCTCAGCAAATGTGAGAGACTGAAACAACAAAGTTTAGAACTTCAATAAAGTCAAGTACATATGATAAGGAATGAAAAAATAAAAGTTTGCCAAATGTCCCATAGCCTTTCGAAGATAAGTACGAAGCTCCACATACCGATCTACAAGACTCTACTAGACATTGCTCTTGTACTCATGAGACCGATGAACCTAGTGCTCTGATACCAAATTATCACGACCCAAAAATACCTAAGTGATGATGGCACCTATTTCCCCACCAATAGGTAAGCCAAGTCCCAAACATACATCAATTAAGTATATAAGAGGAAGAAATCAAAGAAGAATCATTATCCATAATAATAATAACTTTTTATAAAATAAGGAAGCAGAAGTCAAAAGATGAATACGAATACAATCCACCTGAAATCTAGTATCATAAGTACAAGAGCTTCTAAGTAATAGCCAATACAAGTCTGAATTGTAAAAAAATGATAGCATTAAAATGAGATAGAGGGAGGAAGGGTCGTTGCGGAACAGCTAGGCAGCTCGCCGCGTCCTCTGAATGAAAATCCACATGACTCACTCGATCCAGTAAACTCAACTAGTACTCGAAGTCGAATCTGCACAAAAAATGTTGAAAGTCTATACTGAGTATGGAAAATGTGTGTACTTAGTATGTATCATAACTCGACAACAAAAGACATAGTGATGACTTAAGTAGAAAATATTTATGTATCTTACCAATACCGAGTCAATTCAATCGAAACATCACCAAATTCAGAGTTTATGAAAGTCCACATACACACTTATCCAAATATTCCATGTAGTCAAACGATCAAGAAGGTCAATCATGAAATCAATCACACAATTGAATAAAGGAAATGAGAAATACAAATATAGTATGCTCCGTATATACACAGAGCTTCCGGGACAGTACAGAAGATGTGATCCATTGGGGACCCATGAGGTCCATATACCACCTGACATCAATACAGACCTTCCAGGTCACATCTAGTACAGGCAACAAAGACATACTCATGCTCATACTCATATAAATTTCTTACCGTTCAGCATTATAATGCAACATATTGTAGGCGTGCAGCCCAATCCCTTCGTAACCAATGCACAATGAGCATATAAATATGAATAGCTCAACAATTGGACTTAATAGCCGGTAATTCACATAAACTCATCAAATATCATACTTTAATAGCCAAAATTTCCATTTTTATTTACTGAATAGCTTCTCAAAAATGGATAAGGTTAATGAGGATTTCACAAAATCAATCAAGTATAAGTCAAGCATGTCTATAAAGCCCACATAATAAACAACCATACTAAGTCAGTAGATTTAACACTACCTCCAATGCCCAAAGGCTTACATACATATCCTCGTCACATGTATACTCTACTTTCCATTAAATACCCATAAAAATACATCGGTACTCGTACCAATACCCATTATTAATTCAATTTTAATCCTTTAATTAATGAAGTCTTCCCTTAAGTGAACTCAAGTCTTAACATACCTCGAAGATTGAGCAACTTGCCATGAACTCCTCAAGCGACCTCCTCTCCCTTCCAAAAAGCATCAACTTGATCCAAATATATCATTTATGCATTCTATATGAGTATACAAGCCATAAAATATACTATGGACCTGCTCGCGTTCTTAGAAACCCGAGGAAATGTCATTTTGATCCGATGTTGACAGTGGTCAACTCTTAACATAGAATTTCACTAGTTTCGAACCAGTGACCAGAAATACTCTCAAAACCCTCAAGACCCGAACCAACAACTCGATTAGGTCAAATATCATATTTCAGATCTAATGGAACTGATGAAACTTCGATAATCAAACTCTTAAATTAAGAACATCCATTTTTACTAAAATTGATCTGAAACTTACTCAATTGCCTCGGGAACCATTCTACCCATTTGTGTGAGTCGTAATTACCAAAGCGAAGCCATGGGAAGGGTATTTTTGGGGGGAATAGTTAAAATGCATAAAACAACCTACAGGGTCGTTACACCCATATCTATAAGTCAAAGACACCATTTTAAAGCTGCAAAAAGGGTTATTTTGGGAAAAGAGACCTAGAACTCAAAATGACCTAATAGGTTGTTACATCATTCATCACTTAAATACACGTTCATCCTTGAACATAAAGGAAAAGAAGGTACCTAAAGTGTCGAACAACTGGGAATATCTACTCTGTATGTCCATATCAATCTCCCAAGTAGCCTCCTCGACCGGATGATGCCTCTAATGGACTTTTACTGAAGCTATCGTTTTGTAACTCAACTTTCAGATTTTCCTATCTAGAATAATTACTAGTTATTCCTCAAAAGTCAAATTCTAATAAAGCAACACCGAATCCCATTAAATTACATGAGAACCATCCGAATGGTACTTCTTGAGCATTGAAATATGAAATATGGGGTGAAATCTCGACAAACCAGGTGGCAAAGCCAACTCACAAGCTACCTCACCAATACACTGAATAATCTCAAAAAGACTAATATACCTCGGGCTCAACTTTCCCATCCTCCCAAACTTTATCAGACACTTGATGGGTGAAACCTTCAACAAAAACTACTCATCAACCATGAACTCCAAATTGCGAACCTTCCGATCCGCATTTATTGATATACTCTCAAGTGGGTTTAAGTGATTTTCAATCGATAGCAGCGAATGCGACTTTGGATAGAAAATGGAAATTGAAGAATTAAAATAAAGACATATTTGGTTTGAAGCAATAGAGTTATTTGAGTAAAGTATGAATTGGGGTAGGATTATATCACATCGTTCAGATGGGAGGTAATTATTAAGCATGTTTGAAGGTTGTTTACAAAATTTGACTAAGTGTTATGGTAAAGTGCCATGGGATTTGAGATTGATGACTGTGAGGTGCGAGTTTCAGATGATTGACATGATAAAGTTGATAGAAAGATGACTTGCATTGTATCAAGGTGGCTAATTTCATATCATTCTTGAATGAATAAACTAGAGTTGATTAATAAGAGGGAAGCTTGAAAACTCTTAAGTTTGAAGGTTAAAGTTATATTTTTAGAGTGAAATAGAGTTCATGATAGTAGACTATGTCGAAGCGTTACTAGCTAGATAACATGGTTGAGTACATCAAGTATTAATGGTGTGAGAATATTTGTATGGTAAGTCACACATTTTGCAAGGATTGATACTTTTGGATTTGCTAAATGCATAAGGGTATTGCAATCGGAGATTAAATAGTTATGAAGGGGAAATATGAGGCTTCAAGCCTTGCGTCAAAGTTTTGGAGTAGAGGACGAGTTAAGTAAAAGTGTGAAAAGGAAAATTTGATGTATTTAGAATCTATGGAGTACTGTCAGATTTTTTATCAGTTGTGAGTTTAGAACAAGAAAATTTAAGTTATGAGGTGTAGTTCCTTGGCACTAAGTAGATAACTTAGGTAGAGTTCAATTTTTTTGAGGTCAGGGATGACATCGCAATGTTTAACATTCATGAGCTATGGATTGGGATTGGTCACCCCAGACCTACGAGAGTTTTATGATTTAGTTGTGTGAAGGCATTGAGTTAGTTCAGGTGACTATTAGCGATACTTAAGAAGTTGTGCATTTTACTCCAGATCAGGATCATTCACGTATCGCGGATGAAATATAGTTACCTTGTCATAATTTATGGCTAGTTCAGTAATCTATTTTAGAGGATTTAATAGATTTATAGTTCATTACAAAGATAAGGCAGATTTACCAGGCTTTATTTGGAGTTTTAAGTTAATTTGATGATTTTATTGATCGCAACTATTTAGACAGTTCTAATGGTCTATGCGAGTACTTGGTGATGGTTTGGGAAGGTACAAATGGATATGGGAAACCTGGAGATGATCAGATGATTTTCTACAGATTTAGCAAATTAAGATAGTCACTTGGATGATGCGTATATTATGATATTTGGAGATTTAAGAGGAATTGGATGATGAGAGTTATCTTAATAGTTACATCTCGATAAAATGAAACTAATGGATTTGAAATTAGTATAATTGGCCTTGGATAAGGTCATTTTTGGATGGAAAGGCTGGGAGTTGGCTCAGAACAAACATATTCTTTCTGGAGAGAAAGAGTCATGATTTAGATTTTTGGCGTATGATGACATGTTTTTTATGAATTCTTAGTACTAAATACGACTTTGGATAGTATGGAAAAAAATAAGTAGAATTGGAGTATTTGACCGGTACAAGCTTGTTAATGGATTGTGACTACAACTAAAATATTGGAGTGTTCATGATGGAATTCGTGGAATCAATAAATTGTGTCTAGAGGTGTAGTGTGAATAAAAGTCGAGAGATTTGAGCGGAGTCAGTTCAAATATAAGAAAATCAGTTATGAAAGAAATTTTGGGTTTCAAAACTAAGTCAAGGGAAGTTCTGACGGGTAAAGCGGACAAATGGTGCTATCAGCGTGATTCCTGAATGTGAAGTCTTTCATGAGGTTTATGATGGAGGCTCTTCAGCTACTCGATATCTTTGGTACTTTTCTTTACCATTCGAGGATAAACGTGTGTTTAAGTGGAGATGATGTAATGACCCGTTTGGCCGTTTTGGACTTTTAGACTTGTTTTCCCAAGAATACCCTTCTCATAGCTTTAACTCAGTGTTTATGATTTTCGGGAATGGGTGGCTCAGTTTCGGAGGTGATCGGATAGGTTTCAGACCCTTTTTGGTATGTTTAGAAAATGCTAAGTTAAGAGAATAGAGGTGTTTGACTCATAGTTGACTTTTATGTAAATGCTCATTTTTCATGGTTTTGTCAGTTCCATTATATCTGTAATGATGTGTATGACCTAGTCGAGCCTTTGGTTTGGTTCCCGAGTCAGCTGGGTGTATTTTGAGGGTTTGTTTATGAAAGTGTGAAATTAGAACGTAAGAGTTGACTTTAGTCAAACCCGAGCATTAGAGACCTTTTTTGAGTTTTCTGAGTGCGTGAGCAAGTCTGGAATATGTTTCTGATAGGAATTCATTTTTGGTTTGTATCAGGGAGGTCCCGGGAGTGTTTTAGGTGTTTGGCGCGGTGTTGGTGAGTTTTGAGAATTGTTGTTGTCTGGTGTTCGCCCCAGAGCCTTTAGTTCCGCTTCTGCGGGTCAACTTCTACAGATGTATGGCTCGCCAAAGTGAGGTTTGACCTTCAGCCGAGGTTCCGCCTTAGAGGACATGTTCCTTGTCAAGGCGGGTGCGCCTCTACGAAGATTCCTTCCGCCCAAGCGTGTTTTGGGATTTTTATGTGACTCTGTCACAGCGGATAAGTTTTTTGCCAAAGCGGGTCTGTTCCAGCAGAAACACTATTCAAAATATAAGATTGACGACCTAGAATCAAGTATCAATCCCCAAAAATTATCCTTTTGGTAGTAGAGCTTGGATAGTATATATTATTGAAGAATTAAGTTTTATCCTAAGTATGATTCTTAGATGGGGAAAATAAAAGAAGTGTTGTGTTGAGAACAAGAGAGTTATATTTCGGGATTGGTTATTGGATGATTGTTGTGGATATCATAGACTAGTGATGTATTAGACTAGTGAATGGTATTTATTTGATCAATTGCATGCCATAAACCCTTTTTGGGAATTGGGGCTTTTGACAATTCATGAATTAAGGATCCATTGAGATTTATTATTAAATTAACTTGAGATTATGAATATCTAGCACGTTATGGTACTATTTGGGTTATAAAGTTCGTGTCTTGATGATGTGGGCCCGGGGTTTCTTTGTAGTTTAATTTGGGGATTCTAGTTTCGCCTATAGATATGGGTACCGTTACACCCGTAATCTCATACGATTGATATGATTGACCAGAGTGGGCTCATGAGGAGGCTCAGCGAAATGGGAAAGTTGTTGCGTAATTTCTTCGGCTTCGAATTAGGCAAGTGAAGACTTACTAAACTCTAGTATAGCGTTATGTGTTGGTAGTTTAATAATTAATGTGAGTTATCGGGTATTGTGTGCTCCTGTATTAGTGAGGTTACGAGCACTAGTACGGGTACCGGTGAACTTAATTAGGGTAATTAGTGAACTGTTATGATATACTTGAAGGAGATTGTGTGTTTAGCCTTCGAGCCATGAGCGCTGCGCATAAATCCGCTTAGGTTTGGTATGATTGCTGATTATCTGGGCTCGTAGCCATGGTTGATATTCTATTATTGATTTGACTTTTAATGCATTCATCACTCTACATCTCATCTAACTACTTGAAAAAAATTGATAATACTGATTGTATTGATGATGTTGATTGCATGGTGTACTCATATCTATATCATTCATACTTATTATATTTGGCATTTGAACTGTTGAGATACTAATGAAAAGGGGCTTTGAAAGTCAGTTTCTTAATCTGGTACATGATAAAAGAGTGATGATTGATAATGACACTACAACCATCGGGCTGGGATCCGATGAGAAATTCTGGATGATTATGACACTATAGCCACAAAGCTGGAATCTGATGGGAAATTCTGAATGATTATGATACTATAGCTACAAAGCTAGGATCCGATGGAAAATTTTGAATGATGATGATATTACAACCACAGAGCTAGGATCCGATAGAAAATTTTGGATGGGTATATGGACCTCATGAGTCCCTCACGGGTCACGTGAAGTAGATACTGAAGCAGCGTGTGTATACCGGGTACATATGGCCATTGCATACATACATACATATCATCTGCATTGTATTCATTCATATTCCTGATAAGTATTTGATGTTGTGTGTACTCGGTGTCGATTTCTGGTAGACTTCTTGATTATGTGACTTCTAAGGAAAGAAATACTGACACATTGTAGTTGATTCTTGATGTAAGATAGAAATATGAGATGGTATGGTAATGATATAAAGATGATATATTTATTACCTTGATTTCTAAAAATTCTAATAAATATGGAATTATTATGTGTTCCTTAGTATAAGAACTAAAAGATTGAACCTTTAATGGTAAACTTGTTTATTTGAATAAAGATGTAATCTTGAGGATTTAGATGCCCGATTGGGTGTAGGTTGGAACCTTATTGCTAAACTTATCCTAATTGAGGTAAAGTTAGAAGACTTCAGTATGATCTATGAAAAGTAATGTACTTTATCATTCGGTCGGTTGTGGAATCCTTAGTTACATGGTTGTAGTGCTTATAAAATGTATCATTTGACTAACCAATCAAGAAGAGAAGTATTAGGAGTACCAATCCTCGTCACCGCTATAGTTAGGGTTGGTTGACGATGTAGCTAGGTACACGTGCTTCCCGTACTCACTCTACACTTATTGCACTCTATGTGCAGGTATTGATCCAGAAGAAGGAGTGGGTGGAGCTTAACTTATTGGAGATCGCTTAGAGAGTCGAGGGTGAGCCGTTGATGCATTCCCTGGACTGGAACTCTTTTTTATGTTCATACTTCTTTCATCTTACTTTCAGACATTATTGTTATTTAACTATTCAGACTAGTATTCAGTATCAGAGCTTTGTACTTGTAACACTTGTTAATTATTTCTCTTCTAAACTCTTACTTTCCACATTGACTTACACACTCTTATGATTGTATGGTTGGGGTTCGTCTACGGGTTAGGGTAGGTTCCCTCATGGCATAATGAGATTTTGTGTCGTGATACCATCCTAATAATAGTGTCAAAATCTACCATATCCAATACCTTCAAGTCTACCTAGGTATCATACCCCATCAAAGTAACTACAAAACTATGGTATACCCGATCTACTACTATGGAATCCTCAACAGGGGTAGAAATATGAATAGGCATGGCTAAGGAATCACACATCAAATCTAAACTCAAAGCAAAGTAGGCAGACACATAAGAATAGGTAGAGCCTGGATTAAACAAAATCGCAGCAGACGATGGCAAACAGAAAAAAGACTTGTGATGACTGCATCAGAGGCCTTTGCCTTAGGTCTTCCTGGGAAAGAATATAAATGAGCATGATCACCCAAAGCCTGAGTACCTCCACGACCACAACCTCGTACATACTGAGCACCACATCTACCTGTCTGAGGACCACCCCGCCACCATAAGAACCACAGCTAGCACCATGGGACCCACCTCTAGTCGGCGGTCCTACTGCCCTAGACCCGAAAGTATGAGAACTTTAATGCTTCCTACCATGCCTAATTTTGGGACAATCTCTCTTGAAGTGCTAAAAATCAAAACACTCATAACACCCTCTAGGAACTACGAATGGCTGAGAATAAGAATTGGCACCAGAATGCCCATCCCGACCAGACGACCTATAAGAGCTTAGTGCTAGTTGCCTTGAACTGTAAGAAGTATGCACCGACTGTCCTCTTCTATAAAAAGGCACGGCTACAATAACTGGCCTAGCACTCGGACGGTGATGACCTTCACTAAAATGACCCCGACCTCTATATAAGGTAAGCACATGAGTGCTGAAATAAGGCCTCTTAACCAGTCGCTCCTCATAATCCTTCTGCCTAATGAACATAGCTTCTCTAACTGTATCAACAATATGCTGGAAAGAAGAACCTATGGCAGCTATATGTGCTACAGTCAAACGAAGAGCACAAATCAACCCATTACTGAATCTTCTCACCCTCTCAGTCTCGTCAGGAAGAATCATCAAAGCATGGTGAGACAATGCATGAAACTGTGTCTCGTATTCTATCACAGTCATATGCCCCTGGCGTAACCCCTCAAACTGAGATCTCCTCCTCTCTCTAACACTGTGAGGCAGACACTTCTCCAAGAAGGCCTGAGTAAACGAAGTCAAAGTATGAGGAGGGAACCCTGCTGGTATGGTCTTAACATAATACCTCCACCACTACTTGGCAGGTCTAATCATCTAAGAAGTTGTGTAGTCTACTCCATGAGACTCCACTAACCCAAGGTTATGCAACCTCTCTTGACAGCTAATAAAGAACTCATAAGCATCATCCTTTAGGTCTCAATTATATCTAGGAGGATCCAACTTCCTGAACCGCTCAAACATCTTCTACTCCTCCACAAACATCGTGGGCTGAGTAGCTGGGGGTGAAGCAAGACTCGACACTCTCACGCCTAAGAAACGAGGAATACACTAGGTGCTGGTTGAACCCCTGTTGTCTGAAATTCGAGCATATCAATATGATCAGGAGTCTGTACTCCAACCCTAGTGTGTGATCCATCAGAAGTAATCAGAAACACACCATGAGCTATAATATCAAGAAAGCTCATTATATAAACTAAAGTGTCGTGAAACACTGGTGTAGCAATAAAACGCGGGGGAGCTTGACCCTGGTCATCCTCATCAACTAAAATGTTATCATCCTTTGGAATAACCTTCAGCTCTGGAGACTCCACCCTAACACGAGCCTGAGCAATTTCTGGTGCTTGACCTTAGGCTGGTGCGGTAACTCGAGGTCAACCTTTACCTTTACCTCTCCCTCTACCTCTGTCCCTACCACATGTACCACCTTTAAAAAAGGATGCAGGTGCGGGTGCCTGAGCTCCTTTTGTGGCTAAACGAGTCCTCACCATATATGAGGAAGAGTTAAACAAAAGAGATTTACAATTCAATAAAATTGAGAATGCATGATAAGAATGAAAGAAGCAAACTTTCCTCAATGTCCTATAGCCTCTCCAAGATAGGTACGGACGTATACGTAGCGATCCGCAAGACTCTACTTGACATTGCTCCTGTACTCATGAGACCAATGAACCTAGTGCTTTATACCAATTTGTCACAGCCCAAAATCCTATTTGTGTCGTAAGGGCATCTACCCTGAACACATAGGCAAACCTAAATCATGTAAGAAAATATATATAAATAAAAGTGCGGAAAGGTAAGAGACACCCAACGTACTGACATTGTCTTAATAGCTTAATACATAAAGTATAGATCAAGTCCTCAAAATCTAGAAGTCACAAGTACAAGAGCTTCTAAATATGATTACATTGTTTGAATAATTAATACAAATGTTGTCTGAAATAAAGAAGACACAAATAAAAGGGGTAGAGGGGAATTTAGTGTTGGAAAGGCATCAGCAGCTCACCCTAGACTCTAAATCAGCTCTTTAAGATCTCAACTACTATGATCCACTCGCGCTCAGATCTGTACGTATACACATAAGGTGCAGCAAGTGTAAAGTAGTACATAAAGCACGTGTACCCAGCAGCATCATCGACCGATCCTAACTATAGCAGTGGCGAGGGTTGGTATTTTCCAATACTTCTCTATTTATTTAGTTAGCTAACATATAAATAATTCAAAAGCATGTAACCTTGTAAATAGGACTCTACAACTAAGTCAACCACTCAGATCATCAATATTGCCAAGGTTTATCATAAAGTTTTAGTCTTTACTAAAAAAAGCCAAGTATAACCACAAGATCCAACCTAGGCCCTATTAGGGCGTCTAAACCTACAAAAGTTCTGTGTTTCTTCATCTCTTACATTAAGATGTCAGAAAGATTCCATCTTTCTTCCATTTTAGGTAAGAAAAACCATAAAGATCACATCTTTACATCAATCGAGCACATATGACATAAAGTTCACATCAACATGCATAAATGATATACAATGCAAGTTATATGTATGTTATGCAATGATCATATGCACTCGGTATACACACGATCCTATAATAGATTTTACGTGACCCATGGAGGACTCATGAGGTCTATATACCCACCTGAAATTATTTTTCACTGGGTCTCAGCTCTGTGGCTGTAATAGCATCACCATCATCACTCTTTCCATGTACCATATACAAATATATGACCTTCAAGGCTGCTTTTTCAATATCCCATCAATCAAATGTCAATAATATCATGAATGTATGAAATGGATCTGTGTACACCATGCAGAAGCATAATATCAAATACAAGTTTCTTTCTAAGATTTAGACGAGATCTAGAGTGATGAATGCATGACAATTCATAATCTAAGAATCTATCAAACATGGCTAGCATAGCCCAAAGTAAATAATAGTCATACCAACCTAAGTGGATTTATGCACCATGCTTCAAGGCCCGAAGGCTAAACACATAGTCTTTGTCACAATTATAGCTACTTTACATTTTAGTTACCCTTTTAAGTGCACCAACACCCACACAAGAGCTCATCACCACACGAGTACGAGACATTCAATTCCCATTACACCCCTTAATTACTTAAAAACATATAAATACTTTAATAAGGTATAGTAAGTCTCAACTTGCCTGAATCCGAAATGGAAGAGTCACTCCAAAGATTTTCCTTTTCGTTGAGCCTCCGAACATACCCAATCTATTCAAATACGGTATCTAGATAAGAATACGTTGTCTAACGGTACATATATTTCCATATGAAAGGATTAAGGTCCAAAAAGACGATCCAAAACTCATTGCCAAAACCTGAGGGTTAAAATGGGAATTTATAATGAAAACAAGTTCATCATGGTCAAAATAGTATTCTACAAGGTCACACGAATCCAACAACACCTATATTGTTATACCTTAAATCGAATCCCAAAAGCCAACCCAAAAAGGTAATCTCAGGCCTACAATGGCAAAATAGAAAATTAAGTATAAAGTCTTCTTAACCGTAGTACAAATAGTCCATATCCTAAAAATCATCAAGTTCTAACCCTACTCGATCCTTCAATTTCACTATTTAAAGTTAAACCCAAAGTTCATGAAGAAACCTCATTTTCTACTTTAGAAATCATGTTGTGAATTGGAAAATAATGATTGAAATCATAAATAAATGATTGGATAATGATTAGGAACTCCCCCCAAGGAATATTCTTGAAATCACTCAAAAATGAGTTTTCTATATTACGCCCCGTAGTTTCACACCCAAATAAAAGTATAGTCAGTCGACCTGAGTTGTGAGAACTTGAAATCATTTATGAGGGTTCGTATGATGTATAAGGATGTTAAGAAATGGTTTCGGAAGGTTGAAACTCAATAGGACCAAAGAAAGTGCAACTCGACGAATATTGACGAAGTTTCGACGATATGCTAAGTATTTTGCTTCGTGGATGTCATTCTTCCTCGCGGATTTAGCTGCGGATCATGTCCATTTTTCCACAACCTCACTGCCAGCATATGCGGCCATATATGGGGCCGCATATGTGAGGCAGTTATATTGGCTATTTAAGTCAAAAAGTCAGCCAATTTCATTTTATTTTCACCACTTTCACCCCTTGAACTCTAGACACCTCCCAAACACTCTCTAAATCCCTCTCTATCATTGAAGAACATCACTACCCATATCTAAGATGATTTCTCCTTCCAAGAATTAATAACACCTCGAGATCCTCGTTAGTTGGTTCGGCAAAGTCATAAACTTCTTGGAGATTGAATTAAAGGTTGCTATGGAAGACTTCTTGGCTGGTTAAGGTAAGGTTTCATCCCATTTATGTGTCCTTTAGATTCTCTTAAATAGGCTGGATGGATTGATGGAGGTGACCTGGGAATTATGGTAGTTTGGTAAATATAATTTTGGAGAAAACATCTATTGATGTATGAAGTTATGTTAACTTGTTATTTGGGGTTGTTGATTGAGATTGAGAGTGAGTAGAAGTGTTGAATTATATTGGGGAGGTTGTGAAGTTGAGGAAAGGAGTTATGAAAGACGGTGGTAATAACTTGAGGGAGAATCCATGATAGAATAACTCTAGAACTTCACGTACATAAGTTGTTCAATGAATTGCCTAAGTGAAGTCTCTTATAAGACATAAGATTGATATTGATACAATCCCTCATTTAATGTAGATAATCTTCCATACCACGTGTGAGTCTCCACATAATATGACTAGCTTCATCGACAAAGTATGTTAAGGATCTTTATTTCATTCTTTTGGAATGATCTATGAGTAAACGTAGCCATAACGATGTCCATTCAAAAGGAACTATAATCTTAAAGACTTAAGCTTGTGAATATCTTTGGTTCATGTTGATATAGCTCATGACTCTTAGTGTCTTATTTCAATAGTATATCTAGACTTGAAAGTAACTCGAAGCTTATGCCTTCGTATGGTTTTGTTGATTCCTAGCCCATTGATACAGTCACAGTTACAGAATGATAGTAGAAGGATAACGACATTGAGTCACTCCGATTGGATCCATAAAGCCCTTCAAAGTCATTTCTTGTATTGTACTTATATATATGTATCTATTTTCATACCGAGACATATTATAGTCATCCGGGTACGACTCTTATATGTGCACACCACTGCAGTTGGTTTTGATATTACCGAGTCCCATACTTTGGCCAGGTACGATCGAGTCCCATACTTGGGTACGACCGAGTCCTGTCAAGATCGGGTACGAAATATATTATGATATGATTTGCCCCACAGAGCGACTTGATACTATACTATATGACCCCATTGAGCGGCTTGATTTTTATAGACATGCATACATATCCATAATTATAATAGGGTAGGCCCTCATATGCTTGTTACGAGTTTTAGGTTTACTTCTATACTCTTTCTTCATATCATATCCTTTATTTATATGTTTACCTGCCTTACATATTCAGTACATCTTTCGTATTAATTCCCCTTTGTAAGGACATTATGTTCATGCTCGCAGGTACATATAGAAATTCAAATGATACCTCGCAGTAGGTGACTCGACTCAATTGAAATTTATCACGCTCCCTTATTCCGGAGCTATCCAGTTAGCTGATAGGTTTGGTTAGTGCATATGTATACAAAGTTGGGTATGTCGGGGCCCTGTCCCAACTAGATATTGTTGATATATTCTCTAGAGGTTTGTAAACAATCGTTTGGCATGTAACAGTTTGTGTGGCCTTTTTGGCCTTATTTTATATATATATATATATATATATATATATATATGTATGTACGTATGTTAGGCTTTTTCTGCGTGCAGGTGGTTGTATCTATTGATTAGGTAATCATTTTTCAGCGGCCTTATCGGCCCATGTATTGTTGAGTATGCTAGATGTATCATGATTGGTACACTCTGGCCGTAGGGTGTCGGCCATACCCCCAAGATTGGGGTGTGTTACCCTAGATCTCAAAATGTGTTAAAGAAGATGAAGTTTCAAAATGGGGGTTTTAATCTTCCTAGGCCTGATTCCTTCTTCGTGAATGAAAGACCCAGCTCGCTTTCGCTGTTCGCGATATGGCCTATACCGAATGTGATGGAACAGCTAAACCAGCCCAGACACAAAACATTCTTCACGAACGCTGACCATTCCACGCGAATGTGACCCTCCTGGTCCCTACTCCTCGCGATCGTGAGATATTCTTCGCGAATGCGAATAAGGAAACTAGATAATTGAAACACCAGAAATGGGATTATAAAAGGCCAAGCGACAACTTATATTAAGGGGATTACTCAATTTCCTGGGAGTTATTTCGAGCTATCTTTTTAGCACTTTCTCTATAGCGAACAACACCTTTGGATGTCTAGGAGGGGCCAATGAAAATTTAAGGTTCAAACCACCGGACACATGTTGTGAGTGGACATACAGAACTTGGAAGGAGTTTAGAAGAATCGTCTAAGGATCGACAACTATTATGCAAAATGCTACCAAGGTAATGTATAAAGCGTGGAGTACGGAAGACGGTCAAGACTTCTATCAAATAACGAACGGGGAAGTGACCAGAGGTAGTTGTATCAAATTTGATGTAGTAAGTTATGAGAAGAACATATTAATGGTGAGATGATTTAAAAGACATGGTTGTAGGAGCATGATACAACTTGACAAGAAAAGAATATTTCATCTGAAATGTTCACGATCGTAATACCCGAAGTCGGCTGAGTATATTGCTAACCAAAGATGTCTATTGGATATTCACTTCAGGTGTTGCCATGATGGAAATGTAAAGGTGAAAAAGAACTTACTAAAGGAAGAAATTCCAAGACCCGCGAGTTGTTCATAATTTACGTCTTCAAGTGTGACGATATGAATATAATAAGAAAGGAATGTATAAGGATGTAATAGAGAGATGGAATGGCAGAACGGAAGAAGAAATGAACTCAAACAACCCTATCATTTTTAAAACCCCTGACCTTTGAAGATCATCGTCCAACAACATCTCATTATAACCTTACTTATGCTCCAGGCCTATGAACTTTTATCACGTATATCCTATCTTAAGATGGAAATTATGACAAGGGACAAAAACGCAATAGCCCAGACTTCAGGATACAACGGTTATGATAAATTACAGTTTACTAATCAATATTGTAAAATATATGTATGACCGTATAGGGTTGATGGTGTGCCAAGACTGTTTATATAGCCCCAGGAAACATTAGTGTTGACTTGGGAAGTCGAAGAGTATATGAGGTTCAAATACCCTCATTTGTTCCATACCTTAGGTTTATACCGACATTTGGGTGATACGATTCCTTTGTTCCTATTCTACCTATCTATATTGGGTGATAATGTTGAGGCAGATATGGCAGGCACATCTCAGAGTTCAACGAATGATAACTAAGGTGAGTTACGACTAACCTTTTATGATTTTGCGTACACAGCCGGTCATGTGAGGCCAATTAGATATTACTATGCTATTATGTAGCTTTGTGTGGAATTGATTATCTATTTGGATCTTTTGGATAGTCCTATTTATAGGGAAAACTCTGCCAAAATTTTCTGTAATCCTAAGCGTTAGAGCGATATTCAACATTCGAGGACAAATCTTCTTAAGGGAGGAATGATATTATACCTTGTAGTTTCGCACACCTGAGTCATGAGAACTTGAAACATTTCCAAGGGATCGTATGATTTATAAGGATGTTAAGAAAGAGTTTTGAAAGGTTGGAAGTCAATAGGACCAAAGGAAGTGCAACTCGACGAAGATTGACGATGTTTCGATGATACGCTAAGCGCTTCACATCGCGGATGCCATTCCGCCTCGCGGATTTGGCCGTAGATCTAGGCCATTTTCCAGCACCTCACTGCCACCATATGCGGTAGAACATGCGGCCACATATGGGCATATATGCCGCATATGGGGCTACATATGTGAGGCGGTTTGGTTGGTTATTTAGGTGAAAAAGTCGGCCAATTTTATTTTATTTTCACAACTTCGACCCCTTAAGCTCTAGACACCTCCCCAATACTCTCTAAAGCCCTCTCCATCATTGAAGAACATCACTACCTATATCTAGGTGATTTTTCCTTCCAAGAATCAAGAACACCTCGAGATCCTTGTTAGTTGGCTCGACAAAGTCATAAACTTCATGGAGATTGAATTGAAGGTTGTTATAGAAGACTTCTTGGCTGGTTAAGGTAAGGTTTCATCGCTTTTATGTGTCCATAGATTATGTTAACTTGACTTGATAGATTGATGGATGTAACTTGGGAATTATGGGAGTTTAGTAAATATAATTTTGGAGAAAACATCTCTTGTTGTATGAAGTTATGTTAACTTGTTGTTTGGGGTTGTTGATTGAGATTTAGAGTAAGTAGAAGTGCTGAATCATGTTGGGGAGGTTGTGAAGTTGAGGAAAGAAGTTATGAAAGATGGTGGTTTTAACTTGAGTGAGAATCCATGATAGAATAACTCTAGAACTTCACGTACACAAGTTGTTCGACGAATTGCCTAAGTGAAGTCTCTTATAAGACATAAGCTTGATATTGATACAATCCATCGTTTAATGTAGATAATAGTCCATAACTCGTGCGAGGCTCCGCGGAATGTGACAAGCTTTATCGACAAGGTATGTTAAGGCTCCTTCTTTTATTATTTTGGCATGATCTATGAGTAAACATAGCCATAACGACGTCCCTTCAGAAGGAACTATATTCTTAAAGGCTTAAGATTGTGAATATCTTTGGTTCATGTTGATATAGCTCATGATTCTTAGTGTCTTATTTCAATAGTATTTCACGACTTGATAGTAACTCGAAGCTTATGCCTTTTTATGGTATTCCTAGCCCATTGATACAGTCACAGTTACTTAACGATAGTCGAAGGATAACGACGTTGAGTAATTCCGATTGGATCCATAATGCCCTTCACAGTCATTTTTTGTAATTCACTTATATATATGTATCTATTTTCTTACCGAGCCGCGCTATAGTCAGTCAGGTACGACACTTATATGTGCACACCACTACAGTTGGTTTTGATATTACCGAGTCCCATACTTGGGTTAGGTACAACTGAGTCCTTTCGAGACCGGGTACAATAGATATTATTATATGATTTTCCCCAGAGACCGTCTGTTATTATACTATATGGCCCCATTCAGTGGCTTAATTTTTACAGACATGCATACATATCTATGATTATAACAGCGTTTCAAGTTGAATTCTATACTTTTTCTTTGTACCGTATCCTTTATTGATATGTTTACCTACCTTACATATTCATCTTTCCTACTGATTCCACTTTATAGGGGCATTGTGCTCATGCCCACAGGTACAGATAGAGATTCAAATGATACCTCGCAGCAGGTGACTCGACTCAGCTGAAGGTTGTCACGCTCCCTTCTTCCGGAGCTATCCAGTGAGCTGATAGGTTTGGTTGCTGCATATGTATACAAAGTTGGGTATGGTGGGGCCCTGTCCCGACTAGATATTATTGATACATTCTCTAGAGG
This sequence comes from Anisodus acutangulus, assembly GCA_029783415.1. NCBI lineage: Eukaryota > Viridiplantae > Streptophyta > Magnoliopsida > Solanales > Solanaceae > Anisodus > Anisodus acutangulus. Next base: position 13,199,324 of record CM056505.1, read on the forward strand.
TTTGTAGACAGTCGTCTGGTGTGTAACAGTTTGTGTGGCCTTGTCGGCCTTTCCAGTTATCCATTGTGTCGATGGCGGCCTTGGGCCTTTTCTGCGTGCAGGTGGTTGTGTCTATCAGTTAGGTAATAATTTCTCAGCGGCCTTGTCGGCCCATGTATTGTTGAGTATGCTACATGTATCATGATTGGTATGCTCAGGCCTTGAGGCGTCGGGTGCCAGCCACACCCCCAAGGTTGGGGTGTGACACCCAAGCTTTCAAAATGTGTTAAAGAAGATGAAGTTTCAAAATGGGGGTTTTAATCTGCCCAGACCTGATTCCTTCTTCGTGAATGCGAGACTCTGCTTGCTATCGCGGTCCGCCTCGGCCCAGCCCATCGCGAACGCGACGTGGCCTATACCGAATGTGATGGAGCGGCTAACCCAGCGCAGACCTCAAACATTCTTCGTAAATGCGGGCCCTGCCACGCGAATGTGACCCCCCTGGTCCCCACTCCTCGCGATCGCGAGACCTTCTTCACGAATGCGAAGAAGGAAACCAGATAGCTGAAACACCAGAAAAATCTGGTTTCTTCCAAAATCTGACCTAACACCCGGAACTCATTCAAACCTCTATAGAGACAAACCAAATATGCATTTCAATCATAAAACACGCTCCAGACTTTCTATCATAAAACACCTGATGACCTGAGACCCGTGCCACACATCTCCACAAGTCACAAACACACAAGTAAAAGTTCAGGAATGGTATTTTATGATTTTTAGGTAAAGTACTCAAAACGACTATGCTAGTCATTACACATTCTCAATGATATTCCTTTTTTTAGAATTTTCAATAACATGTTTGCAGTACCTCTCGTATTGCCTACTGACCCTTTGTGACCTACAGGGAATAGACATGTTTCTTGGCCCCATTGAGTGTTAACCTGTGACTCTTGGACCTTTGCTTGGGGCAAAGGCTGCTTCCATGTAAATTGGTTGCCTTGAAATGTTTCTTGGCCCTTTTGAGTGTTAACCTGTGACTCTTGGACCTTTGTTTGGGGAAAAGGCTGCTTCCATGTAAATTGGTTGCCTTGAATGTCATTCAATTTAAATTTTTTCCCACTAGTATTTTCAAGGATGAATTCTATTTACAAGACAACGAACACCTTTTATTTTGTAGGAGGTAGAAATAGTATTTCTTTATTTCTTTGGGCTAGCCAATAAATTTACATCTATCTAATTTAGAAGTAAATTTATCTGATTCAAGCCTCTTTACATGGGTAGGAGTACCCCAAATATTATCAAATTTAATACTTAATTTAAGGAATATTTGTATCTCATATGATATGTCGAAACAAAATGCTTGTCCTAATTAAATTTAGAACAACTGTTCTCCATTCAATAAAGCTACAGACATCTTATTCATTACAGTGACCTTACAAGTACCATGTATAAGTTACCAAAAAAGATATTTTATAAGATACCATTTCATATTTGTTTTTGTAGGATTTTGTTGGGTTCAAAACACATAAGTAAGACACAACGTAAGTTTAAAATTTTATTCTTACTTACAACAACAATTACTTCTGGTATGGTTATATGACAATCAAAACCTGTAATATAAAGCATAAATACTTACATGTTATATTATCTGAAATCTTTACTAAAGGGTAGACACGCGATTGCCCTTTCGATTGCAAGCTCCAAGCTTCAATGTATTTCTCTTTCGGAAAGCTAGAAAATTTGGCAGAGGTTCGAGAGAGTATTTTGATTCTAAGTCTCTAAGACTTAGAATAATAATATGAAATTAGTGTAAATAATGAAGTGAATGCCAGTATTTATAGGTGAAAATTAGGTCAAACCGGATTAGGGTTTGACCTTGGGCCTGACCCAAAAATTGAGGCATATTAGGTCACTAGCACCGTGGCCATAGGGTATGGGAGTTGCGGCGCTTGACGTGTTCCTGCATTGTCTCGATTTATTTTCTGCACATTCTTAATTAAATCCAAAATCCAATTTTGACTTAATTAAAATAATCATTATTCATTTAAATATCTCGATTCTATATCGAATATTTAATACCCTCTCAATACATCCTTAGATCGAAAAGACAATCGACATAGTGTGACCCTACAGGCCTTCACATATCGACATTAATCAAATTAAGGTCTACGCGGAACTCCTAGACAGCGCCGCAAGACGAACTCAATATGTGAAGTACGTTTATACAAATCCAGTAAACTTAACCTCTATGTGGTAAGATAAAATCCTTTCATTTACGACACACCCGATCAAGCTTAGGATTTATCAAGTGTTAATCCAAATGGCTTTATCATTGTATCTCATCTATATTAGTTGAAAAGTACACCATATTCTAAATATGTCTATTGTGTTGGCCAACGACTTAGTCAATATAATATCACTGAGAATCTGAGTGTTCTCTCGAATATACATTCGAGGAGTGAATCCTAATCTTGGCTCAATTACCACCTTTAATCCACATCGTTATGTACCCAATACAAGCCGTATCTCAACCTATAAGGCATTTGAGCTTAGGACAGAATCAAAGTATATTACTTTGCAGACAAGGTGCGTATTGACCTCAAGTCTACGGACTTCTATCTCCCACACCCTGATCATACTTTAGACAAGTATAACAAACAGTATATCAACAGGGTATACCAATACTTCCAAAGTATCCATGTGTCCATCACGAATAGCCATTACTCGTAGCAGGTGAGACATACTACATTCTCTAAGGATGTGATGCAGACCACATGTCGACTTATAACATATCATCGATATCCCATTCTCGATGATCATTAGTCGAGGCTATTTTAGAGTTACGCTCTATCATCAATATCTCACTCTATTAATGACAATGTAAGCTCAAGAGATGCACATTAATGAATAATTACAAACAATCAAATAATAATTCAATAATCACAAATGCCATAAATATTAATCTTATTAATAATACGAATGTGTTCAAGTACATTTGTCCCTAATAATGATTGTCTCTAGGACATACATATTTTCAATCTCCCACTTGCCCTAAAGCTAATCTTCGATGTATCTAATACCCGTGTTTTCAAAATGACCATTATGCTTAACTAAACTTAATGATTTAGTAAACGGGTCAGCTAGATCATCATATGTGGGAACATAGTCTAATCTTATTTCTTCAGTTTCTACCATCTCCCTGAGTATGTGGTATTTCCTCGGTACATGTTTATTTCTGTTTGTTGATCTTGGTTCCTTAGCTTGCGCAATCGCACCAGTGTTGTCACAATGAATCATTATTGGACAAGTGGCACTTGGAACAACCCCTAGTTCCTTCAAGAACTCAGATATTGCGACAACTTCTTTACCAGCTTCCGATCCAGCAATGTACTCGGCTTCAGTTGTCGAATCAGCAGTTGCATCTTACTTTGAACTTTTCCAACTCACTATTCCGCCATTGAAAATGAAGGCATATCCAGATTGAGATTTGAAATCATAAAGATCTGTCTGGAAGCTAGCATCAGTGTACCCAGTACACACCAGATTCTCTTGTCCACCATAGACTAAGAAATATTCTTTAGTTCGTCTAAGATACTTAATAATACTCTTGACTGCTTTCTAGTGTTCTTCCCCAGGATTCTGATGGAATTTGCAAGTCATACTAAGTGCATAGGCCACATCTGACCTCGTACAGGTCATGTCATACATGATAGATCCTATATCTGAAGCATATGAGATTCTTTTCATGCGTTCAAGTTCTGCAACAGTAAAATGACTATCATTCTTTGATAACTTGATCCCTTGACCTATAGGAAGATTTTCCTTATTGGAGTTTTCCATAGAGAATCATCTCAGTACATTGTTTATGTATGTGAACTGTGACAGCCCCAACAATCTATTAGGTCTATCTCTATAGATCCTAATTCCAAGAATGTAGCAGGCTTCACCCAAGCCCTTCATCATGAAGGTGCTGTATAACCATTCCTTGAGTGATTGCGTGAGAGTCTTATTATCTCCCATTATTAATATGTCATCTAAATATATAACAATGAATACAATAATCTCTTCTTTACGCTTACTATAAACGCAAGGATCTTCTTTGCTTCTAACAAAGTCAAACTATTTTACTGCTGTGTCAAAGCAAATATTTCAACTCTTTGAGGCTTGCTTAAGTTCATAAATAGAATTCTGTAGCTTACACACTACTTTGGGCTTAGTCTTAGATGTAAAACCCTCAGGTCATATCATATACACTTCCTCAATTAGATTACCATTGAGGAAAGCAGTTTTAACATCCATTTGCCAAATGTCATAATCATAATATGCAGCTATTGCAAGCAAAATCCGAATATACTTAATTTTTGCAACAAGTGAAAAGGTTTCATCATAATCGACCCCAGGTCGTTGATAATAACCTTTAACCACCAATCTTACCTTATAAGTTTGTACCTTGCCATATGCATCAATCTTCTTCTTGAAGACCCATTTGTATCCTATGGGTCTAACCCATGTTGACAAATTAACCAAGTTCCAAACTTGATTTATGTACATCGGGTCCATCTCAGATTTCATGGCTTCTTGCCATCTATGTGAATCAATTTCTAACATAGCTGCGTTGTAGGTTGTAGGTTTATCGTCATCAGGAATATCTATCTCATTGTGTGTTTCAACAAGGAGATTAAGTCTTTCAGGCGGATGATGAGTCCTAGTAGTCCTACAGAGTTGGTTATTGTGCGTTTCAGTATTTGTTGTATTCTGATTGTGAGAATGTCTTTATGTGCTGGACAATCCATCACCTTGAGAGCTTTCAGGAATGTCATTTTCATGTATTTCCTGGATGGAATGATGTACAACTATTGTTTCATCTTCCATTGATTGTGTATGAGAGCCTTGCATTTCTGTACTACCTCTCACAGCACTTCCACTAGCTGAAGGGCGTACTCTATGTACCTAATCTTCACCAAATACTCCCACTGAATCCTTGTCTAGGTCTTTTGACAAGGGTTCAACTTCTGTGTTATCTTGTGGTTCTTGAATTTCTTCAAGTTCTATCTTATTGCAGCTTCGTTCCTTGTAGACATAGTCTTCTTCAAGGAAAGCTGCATTTCTGGAAACAATGACCTTATGTTCTCCAGGAAGATAGAAATAGTATCCCTTAGTTTTCTTTGGATACCCCACAAAATAATATTTCTCACTTTTAGATTTCAACTTTTTAGTAAGCATCTTCTTTACATATGCAAGGCAACCCCAGGGTCGCATGTGTTTAAGTGCTGGCTTCTTGCCATTCCATATCTCATATGAAGTTTTCTCTACTAACTTTGAAGGAACCTTGTTCAGAATATAAATTGAGCTTTGCAATGCATAGCTCCAAAGGTATGTTGGTAGAGCTGAGAAACTCATCATGGATCTAACCATATCTAATATGGTTCCATTTCTTCTTTCAGCAACACCATTCATCTGTGGCGTTCCAGGAGGTGTCCATTGTGATTGGACTCCATGAATCTTCAAGTAATCTAGAAATTCTTTACTTTAGTATTCACCTCCTCGATCTGATCAAAGTGTCTTGATACTTGTTTCAAGTTGCTTCTCTACTTCTGACTTATACTCCTTGAATTTCTCAAAAGCTTCAGACTTGTGTCTCATAAGATACACATGCCCAAACCTTGTGAAATTATCTGTAAAAGTGATGAAGTAAGGGAAGCCTCCCTTAGCTTGAGTTGAAAATGGCCTAATACATCAGTATGGACCAATTCAGGTACCTCTTCGGCTCGTACCCCTTTCCCAGAAAGTGGCTTGTTGGTCATCTTTCTTCTCAAGCAAGATTCACAGTTACCATAGGACTCTAAGTCAAATGGTTCCAGGTAGTCTAACTTTCTTAATCTTGCTATCCTTGATTCATTGATGTGACCAAGTCTACAGTGCGATAAGTAGGTGGGGTTTCTAGGATTACTTATCTTAGCTTGTTTATTTTGCACATTGAAAATTTCACGAGTACAGTTTAAAATATACAATCCATCCACAAGCGAAGCATTTCCACAAATAAAATCATTAAAAGACAGTACATAACTGCCATTGGCAATAAATGAGGAAAACCCCTCAATGTCTAACACTTGGATAGAAATAATATTCCTCGTCAATGAGGGAACAAAATAACAATTATTCAGTTCTGAACAAAATCCTGAAGGCAAATCTAGTCTATAAGTTCCCACGCGTTCAGCATCCACTCGTGCTCCATTTCCAACGCGCAGGTCTACCTCCCAAGGTCCAACCTTTCTGCTGTCAATCAGATCCTGCACATTATTACAAATGTGTGAGCCACAAGCGGTATATAATACCCAGTAGTGAGAGTTACTTATAGACATATTTATTTCAATGACAAACATACCTTGTCCAGTAGAGCCAGAAGCACCTAGTGCTTTGCCTCTTCCTGGACCTGTGCAGTCCTTCTTCCAGTGCCCCTTCTTCTTGCAGTTGAGGCACACATCCGAAGCTACATTTTATTTCATCTGAAAACTTCCTCTAGATTTCATAACTGTAGGTGCAACAATTGTCTTACCCTTCTTCTTCTGCATATTCTTACCCTTGGGTTTGAACTTGCTAGAAGAGCCCACCATAAGCACAGCTTTACCTTTAGAGGTAGATGATTTTAATGTCTTTAACATGTTGTGAAGCTCTGGAAGACTTGCCTTGGTCCTATTCATGTTGAAGTTCACAATGAAATTCTCAAATGAACCAGGAAGTGAATTCAGGATCAGGTTGGCAGAGACATTTATAGGCAGCTTCGTTCCAATCAAAGCCAACCTTTCTATTAACCCAATCATCTTCAGAACATGTGCTGACACTTTACCCCCATCATTCAACTTACACTTGAAAAGGTCCCTCAACAGTTCATACTCCATTGTCTGAGACTGTGAGTCATAGAGACTCTTCAAGTGTTCTAGCATTTCGTTGGGGCTCATGTTTTCATGTTGCCTCTGTAACTCCAAGGTCATGGAGGACAACATTACACATTGTGCCGAGGTAGCATCGTCTAGATGTTTCTGATAAGCCACCTTGTCAAATAGGGCATACTAAGCAAAATCTTTAGAAGGGACTGTGGGGAACACTGTGTCTAACACATACTCAATTCTCTCTAGTCTTAACACCAATCGCAGATTTCTTAACCAGTCAGGGTAATTTGATCCAGTCAACTTGTTTGTATCAACCAGCATTTTCAGTGATAGATTCGACATTTTATACGACTGAGGAAAATAAATAGATTTGAAATTAAACTCTAATATAATTTCTATTGAACACATTCGGTAACTAATTAACATGGCATTTAGTTTAATTAGCTCCCACTATTTTAACATACTCTCCGACCATATGGAAGAATACAGACTCATATCAAATATGGTCATAATGGGCCATGATCCAGGTTCATGATATCTCTGCGTTTCTTATGGCTGATAACTTCAACAGCACAACCTGGTAGGTCTCTAAACCTGGTAGGTCTCTAAACCAATTACAAACAATTTGTAATTCATGTTTGACCGAATGTTCTAAACAATCGATCTGCGTCTCTCGGCTTGTCCGACACTGTGGCGCCAAGACAGCCTAGCGAGTCAACTCCGTTATGCAACTGCAATTATGTATCTAAGTGAGTTTTTCCTTATAGAGAAAACACTGTGGTGTAAATAGTCATGAAGGTTTATCACCCACTTCTACATTTAACATGCATCTTTGAAAGAGTCTGAGTCCTCGTAGACTTAGAGCAAATGCTGTGGCATAAATACTCATCTCGCCAAAAAGGATTTTGCACTATAATCAATTATAACTGACGACGCGTTCATTTCAAATGAGACTTGTATTAAAATTTTAGGAAACATTTTAATTCAGGGTTTTAACCAAGATCAACTCTTTTACGTCATATCCAATATGACATCTTTATATCATGCAAAACTAATGACACATATAGTTGGTACTGTCAACCCAATATGCATAATGTAAGATGGTTAATCAAATATTAGGCGCCGCCTGCCCAGATAGTTATAGCGGACGCTATTATAGTAATTTAAATGACAATCATTTAGCACATAAATAATATACTTATCAAATATATTGTATAATAATAATCATGGGTTAAACATTCTGAATAAATTATTTTTTTTATCGTAGGGGGCGCGGCACCACCGAGGCAGAATGCTTCTGCAGTGCTTTAGAGTCGTGGCGCTCGGAAGGCAGAAACATTTCGGCTTCTGTAATTCATTTTGGGTCGCGATGCTCTACTATGGAGCCGCGGCGCATACTGTCCAGTAAGTCCAGAATTAAAAAATGAAAAATTAGGGCCGCGACACCGTCTTGAAACCTTAGAAAGCGTCGCGGCGCCCTACCATAGGGTCGCGACACCGACGTCCTGACAAAATGTTTCTGTGTTGATTTTCAAAATCGTTCGAGCCCTAAATCCAATTTAGGGATCAAATCACAGGTCCTTGAGTTATCATAATTTTCTAATCAACCCCCTTCTGGATTGGTTTATGAAATATGAGAGAGGCCAAAATACTTTGACTTCTTATGTTTTGCAAACAAGATCATACCTTACATAGAAAACATGTTAATTAAAATCGATTTATCAATATTAGAATCTAGATGAACCCACCAATATCAATAACACACGCATCGACCATCATCCGTCTTTACCCGTTCTTAGCCGTGCACCGTGCAATGAGTCAGACAACACACTTTTGGCTTAGTTCGAGTTAGAGCGGAATGACTTCATCGAGTTAGCGTAGGAGATAGATTAGGGTGATATCAAAAGGTTAACATTTTGTTAAGACATGTAGGATTTCAAGAAGCCTTGTTTTAATCCAATTTTATGTTTAACCCATAATATTATGTTATTCAATATTTATATAACCATTGAACCAGCCTGGGCTTTGATACAACTGTAGGATTTTGTTGGGTTCAAAACACATAAGTAAGGCACAACGGAAGTTTAAAATTTTGTTCTTACTTACCCCAACAATTACTTTTGGTATGGTTATATGACAATCAAAACCTGTAATATAAAGCATAAACACTTACATGTTATATTATCTGGAATCTTTACTAAAGGGTGGACACGTGACTGCCCTTTGATTGCAAGCTCCAAGCTTCAATGTATTTCTCTTTCGAAAAGCTAGGAAATCCGGCAGAGGTTCGAGAGAGTGTTTTGATTCTAAGTCTCTAAGACTCCGAATAAAAATCTGAAATTGGTGTGTAAATAATGAAGAGAATGCCAGTATTTATAGGTGAAAATTAGGTCAAATCGGATTAGGGTTTGACCTTGGCCTGGCCTAAAAATCGAGGCAGATTAGGTCACTAGCGTCGCGGCCCTAGGGTATGGGCGCCGCGGCGCTTGACGTGTTCCTGGACCGTCTCGATTTATTTTCTGCACATTCTTAATTAAATCCAAAATCCAATTTGGACTTAATTAAAATAATCATTATTTATTTAAATATCTCGATTCTAAATCGAATATTTAATACCCTCTCAATACATCCTTAGATCGAAAAGACAATCGACATAATGTGACCCTACAGGCCTTCACATATAGACATTAATCAAATTTAGGTCTACGCGGAACTCCTAGATGGCGCCGGAAGACGAACTCAATATGTGAAGTACGTTTACACGAATCCAGTAAACTTAACCTCTATTTGGTAAGATAAAATTCTTTCATTTACGACACACCCGATCAAGCTTAGGATTTGTCAAGTGTCTATCCAAATGTCTTAATCATTGTATCTCATCTATATTAGTTGACAAGTAGACCATATTCTAAATATGTGTATTGCGTTGGCCAACAAATTAGTCAACATAATATCACTGAGAATTTGAGTGTTCTCTCGAATATACATTCGAGGAGTGAATCCTAATCTTGGCTCAACTACCACCTTTAATCCACATCGTAATGTACCAAATACAAGCCGTATCTCAACCTATAAGGCATTTGAGCTTAGGACAGGATCAAAGTATATTACTTTGCAGACAAGGTGCGTATTGACCTCAAGTCTAAGGACTTCTATCTCCCACACCCTGATCATACTTTAGACAAGTATAACAAACAGTATATCAATAGGGTATACCAATACTTCCAAAGTATCCATGTGTCCATCACGAGTAACCATTACTCGTAGCATGTGAGACATACTACATCCTCTAAGGATGTGATGCAGACCACATTTCGACTTATAACATATCATCGATATCTCATTCTCGATGATCATTAGTCGAGACTATTTTAGAGTTACGCTCTATCATCAATATCTCACTCTATTAATGACAACGTAAGCTCAAGGAATGCACATTAATGAATAATTACAAACAATCAAATAATAATTCAATAATCGCAAATGCCATAAATATTAATCTTATTAATAATACGAATGTGTTCAAGTACATTTGTCCTTAATAATGATTGTCTCTAGGACATACATACTTTCACTTTTTGTAAAGTAAAATTTGTTTTTGGCAGATTCCCTACCAATTATTTCAGTTTCCACAATATTGCAATAAAAATTTATTTCAACATCCAAATAATAATTTTTTTACCTGGTACATTGGATCTTTCCATCTATTACTATAATCTTATATTCTACCTTTTGCACAATATAAAATCAGTTGATTGAGCACAATGCAGTCTATAACAACTTTCAGCTATCACATAAAGGGTGAATCGATTCACAAGAAAAAATGAAGATTTTTGTTGTTTTGTCCCTACTTTCCTTTGTTATGCTATTGTGCTTATCAACTCCTTCTCTTGGTATGAATTTATTTACTTTTTAATATTGGGTCATTTTCATTTGATTTTAATAATTATTTTGTGTCTGACAAAAATGCAAGGTAAGACTGCGTACAATAGAATCTTGTGGTCCGGTCCTTCTCCAAACTCCGCGCATAGCGGGAGCTTAGTGCACCGAACTGCCTTTTTTTTTTCTTCATGATGTACTAGTTAATTTATTCCATATTTATTTGTTCTTATAATTTTAGGGCAACAACTAAAATTATGTCCGACGAGCTTTGTGACCGATCAGTGTACCGATATCGATTGCTTTTCAAAAGCTTTAAAGATTTATCCACCTAGTGCAATGCCCCAAAATTGTAAATGTTATCCGCATGGGAGTGACAGTCTTTGCTCCTGCTTCATCGTTCGCCAACCTCGTAAATAAATGAAATTCTATTAGCATGTTCATGGTTACAATTTTTAATGGGAATATTATTTGAGAAAAACTTTTTATGTCGTGTAAACAGGTAAATTACATTTCTATAATTCCCCAATTATTCAAGATTTAAGTTTGAAAAATCTTTTAGATACTATTTTTGACCCTCTTTTGCTTTTATTTTTGTGTGGTGGATTTATCTTTTATTTTGTTTGCATAATTTTTGTCCAACGATGATAAAGTAAGTATTCAACTACTCTAATTAATAGAGATTTAGGAAATAAATTAAATATCGTTCAGCTAATTTCTTTTTGATTCAAAATTCTTACATAGTAAAAATTTAAATGGCATGTGTAAATGTCCTGGTCCAACTTTTGATTTATGTCCGCTTTGAGCCTAAGCCTGTACAGATTTATCCCTTGAATTTTAATCCAAAAAATGCATCAATAGTTGATTCTGAACTCATTCTTATTAGATCTCTAATTTTGTTCTCTCATCCGATGTGGATTCATCTAAGATGTAATATGTACTCCTTTTCGGAGGCTTGCCCTCCGTCATGGGCGTCACACCAAATTAGAAGTTTGCAACTGATTGGGATAAGGACATAAATGGTGATTTGGGTGAAACTATTGACACTCGTTGGCTCAAGAATCTTAAAGTTCATTTTTAACTTTTTCAAAATAATTTTATTTTCTAACCATTTTTCAACTAATTCCAGCATATGTATATAAATTGTATCATTGTTGTTGTATATGTACCACTACTCTATATGTATAGAAAATATATCATACGTATATAAACTAGTATCATTATTGTATATAATATGTATCACTACTGTAGATATATAGAAAAATATATCACACATATAGAAATTGTATCATTATCGTATAGAATATATATTCCTAAAGTATATGTATAGAAAATATATCATTATTATATAATTTATATATAATAAATATAAAATAAATATATAATCAACGTATAATCAGTGTATGATGTATACACAGTAATGTAATGATACACATTATACACTCCATTTTCACACAAGCAAGAATTACTGGAGTTTAATGTAGATAGCCGGAAAAAAAATGTCAACGAGATCTGTACCAAAAGATCTGATGAGTTTTTGTTTCTCATAAAGTCCTAAGAGTGGAACTTGAGGAGAAAAATAAAAAGAATTTTCATTGATTTATGGTATTAAGTTGATGGAAAGTAGTATAATGAGGTCTACATAGAGAGAGAAAAAAAGAAATATTAAAGTTAGAGATAACGAATAGAAAAAGTCATAGCAGTGGTGGAAGTAACGGCTTTCAGCCGATGGAACACCCACTGTCGATGTAGAGAGACAGAACATCATACAAAAAATGTTGTTTTTAGCTTCCATTTTTGACAGAGAGAGGAAGGTAAGATTAGAAGAAGATTTCTCAACCACGATCCATCTCACCGTCGATGTCGATGCAGCAAAGCCCGGGCCACCAGTAAACTCAGGAAGAACACATAGAAAATTGGCGGCGGCGGCATCAGCACAAAATTGTGAGAGAATTTTAGGTTTTAGCTAAAATTATCTTTATTCCGGTCATTTACTTGAGCCTTTTTGAACCTTTTCTTTTTCAACGGTAACTGCACCATGTCCTTTTTCTTAAATTATAGTAGATATAAGTTAGAGCCCATATCAAAGAAGATTAAGATTACTTTTTGTTTTATAGTAGTCTTTGGTAGTGCCTCTTTTAAGAAGAAAAAATAAAAATAAATCCGAGCAAGAAAACTGAAAAGATACGACAAAAAATTCTTGAAAAGCGGTGGAAAATGCTTCAAAAAAATACTGAAAATGCAATGTGTGATTATGTGAATTTGGCTTGAAAATTCATGGTTAATGATTTTTCAAGATTATGTTTGTCACAATCCAAATTTGACACTCAAACTGTGATGGGGCAGCCGATGAGCCACTACCTATTAGAAGGCTAAGCTAGATCACGTGGATAACGAAGAATAAAGAAGATAGAAATATTATATAAGTTGTTTTACTAAATATAAAGTACAAAAATGTTATATATAGTTAGAGGTGAAAAATTCAGCCCAAATTCACTACAGATGTGAACGTATTTAACAAGATATGAAATATAAGAAAAAGAGAAAATTTAAAATTTTTGTATTAACATTTATATGATTATAAGATGATATCATTGATTGTAAAATAGAAAATTTGAAATTAAATATTTTTTAAATATATAAAAGTAATATTCTTTTGGAAGGACCAAAAGAAAATTGTGATGAAATATCTACTTGAATTTGTGATATGTACAAATAGATATTATACTTAATTAGCAATTTTATAACCTGTTTTTGTACATGTAGATTAATTTATAAATTTTATAATATGTAATATATATGAAGATTTGATTATGGATATTTAGTTAAGAATATTGTCACGACTCAAAATTCTATTTGTGTCGTAAGGACATCTACCCTAACCCGTAGGCGAACCACTAACATTCAAGACAGAATAACATAAGTATAAATGCGGAAAGTAAAGAACAACGAAAGTACTAACAAGGTCTTGATAATTAATACATAAATCTTGCAAACCAACCCCAAAATATGGTTGTCATGAGTACAGAGCTTACTAATTGGAATACAAGTTTGAAATTTAAATACAAAATTTCACTGTCTGAAATATAGGACAGAAAAGTCAAATAGCAAGATGAAGGAGTTCCAGTGCCGGGATGGAATCTGCGGCTCACCCTGAACTCCTAAGAAAACTCTCCAAGCGCCGCGTTTACGCTCCGCTCGCTTCCAAATCGGTACCTGCACATAGAGTGCAGTAAGTGTAGAGTGAGTACGGGAAACACATGTACCCAACAACATTGTCGATCAACCCTAACTATAGCGGTGGCGAGGGTTGGTACTTTCCGATACTTCTCTACTAGTTAGTTAACTAAAGCATAATCAAATCAGTTATCCAAACTCACCAGTAATTTCTATAGTTCAATTAATTACAAGGACCATCAATACTCACAAGTCTTCCCACAATTTCAAAGTAAATACTAGAGTTAAGTCAAAGCAATGTTACTGAAATCAACCTAAATCCCGTCCCGGGCATCTAGTCTTATCAAGTCTTACAGTTCAATCTAACATCAAGGGTAAGTCTTAAGTACCTGTATTTCTTCTATTAAGAGTCACAAGAGCATAAATTCTATCAGTATTCATCACCGAGTATACACAACACTAAATACACATCAAGTAAATGAATGTAATGCAATGCAAATTTGATATGTATGTATGCAATGTTCATATGTACCTGGTATACACACGCTCCTTCAGAAGGTGTCACGTGACCCATGGGGGACTCATGAGATCCATATACCTATCCAGAATTTCCCTTTGGATCCCAGCTCTGTGGTTGTAGTGTCATCATCAATCATCACTCTTTTACCATCTACCCCCTTTTCAGTATCTCAACAGTTCAATGCCAATAGTAATAGTATGAATGAATATATGAATATGTCTACACCATGGAAAGGCATAATCAATACAACTAGTACTATCAATTCCTTTCCAAGTATTTAAATGAGATGTAGAGTCATAAATGCTTGACAAGTTAAATCACAATAAGCTATCTAACATGGATATGAGCCCAAATAAGCAGCAATCATACCAACCCATATGGATTTATGCACCACGCTCACGGCCCGAAGGCTGAACACACAATCTCTGTCATGTACAACATACTAAGTCATTTAATTACCCTTTATGTACATTGGTATTCATATAAATGTTCGTCACCTCACTAGTACGAAATACCCAATTCTCCATTACTCCCCTTAGTTATTACACCAACACATAAACACTATATTAGAGTCTAGTAAGTCTCAACTTGCCTGTTTTCCAGAGCCAAAAAGTCACGCGACTGATTTTCCCTTTATCTGAGTCTCCTCACATGCCAAATTTGTTCAATTATGTTATCTAGATGAAATTACGAGTCTAACGGTACCTATATTGATACATAAAATTAGAATCCCTAAGCTAAACTAAAAAAAGAACTCCAGGCACACAAAGGTAAAATGAAAAATTGAAAGCAACATCACCTTACCCATCACCCTTACCCATCACCCTTACAATCCATATCCTAAATATTGTCATAGTCTAAACCCAATTGCATGCTCAATTGTAAGATTAGGCAAAAAGCCTCAATTTTCAAATCCTATATTTTTCCCCCAATTTCAAAAGGGTTTTTAATATCAAATTAACCATTTAAACCTCATTACCTAGCATGAATGAACACTAATTTACAATATTGTAATCAACTAATCAATAACCAATCCCCAAATCAAGATTCTTACTCTCAACATGGAAATTGTGTCCTCATCTTTCCTAAGTAGAATCAACACTAGGATGGAGAACTTAAATGATAAACAATAACTAAAAGGGGATGGAATTATACTTCCAATGAAGAACCAAAGTGAAATCTTCAAGAAATCCCCTCTTAGGCGAGCTCTAATCTCAAAAGAATGTATTTTGGGGAATGGAATCGTTTTAGGGCATTTAATAATCTGAACTAAAAAAGCGATTCCGCCAGCGTATGTGCTTTGGCGAAACAATAAGCCGCCGAGGTCAGGTCACTTAACATTCCGGATGTGCACTTGGGCGAAAATGACTCTGCAAAGGTGCTATCGTCTCTACGAGAAAAGTATCAATAAGAAGCAAAAAACTCCACACTAGACAATACCCGCATCTGCAAGCCAACCTCCACAAGGGCGGACACAGGGACGCTGGTGCGAACACCAGAAACCAACAACATCTAAACTTAGCAAATTCTCCACCAAATACCCAAAACACTCCCGGGACTCCCCGGATAAGAACCAAACATGCATTTTTATTATAAAACACGCTCGCGCACTTGGAATTCCCAAAAGAGGTCTCCAAGCCTCGGGTTTGACCAAAGTCAACTCTTAAGTTATAGTTTCACTATTTCACAACTAATCACCCAAAACGCACCTGGTTGCCTCAAGAACCGAATCAAAGGCTCGACTAAGTCATAAATGTCGTTATAGATCTAATGGAACAGGTGAAACTACGAAAAGGACGCATTTACCCAAAAGTCAACTATGAGTCAAACCTTCCTATTCTCTTAACTTTAGAATTTCCAAACTTCTCAAAAAGGATCCAGAACCTACTCGATTACCTCGGAACCGTGCCACAGATCCCTACAATTCACAAATAAGCAAATAAAGGCTCGGGAAGAGTAATTTAGGGGTTTCTAAGTAAAATAAGAAAAATGACTTTCCGAGTCGTTACATTAGATTCCACTTAAATAAATGTTCATCCTCGAACGGTAAAGAAAAGGAAATACCTGGACTCTAAAAAAGCTGAGGGTAGTTAGCCCGCATATCTGACTCAATCTTCCTAGTAGCTTCCTCCACCGGGCGATTTCTCCATTTCACATTCACAGAAGTTATCTCCTTGGACTCAACTTTCCAACGTGTCTATCCAACATAGCTACATGCCTCTACACATAAGCTAAGTTCTGATCAAACATCACCGAATACCAATTATTCACATGAGAACCATCCGAAATGTACTTCTTCAGCATCGACACATGAAACACAGGGTGCACACTTGATAACCCAACATGTAAAGCCAACTCATCAACTCTGTGAACTATCTCAAAATTCCTAATACATCTCAGGCTAAGCTTGCCCTTCTTTCGAAACCTCATCATACCCTTCATGGATGAAACCTTTAACAAAACCTGTTCTTCAATCATAAACTCTAAAGCACGGACCTTTCGATCCGCATAGCTCTTCTGGCTGCTCCAAGATGTAAGAAGTCGATCCTAGATCAACTTAACCTTATCCAAATAATCCCTCAAAATATCAGTACCCCATGGTCCAACCTCATAAGCATCAAACAATTCAATCGAAAAATGACACTTCCTACCATAAAATGTCTCAAATGGTGTCATCTCAATACTCGAATGGTAGATGTTATTGTAAGCAAATTCCGCCAAGGGTAGAAACTGGTTCCACTGAAGACCAAAGTTGATCATGCAGGATGGCAACATATCCTTGAGAACCTGAATAGTCCGCTCGAACTGACCGTCAGTCTGAGGGTGGAAAGTTGTACTAAGCTCCACTCTAGTCCTTTTGCATAGATAGCCAAAAGTGAGAAGTAAAATGTTTACCAAAATGATAGAAATGGGCACTCCATGCAATCGAACTATCTCTCAGATGTAAATCCTGACCAACTTTTCTGAATTATAAGTAGTCTGAACTGGAATGAATTGTGTAGATTTGGTCAACATGTCCACAATAACCTATATAGTATCGAACTTGCCCAATGTCCTTGACAATCCTACGATGAAGTCCATAGCAATCCGCTCCCACTTCCACTTAGGTATGTCAATTCTCTAAATCACGTCTCCTGGCCTCTAGTGCTCATATTTCACTTGCTGGCAATTCAAACACTGGGATACAAACTCTACTACGTCCATTTTCATCTTGCACCACCAATAATATGGTTTTAAGTCATGGTACATCTTCGTAGCCCCTAGATGAATGGAATACTTCGAACTATGAGCCTTCTCCATGACCAATCTAGTCAAGTCACCCATCCTAGGAACACAAACACGACCCTTGATTCTCAAAAAACAATCACTATCAATAACCGCCTCCTTAGCCTCTCCCCACAATACCTTGTCACGAATCTTAAAAAATTGCACATCATTAAATTGCTGAAACCTAATTTGCTCCATAAGGAAGACCACACCTCCACACAGGCTAAAACTTTACTTAGCTCCGAAATATCAAGATGCATAAAATGATTGGCCAAAGATTGGACATCAATTGCGAAATGACGCTCTCCCACATGCAATATAGTCAAATTGTGCATGCTTACCGCCTTACGACTCAAGGTATCCGCTACCACATTTGCCTTGACTAGGTGATACAAAATAGTCATGTCATAATATTTAAGTAGCTCCAACCATCTAAACTGTCTCAAATTAAGATCCTTTTTATTGAACAAATACTGAAGACTGTGATGGTCAGTCTACACTTCACAATGCACCCCATAGAGATAATGCCTTCAAATCTTCAAAGCAAACATGATCGCCGCCATCTCCAAGCGAAGCGTCTAAGCTCCGCTCGCGTCCGGATCAATACCTGCACATATAGTGCATCAAGTGTACAGTGAGTACGGGAAGCACATGTACCCAACAACATCGTCGATCGACCCTAATGATAATGGTGGTGAGGGCTACTTTTCGATACTTCTATACTAGTTAGTTAACTAAAGCATACTCAAATCAGTTATCCAAACTCACCAGTAATTCATATATTTCAATTAATTACAAGGACCATCAATACTCACAAGTCCCCCAACAATTTCTAAATATGTACTAGAGTTAAGACAAAGCAATGTTACTGAAATAAGCCTAAACCCTATGTCACTCCCTGAACCATGGCATGGGCGGAACACGACACTTGGTGTCTGGCTACATGTAACCGAGTGAACCACATAACTTGCTTGTCAACATGGGTATCAAAACATACTAAAATAATTATTTAAAATATGTAAAACATAATGATGGAAGTAGTCTGAAATAATCATAGCCAAAATAATCTGAGTAAAACATGATAAGTCTGAAAATATAATGCTGACATGACATGATACTAGACTAGTCAATGAAACATTTGAACACGAGTCTGTAAAATTATTTACCAGGATAAGTCCCTGGCATACCTATACTAATAATGCATAATCAGAAAATACTAGACTGACACCCCAAATGAGATGGGGCTCACCAAACAACTGGTACGGAAGCAATCCTACTGAGCAGATCCATCTCCCTGAAACTTAGCACCTGCACCGTGAAGTGCAGGCCCCATGTAAAGGGACGTTAGTACATATGAATTAGAATGTATGTAAAGCAACTGATGGAAATAAGCAGGCACATGATATAAGAGAAACATTAAACTGAAACTGAAACATGAACATGAACATGAACATGAGTATAGTAACATGAGTAAAGTTTGAAAAAACTATATATCCGTATATATATAACTGTATATCTGTGGGGAGAGCAGTATCATAACTGAAAACATAAAAGACCATGTGGTACGTGGATTCTGGTACCTGGACTGACCGGCAGAGCTTTCACATACCTTGTCGGGGTATGAGACATGAACATGGAAAGAAAGGATCCAATCTGCAAATTTGAAGGTATGTTCCTCTGGGCAGAGCGACCCTTATCCTATGATGGCATTTCAGGTTACTAGAGCCTTCTCGGTAAACTATGCGACTCCCAAAACATATACTTGAGAAAATAGTGACTTGTAGGCCCATGAATTTCATAAAATAACTTGTAAACATGATCTGAGATAGTTAACATGAACATAATTTCATAATATATATCTTATGAGAAAACATGTATAATTTCATAGGTTAAGTAATTATTCGTGACTTGATAATTAAAAACTCATGGGAATCAAAGCATGGGTTCGTGGATTACGGATAGGTTCATCACAATCAAAATTGACCAATTATGAATAAAATTGATGAATAATAATATAAACATGACATAATATTCATATAGCTAGGGTTATCATGATATTAGAACAAAAACCCTACGTTATGGAATTTTTTTAATTTCATAGAAATGCGGGATGGGCATGAACAATGATGTCCCCACGTGGATAGAAGCTCTACATACCTGACTTGCTTCTAAACTTGTATTAAAAATCTTGATTTTGAAGAAGAATTCCAAAGATTGCACCTTGAAACCTTAAATTGGATTTATCTTGAAAACTCTATGTTAAGAGTAATGGAATTCACTTAGGAATTGGTTATACTATGTTAGAATCGCATGAAAATACATGGAAAGGGCTTACCTTGATGTAGGAGATGGTTGGGAAGAGAGAACCTCCATTCTAGGGCTTGGGAATATGAAAAAAATGATTATGAAACTAAGTCTGCGTATTTATACTGTTTGCTATCGTAGAAGTTTGACGGTTCATTAAATGGTCCGTTGAATCTTTGACGGTTTGTTTCTGGGCAGTCAATGTTTTGATGGTCCGTCAACTTTTTTACGGTCCGTATAATAGGGCTGTCATGAACTTGTACAATTCTAGTGACTTCAAAACTTGAGGATTTAGAGATGGTGAAGATTGACGGGCCGCCAATAATTTGACGGTCCGTACAATTGACCAACTGGCCGTCAATTTCAAAAATAAAATTGACGGTTCACTTTGATGGGCCGTAAAATATTTACGGTATGTACTTCTTGCCATCAAATTTCACATGTAGAACTGAATCTGATTTTTTGACTTTAAACTCCCCGTTTTGGTTTCTTGTACTCGTGAATCAAGAACAAGGCTTAGTTTGAAGGTACGAGGTATTTCACCCTGTCGGGCGTCTAGTCCTATCAAGTCTTAGAGTTCAATCTCACATCAAGGGTAAGTCTCAAGTACAAGTATTTCTTCTATTAAGAGTCACAAGAGCATAAATTCTATCAGTATTCATCACCGAGTATACACAGTACCAAATACATATCAAGTATATGAATGTAAGGCAATGCAAATGATATGTATGTATGTATGCAATATTCATATGTACCTGGTATATACACGCTCCTTCAGTAGGTGTCACGTGACCCATGGGGGACTCATGAGGTCCGTATACTCATTCAGAATTTTCCATCGGATCCCAACTCTGTGGTAGTAGTGTCATCATCAATCATCACTCTCTTACCATGTACCATATCTAACATGGACATGAGCCCAAATAAGCAACAATCATACCAACCCATGTGGATTTATACACCACGCTCATGGCCCGAATGCTAAACACATAATCTCTGTTATGTACAACATACTAAGTCATTTAATTACCCTTTAAGTACACTGGTATTCATATAAATGCTCGTCACCTCAGTAGTACGGGATTCCCAATTCCCCATTACTCCCCTTAGTTATTACACCAACACATAAACTATACTAGAGTATAGTAAGTCTCAACTTGCCTATTTTTCAGAGCACAAAAGTCACGTGACTAATTTTCCCTTTATCTGAGCCTCCTCAGGTGCCCAATCTGTTCAATTACGTTATCTAGATGAAATTACGAGTCTAATAGTACCCATATTGATACATAAAATTAGAATCCCTAAGCTAAACTAAAAAGAGAACTTCAGGCCCACAAAGGTTAAATGAGAAATAGAAAGTAACATCACCTTACCCATCACCCATACAATCTGTATCATAAATATTATCATAACCTAAACCCAATTGGATCCTCAATTGTAAGGTTATGAAAAAAGTCCCAATTCCCAAACCCAAGATCCCCCCCCCCCAATTTCAAAAGGGTTTTTAATACCAAATTAACCATTTAAACATCATCACCTAGCATGAATCAATACTAGTTTACAATATTGTAATCAACTAAGCAATAATCAATCCTCAAATAAAAAATGTTACTCTCTTATTCTCAACATGGAAATTGTGTCCTCATCTTTCCCAAGTAGAATCAACACTAGGATGGAGAACTTAAATGATAAACAATAACTAAAATGGGATGGAATTATACTTCCAATGAAGAATCAAAGTGAAATCCATAAGAAATCCCTTCTTAGTTGAGCTCTAATCTCAAGAGAATATATTTTAGGAAATGGAATTATTTTTAGGACATTTAATAATCAGAACTAGAACACCGATTTCGCTTCGGCGGAATTGACTTCTCTATAGCGGATGCGCTTCGGCCGATAAACAAGCCGTTGAGGTGAGTTATTTAACATTCCGGATGTGCGCTAGGGCGAAAATGACTCCGCAGAGGCGCCATCGTCTCTGCACGAAAAGCATCCGCAGAAGCGTAAATCTCCACACTAGATAATACTTGTATCTGTGAGCCAACCTCCGTAGGGACGGACACGTTGAAGCGGACAGATGGACGCTGGTGCGAACACCAGAAACGAGCAACATCTAAACTTAGCCAATTATCCACCAAATACCTTAAACACTCCGAGACCCCAGTTTAATCCAGACATGCATTTCTATCATAAAATACATTCTGAACCTGCTCGCGCACTGGGAATTCCATAAAAAGGTCTCCAAGGCTCGGATTTGACAAAAGTCAACTCTTAAATTCTAGTTTCACTATTTCTCAACCAATCACCTAAAACGCACCCGGTTGCCTCAGGAACTGAACTGAAGGCTCGACTAAGTCATAAACGTTGTTCCAGATCTAATAATGTTGATGAAACTAAAAAGGACGTGTTTACCCAAAAGTCAACTATGATTTAAACCTTTGTATTCTCTTAACTTAAGAATTTCTAAACTTCTCAAAAAGGATTCAAAACCTCCTCGATTACCTTGGGAACCGTGCCGCCTATCACCGCAAGTCACAAACAAACAAATAAAGGCTCGAGAAGGGTAATTTAGGGGTTTCTAAATAAAATATGTGAAATAACTTTTTGAGTCGTTACAAATATTTATTGATATATCTAAATATTGGAAACAGTAAAAGTTGGGTCAAATTAGGTGGATTAGGTTATGACCCATCATTTAGCTCATCTTGACCCATCCCATCTTAGTTCAAGCAAGCTTTGGGAAGCATTAGGCATTGACCTATCTATTGGTTCAGACTATCTTAACCTGCCCAACTTTAGCCCAAATGACTCATTTATCACCCATATACATAGTGAAAAGTCTTCCCAACTAGCCCAAAATAAGAGCAAGTGAAACTACTAAATCTGAGTATATAATACAAGACACTACTCGATAGAGAAAAATACTGAAGTCTTCTAAGAAGAAGCTTCTTCCATAGTCTAATGGTGGCTCACCTCTATTATATAAGAATGAACTATACCTAGAATTGTTACTCTGTAGCTGAATCACCCTCGTTCTAACATGTGCACATGCAACAACTATCAGTCTAAAAGAGTCAACAAGATCATCGACTCGCTCTCCTAGCCTAACCCATATAGATAATACAAGATAAATATATGTATAATAGCATGCGACTAAAGCACTAAACTAATAACATGAATACACATAATGAAAGAAACATGATATGCAACTGCTAATATGAAATAGTTTCATGAGACATCGCTCAAGCTCAAGCTCATCTACAAGATAAGGATACTTTAACCCAACTCAACCTAACTATGGTGCCATGAGTGCATTCACTCAAGCTCAACCCATTAACATCGTGATAATGTATTGTAATCAAATAACATATATCATTAAAAAGCGTCATTATCAATTAAAAGTCATCTAAATAATAAAGCATGTTAAATAGCTAAGCAATACATAATAAATCACTGAATTTGCTGAAAGTGTCAAATCATGTGAAAAGATGCATTGGGACCCGTCACGGTCAAATATAGATAACTCAAACTAGCCTACCTAGCTCGTGTTTTTCCTCTAACACAAATTAGATGTTTTAAATGCACACAAACAACACATAGACATGCTTTTAAGAAAAATAAATCAAATTAAGAATTAAAATCTCACTTGCCTTTAATCTGATAGTCAAACCGCACTTGAAACGTTGAAATCCCTTTTTCTTTAATGGAATCAGTCTAATTCATCAATCATCAAAGTCTAGATAAAATGAGTCTAAGAATTACTATTTATAGTAGTTACTACACAATTATAGAAAATGACCGCAGTGGTCATAGTTGGAATTGTGGAAATGGCTAGTCTGCCTGAAAGGTGTGTATCGTGGTAGATGTCACATGATCATGCTTCATTGTATGTAGCCCTCATCCGTAAATGTAGTCCTTGGTTGTGCCAAATGTTGCCCATGGCAACCTGGCACTCTTCTGCGATAGCAGCTCTCTCATGCGAATGTGATGATCTACTGCTCGATTCTACATCGCTATTGTAATTGTGTGGAACACGATCAAAAAATTTAATGACTCTCTAGGTCGTTTTATGAGTTTTGACCCTTTTTTCCAAAATACCCTTCCATAGATTTTTATTAGTGTTTATAACTTGGGGATGGGTGACACGATTCCCGAGGCAGTTTGATGGAAAACATGGAAGAAAATCTAAGTTTTAAAATTTTGAAGATCTAAGTTTGAGAAGTTTGACTAAGAGTAGACTTTTAGGTAAATGCATATGGAATCAAATTTTGATGGTTTTGTTAGGTCCGAAATGTGATTTTTGACTTTGTTTGATGGTGGGGACGAGTTGCGAGAGGTACAAGTTAGATTTGGATACTTGGTAGAGGTTTATGTCATTTTAAGGAAGTTAGGATATTTTTTTGATAAGCGAGTCTCAACGACCTTGTATGGCTGTTTCATCGATTCGAGTAGGTTTCACAGTGTGTTTTATAGTCAAGTTGCACTTTGAGTTGGTATTCGAAGGTTTCTGGATGTGTTTTGGGTCGTTAATCGAGAAACTAGTGAAATTTAGAATTGAAGTTAATCATGGTCAACATCAGGTCAAGATGACATATTTTGGATATTTTTAGTGCATGAGAATGTCTAGAACGTGTTTTATGATTGAAATACATATATGGTTTGCGTATGGGAGGTTCCGGATGAGTTTCGGGTGCTAAAATGAAGATTGAAGTTTCCTGGTTTTCTAGTGGGAAAATTGGGGGTCGCGATCAAGAAAATTACATTATCATTCATGATCGTGACATATGGAGGGTCGCGATCTCGATGATGGAAAAAATACTTGGACAGTGTTTAAAACAGAAAGATCAAATATTTTAGTATTTTGAGCATATTTTGAGTTTTAGAGCTCTTATTTGTGTTATTTATGCGGCGTTCTTCTCGTATTCAAAAGGGAGTAAGTATCCATGATTATTTTCTTTGGTTCTTATTTTTATCCGTACGTATTTAGATTGTAGAAATTAGGGTTTAAAGCCTCAAAGTTAAGAAATAGTAATTCCTTGAATTAGAGGTCGATTTATGGTTGGTTTTGGTTGATTTTATAGATCTAGAATCTACGGTTATGGGTAAATCTGATTTTTAATAAAAAATCATTTTTACCCTTGGGGGCTCGGGGTTACCTTTTTGAGTTCATTTTTTGGGTTCCAAACTAAAGTATAGCAATATGAGTATCATTGGACTCGCTTAACCTTGTAGAATATTATTTTTACTAGATTGAACCTGATTTTGTGATGAAATTACAGTTTGACCTTGGGTGCTCAGGATTTGCTTTTTGAGTGACTTTTTGGACACAAGCTATTATCATATCATTACCAATATGGATGTCTACAGACTTATTTTCTTGCGAATAGCGCAAAT
Source organism: Anisodus acutangulus (assembly GCA_029783415.1). Classification (NCBI taxonomy): domain Eukaryota; kingdom Viridiplantae; phylum Streptophyta; class Magnoliopsida; order Solanales; family Solanaceae; genus Anisodus; species Anisodus acutangulus. The sequence goes on from CM056505.1 coordinate 13,224,737, forward strand.
TTGATATATTGGGAGCGTTTCGAAGCTTTACGAAAAGAAAAGGCGATATCTTGAGTTCATGGCGCATTTGCTCGACATTTGAGGTATTTTAAGACTTGACTTCACTTGACGGAGGTTTTCACTAATTAAAGGCTTAAAATTGAATTAATAAGGGGTTATGGGCGTAACGGGAGGTCTCGTACCCGTGATGTAACGAGTATTGGTATGAGTACCAGGGTATTTGTATGGGTACTTAGTGAAAACTAGAATAAACATGTGATGGGGATATTAATGTAAGCCTACGGGCATTGGAGGTAGTGTTAAATCTATTGGCTTTGTATGGTTGTTGATTATATGGGATTGATAGCCATATTTGACTATATACTTGATTGCTTGTGTGAAATCCTTGATAACCTCATCCACTCTTGAAAAGTTATTCTATAAATAAAAATGGGAACTTTGGTTATTAAGTCTAATAATTGATGAGTTTATGTGAATTGTTGGCAATTAAGTCCAATTGTCGAGTTATTCATATTTATACGAAAATTGTGCATTGATTATGAAGGACGGATTGCACGTTTTCAACAAGTTGTATTATAATGCAGAAAGGTAAGAAATTTATATGATTCTGAGCATGAGTAGGTCATTGATGGCCTGTGTCCGATGTGTTCTGGGAGGTCTGTATTGGTGTCGTGTGGTACATGGACCTCGTGAGTCCCCTATGAGTCACATATTTCATACAGTCCCAGCTGTGTATATACAGACATACTGCATTGCATTTCTCATTTCCTTATTAAGTTATGTGATTGATTTCTTATTTGGTTTCTTGATTATTTGACTACGTGGACCATTCGAATAAGTGTTTATGTGAATTTTGTTATACTCCATGTTGATGATGATTCTAGTTATATTGGCTAAGTATCGGTAAGATACAAGGGCGATTTTCTACTTACGTCATCACTACTTCTTTTGTTGTCGGTTTAGTCAGCAAACCTTCCATTTTTATGTTTACATCACTTCTCTCTTTCTCGCATTGACCTTCCTTTGTAAGAGGTCCCCATGGACTTAGAATGAGGAAGTAAAGCATCAAATTCCATGTGTTCAACATTGATTTCAAGATGCAATTTCTGGATTATTATATGATGATTTTTGAACTTTCCACATATAGAAAAAAAATAGAAAGAGATAGACTTATTCCATAATGAGTACTGTTTTACCCACTCCAGCTCCTCCGAATAGTCCGATTTTTCCTCCACGGCGATAAGGGGCTAAAAGATCTAACTTTGTGCCAGCAGTCGCGGTAAGACGCGGGGGGGGGGGGGGGCAAGTGTTCTTCGTCTCGCGCCGGATTGACTAACCTAACCCACCCTTAAGGAGGCTTTTCCATAGTTGGGCGTCCGCTTTAGTGTGATTTACGATGCTGGGAAAAGACGAAGTCTTTGGAAGCGGAAGATGCACCGATTGATGCTGGACTTGAACCGGCACCTCCGTTGGGTCTATGCTGCCCCCACGGCGAACTCCCAAATTTGATTCTGATCATGACTTTTGGTGATCCAGTTCCTCTTTTAAGTACATCTGGGGGGTTTTCGAGTAAGCATTACACAATCTCCAAGATGATTTTTTTGAAAAAAAGAGAGACATACTGAGTATACGTGATTTCCTTACTCAGTCTACACTTGTTGCACTCATTGTGGTGCATGTTCGGTTCTAGGTACCCTTGGAACTTGCGGAGCTATTGAGTCCGAGATCGTGATTTCAGGAGATCATTTTTAGTCGTTTGGTTGATCTGCGACACCCTTCGCCCTCTATCTTTTATTTATTCATGTCTTTCATTTGTATCCAGACAAAGTATTAGTGGACTTCTGTATTGTATTGTATTCGTAGTGGCTCTTGTACACATGACACTAGTCTTGGTTGGTATTTGTATTTCCGCACTTATTCTTTATAAAAGACTTAGTCATTGAATATTCAGATTTTCTCTTTACTCTTCCCCTTATTTAACTTAATTGAATTAGGAATTGGTTGGATTGGCTTCCCTAACGATTGGAAATAGGTGTCATCACGGCTTTTAATTTTAGATCGTGACACAAAAGGTCATCTACAGCCCAGAAATCAACAACTTCAAATGGTTTTCTTCTTTGATCTTTGATCTTGTGAAGCAATCTCTTGACTTAGATATCTTCTTGGAAGGTTTCCACAAACTTTTAGAAAACTGTGGAAGAATTTCTTAAAATAGTAACTACTCAATTCACCCTCCTCTCTCTTGTGCTGTAGTGGTGCATAAAACAACATCCCTCATTTTGATTCACTTAGTTTTACTCGACATCAAGTTTAAGAAAGAAATGATAATTTTTAAAATTTATGATAAATATAGTGTTAAATATATCATATTATTTAGGTGACTATAAAACCTTCTCGATAGGGATAATTTGGAGTTTAAAATTAAATAGTCAACAAATATAAAATAGATTAATCACTTGTTCTTGTCTCAAGCGATTAACCTATTCCAGAGCAATTTGGTGATTAGCCTATCTCGCACTACTTAAAACCTTTTTAAATTCATTATTAGTTTCTACTGTGGTGGAGGTTGCTGTGAAAAATGTCTAATTCGTTTTTTTAGACTAATAAAAAATTAGTGTGACCTGAGCTCATGAAACTGATGTAGTAGGATTTGTTTATCTCACACATAATTAAATTAGGATCAGCAAATAGATAAATAAATTAGGATCAGCAATTATATTTGATTAACAAGTAGAATCAAACCACAATCCTGTTCAAAATATAAACCAATTAACGAATTCCAACAACGATATTTGTCTTTCTTTTTTGTTTCCTTTGTACGAGCTGGATACTAAAGATCTTTTACATAACGATCTTTATTACGGTTGTTCACCTACGACTACCAACTTCTACTTGCTCCGGTGCGAGATAATTAGATCAAACTGAAAAATCTATATCTTACCGGCCACTCAATAAAAATATTTTACATTTAAATTTAATGAGTTATTTTCTTGAAAGGAAACTTCACCAACCACAACCAAATTACACTGTTAACTGTAAAGAAAAAGTTAATACGTACCAAAGACAAATTATAAAAGAACATATGATTAAACAAATGTAGCTAGTGGTGATACGAAATCTGGTTAGGCAAATATAATGATAGCAAGGCTCCCGTTAGTTGAAAATTTTAGTTTTTGAAGTTGTATTTGGACATGCATTTTACTTTTAAGAATAATGAAGTTCTGTAAGTGGAAGTGAGATTTCTCCCAAAAACTGGTACGAGCTAGTTTTTAGAACTTGAAAATATTTTGAAGATAAATTTTCAAAATCTTATCAAATTTCATAACCAAACAAAATATTTGAAGATGAATTTTCGAAATCTATGGTCAAACGCTAGCTAAGGATCAAGGTAAGTGTTAGTAGTGGATGATGGCAGCAGCTTAAGTTGAAGCAACGGACTGGAATACAGGGCAGTGTTATTTTCTTCTGTCATGCCCTATATAGAATCTTACATAAGTTGATTTGAATATATTTTTATGAATATTTATTATATAAATATGTGGTATCTGATTTTTTTTTTTAGCATAGTTATTGTAAATTGCTTGATCAATTTGGTAAAGTCCTTAATTAAATTTTGAGAATTGACATCATGATGCTGATCATGTTAATGAGATTTAAATTTCTGTATTATCGCAACTCAAATCTGACACCTAAGCTGCGACAGGGCACACAACAAGTCACTACCCATTTAAATGAACTCTCTAAGTTAAAGCATGCTCGAAACAATAGAATGAGAAGAGGAAATACTACTAATATCTCAAATAGATGGTAAGTGTTGAAGCGTATTACAAAATAGCGAAAGTCATCCCATGAAACCCAATAAGAGACTAAGTTATGGAGCCCAAATCTTGAATACAACTGATGATACAAGGAGCAACTTGATAAAAAGAAAGCATAGACTGAAGATAATGGATAGGAGTTGAAGCCGCATCAGCAGACTAGTGGTGGCTCACACAACTTGAAAGAACTGGCAACTGGCTCGAATCATTGGTCAGTAGATGGATCCTCAACCACTGGACCTGCGCACACACTAACCGTGAATCAGAAAAATTTAGCAAGATCATCATCTCGTTATTCCATCCTATCACGGGGCAAGTCTTTAGATATCGTTGGTATTTGCATACAACCACCTCATCATAACAATATATGTATAGATATGAAATACAAGTAAAGCAATTGAACTGAAATCATTAATATAGGTGATGAAAGTACACATGACGTACAAGCTACTATATGTGATGCTATCATGAGACATTTGTTGGAAATTAGCCTTTGGCGGAGAGATGCGTCCACCCATCTTTGATGAATTAAACACTAGTGTTCCGCATGTTGGAGACCTTGTCTCTTTGCACATGCATGATCTACGAAGTGAGTAGATGATCGTAGGGCCAAGAATCGTCTAATTTCGTTGAGAAATGAAAGAAATATTGGTCCACGAAGTAAGGTGTTTGAGACATGTAAATGTGGTGTGGGACAAATCTACCACATCGGTGGGAATAGGAAGAATTGCTCTCTATATAAGTCTCTAATGTGGTAAAGGGTATGGATCCCCAAGGGGTATCCCATGTGTTTAAAGGATGGAAGACCTAGGTGTGCTTGAGTTAAAGGCTAAGCCCCACACGCGCGCCGCCGCCGCCGGTCCGGTCACGGGCTGTTATCTTTTTGGACCAGAGAACTCTGCCAGATGTACAGTTTGGACCAGAATTCTTTCATATATACAGTTTGGTCCCTGAAGTTTCAATATTTATAGTTTGGTCCCAGAGTTTCTGAGAAGGTGAACGAAGGCAGAATGCCTACCGTTGGGACTATTTTTTTAGGCATTAATCAGCCATTACTTGGCTGATTAACTCCTCCATTATCACCCTCCTTCATGACCTTAATTCAGCCTCCTTGATGGCCATTTACTGCCTTTACTTGGCTGTTTTAATGGCCACCATTAACAGCCATGTTTTGGGAAAATCAATGCAATTTTCGACTGAAAAACAGTGACCAAGCCCTCACGTATACACAAGATATACACTATAGAGACACACTATATACACATAGACAAAAGAGAAGAGTAGACAGAAACTCTTCCTTCCTATTCCATATCTTCAGCAAGTCGAGTCATATTTGTTTTCTTCGACAGGCTCACCTATTGGCTTTGTAGTGTTGAGATTAAAGTGTTATTTTATCTTGGGAGACTATTGCCCGCTAACGTAAAAACATATATACGAGGCAATCTTGTCTTAAGGATAGAGGGCTATCCTCGACTCAACACACAACGTTGTAACCATCAAGATTTAGTTGTTTCTTGATTTCAGGTTATCAAGATTCAAGACACAACAAACTTGCGGCAGTTCTCAACATTGGCTTTGCAAGGTGATCAAGATTCAAGACACAACACACATGCGGCAGTTTTGAAGATTGACCATTTATTTATCCTTTCGAACATTTGTAATAGTTATTACTTTCCGTACTGCTCTATAAAGTACCATAGAAGACCAACAACTTAAGACAAGATTGTATTGTAATACTATTAGTGTTCGAAAGATGTCGGTCAAAAGTTGCGTGACCAAATCTGGATATGGCAATGATTTTCTGGTAGAAGAGAGTGATGATGATGAACGTGTTCATGGTGTCACCGCTACCAAGACTGGTTGGAACAAGCGCTCACGAGAGCCTGAGGATGTCAACTGGGACAAGAGGAGAAGACTGAAGATGTACTTCTATCTTGCAGCAGAAGGCTTGTATCTATCCCAGACAAAAGATCCGAATAATGATAAGAAGGAACTGGACACTCAGTTTGATGAAGTGACTGGAGTGAGCCAGAATCCGAAATTGGGATAAGTAGTTTTTCTTACTTGTCAAGAATAAAGATTAAATGAGGTCTGATTAAAAATGGATTAAAGTAAGGAGGAATATGAAAATAATTTATATTCCTTACGCTTTAAAAATCAGAAGTTTAATCTCATCTTCTTTTTCGTTTAAAGATTGGATTGTAAAGCAATTTAAAAAGATCCGTTCTTTTAAGAGTAATTATTAAAAGTGTGTAAAGCATGTTCACACATACGAGGGAGTAAGATCCACTGACTGTGCGAAAACTGTTACCACTCTTAAGTAAGCGCCAAGAATTATCTGGGCACCAATCATAACGGAAGAAGTCTAAAAGTTAAAGACGTTGAGCCTGTCATACTATTTGGCAGAAGATCCTTCATAGGATGATATTGGACACTTAGTCATATAAAGCCTCCGGGCGACTGGAGTGGGCCAAAATTCCTTTGATATGATGATATTGGACACTCAGTCATATAAAGCCTCCGGGCGACTGGAGTGGGGCCAGAATTCATTTCATAGGAAAAGTAATGGACACCTATTAGGGTGGGCGAGTTTCAGTCTTAAATGATCCAAGGCCTAAAGAAAGGCAGAAAAGAAATTGGACACTCAGTCTGCCAAAGCAACTGGAGTGGGCCAGAGTATCCAGATCACATATGATCCGGTTGCGCCCTAACCACGGGCAAGAGGTTGTTCATGTGAAGCAACGCCACCTCTAAAGTAGAAGGGGTTGGAGAGGTTGTCCTCAATAGGACTTCAGGGAATGAGATCACTCTAAGATGAGGTGATACATATCCCTAACTTGGTTTAAGGGACGCTGTTGGTCAAGCTGGTTTGAGACTAGTCCAACAGGTCTGTAATAACTAAGAATGGTACAGTACGTCTGTAGCCAAATGAATGATATATTTGTAATCCATGCATCTATGCCATCATAGATTAAGACACGTTAAATTGCAAGTCATTCAAAAGCTAACGATGTTGAGATTGTTGCCTTCTCTCGAAATAAACCCTCAAAATGAATGTGAGGTAGACGAAGAGGCAAAATCACCTTTCCAAATTCCGTCAAAGGGAATAGCGAAAGAAGCACCGCTCCTCTAGAACTTAGTCACACCTACTTGGGTGATTTGAAGTTTATACAAAATAGAGGGGGGAGACAAGTACGTTGTGACCTTCATTGATGATGGTACAACGTATTGAATCCTTTGTTTGTTAAAAAGCAAAGATGAAGTTGTTGAAGCGGATAAGCGCTACAAAGCAGAAGTTGAAAATCAACTAAGCCTACGGATTGAGAAATTCATAGTGATAGAGGGGGAGAAAGTGAAGCATCGTTCATTAAACGACTGTTCATTTCTCACCTCAGTCCAACGGTGTTAGCCAAGCGCAAAGCTCGTACGCCCAAATTATGTTGGGTGGCTTGGTAAAAGTTGGAATACTGAAACAGGTCAAGTTATACCTAAAACTGTAGATTGCATATCCACTGGATCTGCGAATAATAGTAGTGTTGATCGCCTCTTGGCATCAAAGAATGCTGAATTCTTTTAAGATAGCTTTCCTTGAAAAAAAGGAAAAAGGAGTAATTGCTCAAGGTTAACAAGAACCCGCGAGGGCTTCGGCGTCCGAACTAGACGCGTTGTATCTACGAGACTCGAAAGTTGCTGGCTATCCGGAACTTAATATTCCAGATCTGCAGAACTCAGGGATTCTAGATGTTGAACCGAGACGGAGCAAAGAAGGGGACAAAGACTTGTTCCAGTCCTTCTAGCTTGTATGGTTAAGAAGGAACCATGGACAATTAACAAATAATTGTCATCTCCAAAAGCGCTGCTTTGGAAAGAAGCTACAAAGAGAGAAATAAACTCTATCATATAGAACCATACATGCGTAATGGTTGATCTTCCTCCGGGAAAAGAACCTTTGGGTTGTAAGATGTGCTCCCCTATGAGTAGCTTCACATCCAGGGCCATTGCAGTCTTGCGTGACATGAATGTTGAATTAGCCTTCCCAATCGGAGAGTTGGAAGAAGAGAATCAGAGTTGGTTTTCTGGACTGTTAGGCTTCTTCCTGAACTTTCATCTTGGTCCCTGAAATGTTTACATTTTGGTCCTGAAAATTTCAGATAAAACAGAAACAATGAATCTGACCACAGAAACATTGACTCTGAAGTTAGAATGCCAACAGTTGGAGAATCAACAGTCTGAAAGTAAAAGTCATATTGAAACAAAGTCTCGATATGAAAGATATGGGTATCACAGATGACATCTTAGGAATTGGATTTCTAAGACATCTAACGGACTGGTTGACAGTCTCGTTGAAGCCACCAATGGATATGAATTATAGAACTTATTGAAATCATGGTGCAGCCATAGACAAGGAGCGATATGCACAGGTCATGTGTATTTCAATGTATTGTACACACTACAACCGACCTGGTATCGTCCTACGAACAGATCAGTTGAACTAAGGTTCACTGATAATTTTAATACATGATCGGTAGAAGGCGTTAGATCTGATATGACGATATCTTAATTAATGCTTATCTACATATTATAGTATTCTGGATGTCCAGCGGTTCTGGGAGAACGCAGTGATGCAAACTGGACATCAGATCTGAAGAACACCAAAGCCACAAGTAAATGTGTATGGTGGGTCTTGGAAAATCCTCTAAGAAAACTTGCATTGGCCGATTCATGATGGAATCGGAGTTTATCGCTTTATACAAAGCATGAAAGAAGTTCAGTAACTTCACGGCTCCTTAGAGGACGTCCCTTATTGGGAGAAACCCGTGCCTTCAGCAGTTATACACTGTGGCTAGCCGGTCGGTTTCAGGAAGGACACGGATGACGGCGTCTGGACATATCTTTCAGGATCTGTCGGAGACATAAGACCGTATGGCAGTTGATCATCACGGGTGTCACATCCTTGTTTACTAACTAAGGGACTACCCGGAGATCAAGTGTTCTGCCTGTCTAGGGGAATTGGCTTAAAACCCAAACAATACGAACCTTTGCGGTGGTAACCCAACCATACTGATTGGAGATCCCAAGAATTTGATTCAATGGGAAAACTAAGCGGCAAAAGGCTCAGTTGAGCGCTTCGGTGGAAGCAAGAAGCACTTCGGATGATAATTTCTGCACGGAAACATGAATCCAAAGCTGTTCCCGCGATAGACATTAAAGTGCTACCTGCATGGTGGGTAAAGGTTAAGCTTCCAAACCTTTTAAAAGATCCTCAAATGGTTGAGGTTAAGGTTGGGGAAACTTTTAATGATTTCTAACACTTGAAAAGTGGGGTATAGCAGGATACCTTGTAGGAGATCACCTATTTAAGTGCGAGGATGGCCGCCCCAAATGAACGCACTTAAGAATCCAAGTGTGTCCATGGCCACAACGGAAAGAAACGTAAGAAGGAAAATGAATAAGAAGAGTTATTGTGTTGATATCATTGTCTTGGCTTACACTAAACACTGACGGTTCAAGACATCACGTTCACCGCGCAGTAAGTAAGTCTGATGGTTTCAACTAGGGAAGGTTCAAAGCGAAAGCTATCACTCCTGATGCAATATCTTTTCGCTGAAAGATTGCTGAAATGTAGACACCTTGTGTGTGCGCCACAATCTCTCTTTCATAGAGGGGATTGTTGGAAATTAACCTTTGGCGGGGAGATGCGTCCACCCATCTTTGATGAATTAAACACTAGTGTTCCGCATGTTGGAGAACTTGTCTCTTCGCACATGCATGATCTACGAAGTGAGTAGATGATCGTAGGGCCAAGAATCGTCTAATTTCGTTGAGAAATGAAAGAGATATTGGTCCACGAAGTAAGGTGTTTGAGACATGGAAATGTGGTGTGGGACAAATCTACCACATCGGTGGGAATAGGAAGAATTGCTCTCTGTATAAGTCTCTAATGTGGTAAAGGGTTTGGATCCCCAAGGGGTATTCCATGTGTTTAAAGGAGGGAAGACCTAGGTGTGCTTGGGTTCAAGGCTAAGCCCACACGCGCGTCGCCGCCGCCCGCCCGTCCCGTCCGGTTCCGGGTTCACTGGTCGTGGGTCGTGGGTCGTGGGCTGTGGGGCTGTCTGATATTATCTTTTTGGACCAGAGAACTCTGCCAGATGTACAGTTTGATCCCTGAAGTTTCATATGTACAGTTTGGACCAGAATTCTTTCATATGTACAGTTTGGTCCATAAAGTTTCAATATTTATAGTTTGGTCCACAGAGTTTCTGAGAAGGTGAACGAAGGCAGAATGCCTACCGTTGGGACTATTTTTTGAGGCATTAATCAGCCATTACTTGGCTGATTAACTCCTCCATTATCACCCTCCTTCATGACCTTAATTCAGCCTCCTTGATGGCCATTTACTGCCTTTACTTGGCTGTTTTAATGGCCTCCTAATGGCCATTAACATCCATGTTTTGGGCAGTTGTACAACCCCTTCTCCTTGCTATATATTGAGCCTTCTTTGGCTCAATTCAGTGGCAGAAGATAGACGAAAATACAGTGAGAAACAGGCCACAAAACAGTGAGTGAAATTCAGCGAAAATCAGTGCAATTTTCGACTGAAAAACTGTGACCAAGCCCTCCCGTATACACAAGATATACACTATAGAGACACACTATAGACACAGAGACAAAAGAGAAGAGTAGACATAAACTCTTCCTTCCTATTCCATATCTTCAGCAAGTCGAGTCATATTTGTTTTCTTCGACAGGCTTAACCTATTGGCTTTGTAGTGTTGAGATTAATGTGTTGTTTTATCTTGGGAGACTATTGCCCGCTAACGTAAAAGCATATATACGGGGCAATCTTGTCTTAAGGATAGAGGGCTATCCTCGACTCAACACACAACGTTGTAACCATCCATATTTAGTTGTTTCTTGATTTCAGGTTATCAAGATTCAAGACACAACAAACTTGCGACAGTTCTCAACATTGGCTTTGCAAGGTGATCAAGATTCAAGACACAACACACATGCGGCAGTTTTGAAGATTGACCATTTATTATCCTTTCGAACATTTGTAATAGTTATTACTTTCCGTACTGCTCTATAAAGTACCATAGAAGACCAACAACATTTCTCAAGCTCAAACTCATTTATGGGGATAACGGTATATTCACCCTAGCTCAACTCGACAGTGGTGTCATAAGTACTCTTACTACTCAAGATCAACCCAACTTTGGTGCCATGATTATGCTCACTAAAGATCAATCTAACTGATTACGTATATGGACATACATCTTACCTAGTCATTTATGCTATTGACTGTCATGGCCCAAATTCTAAGCCTTGAAGGCACGTACCTCTACACGGTAAGCTAATCATTCACAACCGACTAAGGGAGTTCAAACAAGATTATTATGCGGAATAAAAAAAGTCATAAATAAGTATCATAGTCATAAATAAGCGGGAATAAGTACTACAACCCTTAAAACTAGTGTCACAAGTACAAGAACTACTGAAATAGAAAGTAAAAGTCTAGAATAATATCCGAAATACTAAATGAATGTAATAAAAGACATAAATAAAATTAAAGAGAATAATCTTGTGCCACGGATCAGCTAGCAGCTCACCCCGAATTCCTCGAGTATGTCTCCTCAATAATCAGTTGAGCCTCATGCTCCACTAGTACTAAGGATAGACTCTGCACATAAAAACATACAACAAGTGTAGAGTGAGTATGGTTAATCAACGTGAACTCAGTAGCATCATCGACAGACCATAAACTAAAACAGTGACGAGGGGTGGTCTTCTGAATGCTTACTTCGACACTTAACCACCATTAGTTCATAAACGCATACTTTAATCCACCAAGTAAATGATGATAATTTCACCTAATTCATGAAATATTCAAGTAAGCAATCAAGCAAGACAAGTACATTACAAACAATCCTTCAAGTAAGTCAAATAGTAAAGAACCAATGAAATGATATGATATGCAAAAGCAATGCAAAGGCCTTCTATAACATGTATACACACGCTTCATAATATGGAATATGTGACCCATGAGTTTCTCGTGAGATTCATACACCACTCGAAACCATTTCCTATCGGGTTCTGGACCATTTAAGCCCTCAATCACAACACTTGACCAATTCGAATCTCATTACCAGTACTTAGCCAATTCATCTTTCATCTACAAACTCCGTCCTGAAAACTTTTTCCAGCGGGAACCACATATGTATCCTCAAATGTAATATGCATGAGATATTATATGAAAGCACGAATATGAAATGCACACGAAATAAACAACAAGCTATGAATTAAAATTTCAACTTAGCACTTTTTCATTCTTAAACGAGTATTTCAGAATGATGAAAACACATAATCAACAAGCAAGATAGGTATATATCATAAAAGAATCAAGTAGGAGATTAATATCTTACATCACCATTCACATCTATCGGTTTAAGCTATAGATAATGCTCACTGATTTGGCATTCTTACAAGAAAAGTAAACAATTTAACATATACTACACAACTTCCAAACATATCATTGATACCCAATAAGAGTGCTCGTAACCTCACAAGTACGGGACCCCCTTTATTACCCATTTTCATTAATATTAGTTAATTCACCAATCATGCACTTTAATAGAGTCAAGTAAGGTCTCAAATTGCCTGGTTTCGAAGTTCAACGATCACAATAAAGCCTTGCCCATTCGTAAAGCTTTCGAACGATGCCAATCTGTTCAAATAGGAATTCTATATAAGCATACAAGTCCGTAGACACTCGTATTGTCATACAAGTATTCCAAACCAAAAAAAGCTATCCCGATCCCCCAGGGGAAAAATTATAATTTTATATCAAAATCAGTTTACCCAGCCCATAGAGTCTAAATCCAGAAAATGACTCAAATTTGACTTCGATTTGAAAAATTATTTAATTTTAACTTAGAAATTTTGAAACTCCAATTTTCCAACCCAAATCATGATTTAAAAGACTAAAATTCGCAAGATTATAAGATTAATTAGTAAAAGGGATGTTTGAATCTTTATTCCCTCGACGAATCTTAAAAATTCCTTCACAAATCTCTCAAACTCGAGGTATCTAGCTCAAGATATGATATGAAATGTCTAATTGCGCTTTGGGGATGAATAACACAGCCTAGGGGTCTTCTTCACGGTAGCGAAGGACCCCTCGCAAACCCGACCTGACCCATCATGATTGTGATCGCAATCGCGGTGCCTTGGCCATGCAACCCTTCACGAATGCGAAGGCTAATTTCAGTAGCACCAGAAACAAGCAATATTCCAAACTTTGTTTTACCACCTGAAACTCATTTTAAACCCTCAGACACAAATTGAATATGCATTTAAGTCATAAAACACGCTATGAACTTGCTCGCACACTCAGAAAACCCATTCGGGATCGTCTTGATCCGATGTTAACAGTGGTTAACTCTAATTCATTATTTTAACTAGTTTCTCAACTAAGAGTTTAAAACACACCCGAGCCCCTTGGGATCCGTCCCAATTATCCAACTAAGTCAAAAATTACATTCCCAACCTAATACAACTATCCAATCTCGCATACGATTTTCATTAACCCTAGATGTTGACTTTGGTCAACCATTTTCATTTCCTAATTTAAGAATTATCAAAATTTATTTTTCCTCCTCCAGTACTCATCCGATTGCCTTGGAAATCGTACCATCCATCCCCAAAAATTTTAAAAAATTATTTTAAAGCTATAGATAGGGTCATTTAGAAAAAAAGGATATAGAATTCAAAACGACCTAACGGTGTCGTTTACACCGACATATGAATAAAGTGTGTTAATCATCTAAACAAATATCACAAAAAAGCACAAAAAACTTCTTTTAAATAACCGAATGATAAAGCATGTGAAAAAGCTAAATAATATCATATCATGAAATCTGCTAGAAATATCAACTCAGGTGAAAACACATACTAGAACCCGCACGATCAACTCTAGATACTTCAAGCTAGCCAAACTACATCGGTTAGCTTAAAATATTAGGCTGAATGTGACATATACTGTTGAATTGTATAAAATATAATCTAGAATTAATTATAAATAACATTTTTTTTAAATTGATAAATTACTTGCGGATTTTATAGAAAAATATTTTGAACGGCATCAATTTTATAAAGGAATTTATCTGCAAGAAAATATTACATGGAAAATTTCTCGCAGATATTACATAGGAATTTTTCTCTAAGAATATCACTTAGTAATTTTTTGGAGGTTTTCGAATAAATTTGTCTAACTATGAAATTTATGTAGGGATTTACTTGCAAATTATCACACGGGGATTTCTATGCGATGTACATGAAAAATTGTAATGGGAAATTTTCTTGCGAATTTATTTGGGGCTTTTCATTCAAATTTTCTTGCGAATCCTTTTTATAAATATCCACAAGAAATTTCCTTTCATTCACGAATTTTCACGTAAAAATTTTATACAAATTTACTATGGGATGTTTATGGGGAACTACTTGCGGATGTTTTCCTCCAGAAATCCACAAGAAATATCTTTTGTTCACAAATTTTTTGCAACTAAATCCGCAAATAATGTACGTTTGCATTTTAATTCCTCAAGTAAATTATCTGGAGATTTTTAGATTTATAGATAATAATTATCAAGGAAAATCTTTCCATCGGGTTTTATTTTGCAGGAAAAATTCATAGATAACCAAATTACATGCCATTTTTACAATATTATCCCTTGAAAAATTCCTATGTAATCCGCGAAAATTAGTGATACTTGCAAAATGTCATTACTGAATGTTTTTAATAAACAAGCCATCAATTAAGCTGTTTTCTCAACAAACACAAAGTCCACTTAGGTCTGATTTATTCACACTTAATGAGGATATGAATCTACTTATTAGATGACAGAATATTAGGAAACCTGCAAGACGCACTAATATCTGTAATAAAAGGAAATTTAATATACCAAAAATTGAAATTTACTGTACAACGACTTTAGCATATCGTTAAAAGATGAACACAAAGATTTAGCTTTAACACTATATTATAAACTAGATGGAATAAATATGCCACCAGGAAGTAAAGTAATAAGTATAGAAAAAAAAATGATATACGCATTAACAGGAAATCACCATGTAAAGAAACAACATGAGATGAATATTATAGTACCAAAAATGTATAAAGAAATACTTGAACAAATAGAGCATAAAGAAAACTCTAAGATAACGATACCAGAAGAAATATTCATGGATTTTAATACTAGAACACTAACACCTTCAAGGAGATTATTACCAAAAATAGAAGGATCTAGATTAAGCATAACTAGAGAATCACTAATCACACAACAGAAAAGTTTGCCAAGAATACAACCTAGAACTATAGACTTGATAAATATAAACAGTAGTAGATTAAAAATCAAAGTAATAATATTTAAAAATATGATAACTATAGACGGAATAGCAGAAATAAATACAGGAGCAATTAAAAGTTTCATACACATAAGTAAGATAAATGAAAATGAGTGTAATATAATAGAACCACAAACTTATAATTATCCTGAAAATGAAAGAGAAATAATAATTACTAAAAGTATAAATTTAAGATTCAAAATTCAAGATTTAGAATATAAGATAAACATAGGAGTAATAGAATATGATAGCCTAAATGAATTATTATTAGGAAGTGATTTTTTGACTATGATAAACTATAAGATAAACAACAATGGAATTGAAATAAATGATCAAGGAAAAACCAGATTCATAAATAAAATATGAACGTACAACTAAAAATAATAAAGAAAAAACAAAAATAAAGACAATAAAGACGGCCTTATCAAGAGAAATATATTCCCAATTAAAATACTTAGAATACAGTGCAAAAGAAATAAAACTAGAAAATGACATAGAACGACTAGAAAAATAATGTGATAAGTTTAATAAAATATGGATAGATATGGATAACGGATGGAAAAAATGAATAAACAATCCTGACTAATCCTAACGAAAAGATAGATGCGCTATGGGAAGAAATAATATTAAAAGAATGAATGAAAAGCGTCCTATCACTAATGGATGAAATAAAAGAAAACCAAACCAAGACACAGCAAATGATAAGAGAAGAATTGACTAACCTATGGAATGTATCTGAAATACCAACATTTAAATTAATATTAGAAAAACTAAATATGATATTAGAGGAAAAAAGCAAAGGTAAATAAATAGAAACTAATAATGAAGCAAGCACGACTAAAGAGAATACAATAACTAAAACGAATACTAATAAACCAGAAATAGTACCAATAGATGTTTGGAGAAGAAGTAAAGTACCAATAATGGTAGACATAAGTAAGATAAAACCTAGATTATCAAAAGAAGTAACAGAAACTTTAGACAGTCTAGTAAAACTAAATAAGGAAGGAAAATTTTAATGGAACCTAGTGCGATTACATTCTTAAGAACTCATGGAAAACAGATTATAGAAAAAGAAAGACATAAATATGAACCTATGAGACCAAAACCAATAAAAGAAGAAACGCCAAAAGAAGTAAAAAATACCCTTAAAAGAAGTAGAAAAAACAACCTACGAATACCTAAATTTAAGACTAGATAAACAAGAACAACAGATAAATAAATTAGAAACAGAGAATCTAAAGTTAAAATTACATGATAATGGAGAATGGTATGACAAATATAAAAAATATAAGAGAAAACATAAAGATACAAAGAAACTACTGAAAGAAACTAAGATAGAACTAAAAGAGACTAAAGTAGAACTAAAAGAGGTAAAACAAGAATTATTAGAACTTAAAGAAGAAGTACACATCTTAACAGAACAATTAAGAAGGCTAAAAGGAAAAAAGAAAATAAGATTAAGCGATGAGACTACTACAAGCAGTAATGAAAAATCTGATAGCAATACAGAAGAAGATAGTAACAACGATAAATTAACTAACCAAGAATTACAAGTAGTAGAATTCATAGAAGAAGAAGAAAATTCTTAGAACACAGAAATAGTAAAAGAAAATAACCAAATAATAGAAGCCTTACAAAATATGAAAAGAGTAAATGCGATAATAGAAGATGAACCAGACAGCGATGTAGAAGATGAGTATAATGGACAGATAGAAACTGAGATTGAATCAGAAAACATAATAAATGAAGATGCAGATGATTATCCCGAAGAAGAATTAGTAGACCCTAATCTAGAAGTAATAACGAGAAGAAGAACAAGATTACCGGACCACATACCTATAGGACAGCAAGCCGAATTTAAAGAATTTGTAGGATCAATGACTCAAGGAGTAAATTATAACGGATACTTTCTAGACTTAGATAACGTTTATGATGAACAAGAAGTAGGAAGAAGAATAACAGACTGGAACTTAGGAATGTATATAGCATTAATGAATAGTACACAAATAGAAAATTTAGATTATATGTATGACCTAATATCTAAAACACTAATTGAAAAAGCAGCACACTGGATAAAATCAATAGCATATCAACTAAGAGGAGAAGTATTAAGTCATGCAACAGATTGGAAATCAATGTTAATGATATTTGATTTACTATTAAAAAGAGAATTCTTAGGAGAAAAATGGTTAGTAGCTAGGGAAAATGTACTAGAAGTAAGAAAAACTGAAATAATAATGAATTTGAATAATATGAAATGTTGTAAGATAAACAAATTACCAGAATATACGATTAGCTTTAGTAAATTCTTTTACGAAGCAAGATTCTTACCAGAAGAAGGAATAATTTATCAACAACTATACTATGACCACTTACCTATACCATATAACATCGAAATATCAAAAGAATATGTCCAATTAGAACCAAAAGAAAATACTCTAGGAGAAAGACTAAGAGTACTAAGAGCATATATAATGAGAAAATGTGAAGAATATAGATTGCTGCAAAAGATTAAAAAAGATAAGAAGATAGGATTAAGAGAAATATGCGGATTCACAGAAAGAAGATTAATATTTGGATGCGATGATAAAAGGAAAGAAAAGAAATATAAGAAATATAAAAGACATAAGAGACGCGAAGATAAATATGAAGGTAGACATAAATTTAAGAGATATAAGAAAAAACCTTATTATAAATCCTATAAGAAAAAAAGATTTAAGAGATACAGAAATAATCCAGAAATAAGAAATAAATTTAGATACAAAAGAAAATTCTGAAAAAGAAGAAATGTAAATCCTATAGAAACAGATAAAACTAAAGAAGAAAAAGTTAAAGAATGTAAATGCTGGAACTGCAATGAAAAAGGACACTATGCAAATAAGTGCCCAAAGTTAAAGAAAAAAGGAGTAAAATATATTAATACAGAAAAATTTGTAATGAGTCTACAACAGATTAAAGAAGATAATAACAGATGGTACGATTACGAAGATTTTTATGTCAGTGAAACAGAAGAAGAATCAGAACTAGAAAATGTAAGTTATATCAACCAATACTCAGATAGCGAGAATAGCTTTGAATAAGATGAACCCACTAGAAAGGGAAAAAAGGGAATTAATAAGAGAAAGAGATTACTGGATACAATGCGAAGAATATACTCGACATAAACTGATTATAACTTAAACAGTTAATGAAATAGGAAGTAAGTATTACAATGACAGATATAACAAAATAACCAAAAAACTTGGGAAAATAAGAGAAAGAATAAACGAAAAAAATTGGCAACAGACATACATAGTAAGGCATATAGAGGAAGCTATGAGAAATGAAAGCACTAGACTAGAAGTAGAAGAATATGAACAAGACGAAGAACTTCAAAGAAGATTAAATGAAAATAACTAAATGGTAGCAATTCATATAGAAGCCCATATAGAATATAAACCGAATAAGATGATAAAATAAAAAATATTCATTGATAGTGGAGCAAATATATGCTTAGCTAAAAAAGATGTGTTAGAACCTCATAGATGGAAAAGAGCTAGGATACACCGAGCAAGAGTATCAGGGTTCAATGAACAATCAAAAGAGCCAGACATAATAGCAGAAAACATGAGAATTATACTAGGAAAAACTATTTTTAGATTACCAATAGTATATCAACTAGATAACATGAAACAACAAGTTTTATTAGGAAACAATTTCCTAGACTACTTCAAAACACAAGTTATAAATAAGAATACATTTAGTTTACAACCACCCTGTAATAAATGGATAATATTAAAAAGGGTATTACCAGTAAATACATTAAGATTATGTACAATAAAAAGCGATAGGAATAATAATCTAGAATTATTAAAAGAAAAATACCTTAAAATGTTAAAAAGAAACTTTGGAGAAAATCCAATGCAACTATGGGAAAAAGAGAGAATATATGGAGAAATAAAACTAATAGACCCTAACGATATAATTAGATCAAAACCAATAAGATACAGCCCAACTGATCAGAAAGAATTTGAAACCCATATTAAAGAGTTAATAGAAATGAAAGTAATACGAGAAAGTAAAGGTCCACATAGTAGCCCGGTCTTTTTAGTAAGGAAACATAATGAACAAAAATGAGGAAAAGCCAGAATGGTAATTGACTATAGAGAATTAAATACAAAGACTATTTTTGATGGATACTTTCTACCTTATAAAAGAAACCTTATCACCAGATTAGGAAACAACAATTGGTTTAGTAAATTCGATTGTAAAAGCGGATTTTGGCAGATTAAGCTAACAAAAGAATCAAGAGCTTTAACAGCATTCAGTGCCCCTCAAGGACACTATGAATGGAACGTACTACCCATGGGATTAAAAAATGCACCACAAATATTTCAAAGAAGAATGGACCAAGTATTTAGAAAATTGGCAAACTTCTGTTTAATATATGTTGATGACATATTAATATATAGCAATGATTTAAAAGACCATATGAAATATTTAGAACAGTTCATAGAAACTATAAAACAACATGGAATACTTTTATCTGAAAAGAAATCTGAAATATTTAAGAATAACATTGAATATTTAGGATACATTATAGATAATGAAGGAATACAACTACAAGAACATGTTGTAACTAAGATTAAAAATTTTAAAGATAAATTAGAAAATAAAAGAGAAGTACAACAATTCTTGGGAGTAATAAATTACGCCTCAGACCATATAAAAGATTTACCCTATCTAAGAAAACCTCTACAAGATTTAATAAAGAAAAATGTAACCTTTGAATGGAAAGAAGAACACACTAAGGTTATAAACCAGATTAAAGAAAGAGTAAAATCATTACCAAAACACAGAGTACCAACAGAGAAAGATCAACTCGAACTTTTTACAGATGCTAGTGACATAGGATGGGGAGCAGTCCTAATAGCATATGATAAAGAAGATACAAACAAAGAAAAAATGATGATTTGTGGATATGGAG
Source organism: Anisodus acutangulus (assembly GCA_029783415.1). Taxonomy (NCBI): domain Eukaryota; kingdom Viridiplantae; phylum Streptophyta; class Magnoliopsida; order Solanales; family Solanaceae; genus Anisodus; species Anisodus acutangulus. The sequence continues at coordinate 13,244,927 of CM056505.1, forward strand.
GAGGAACATGAAAACCAAATGAAAAGAATTACCATATAAATGAAAAGGAATTATTAGCAGTAAAATTTGGAATAAAAAGATTTCATTATCATTTACTACCAGTAAAATTTATTGTTAGAACGGATAACACACAAGTAAAAGCTTTCATAACAAACAGAATAGATCCTTTACCAGAATTGAATAAAAGAAGAAAATGGCAATCATTCTTTTGTTGTTATGATTCATTGTTAAGAATATATCTGAAACTAAGAATGTTTTAGCTGATTTTCTTAGCAGATATAAAAATGTCGATTAACAGCGAAGACTTTGAAGAATACATAGTCAAAACTATGAAAGAGATTATCCAAACCAATGAAATGATTATTGCCAGATTACAAGAAAATACCCACATGATTAACCAGCTAGGAGAAGCCATGAAAGACTTTTCTAAACTGAAAACCTTACAAAAGGAAGCTTAACAGAAAATACCGATTACAATACCATCCATACCCCAGAAAACCTTTACACCATTTTTATGTAAATTAGCAACCATGCCATCACAGGTACCTTCAACATCATCAGCAATATCAATGGCAGACACCCTGAAATTCATACCAGAACTGATTACTGCTTATGAAAAGATTAATAAATTCTATGATTATAAGACTAACCCTGATATTGTACGCAGTGTCAAACTGAGTAAATATCCCAGATTTATTTGCAGTGAAAATGCAAACCCGGATATTGTGGAAAGATTATTCACCTATGGATTTATTGACAAAATCATCACCGATGAAAAAATGAATAATATCACCAGATTACCGAACATCATCACAAGATCAACGGAACTCATGATGGAATCCTTTGGAAAAAGAATCTACGAAATACAGATGTTGGATGCATCAACTGATTTAAAAGGTAAACCTTTTGTTATTTGTCAAATCTTCAAAACAGTAAGGAATAGCACTATCAGCGGGGATGACAAGAACCTGAACATGAAAATACCCTGTACACTGGAAAAGTTTCAAGATTGGCTTAGTGCCAAAAGAGTATTTGGATTATTGACACTAAAGACAAGAATAAAAGACATGTTGAGAACCAGGAAAGCATCCGTAATTGGATGTTCTAAAGGTGGAGAAGTGGAGGAAATAATGACCCTCTACTATGACAATGACATTGAAGTAAAGGAGACTACGGAGCTAACTTTACTGTTAAACAAGATTACTAATCTAAAGCATACACAAGCTGATGAGACTATAAGCCATTACAAGACTATGGTTGAACAAAAAAAGAGACTAATGATAAGCACAACAAAGCCATCATCATCTAATCCAATAATAAAAAAAGAGCAAAGTCCTGACCCTTTTGAATAAGGAGGGAAAAATTTGATTATTTTTGCAGGCATCATGTAGATTCATCTACTTGAAGCCCAATTGATTACCTTGGCAGGGAACATGTAGTTTTAACTACTTGTAACCCAAAAAATGATTAGGAGCCTCACGACCCAAAAAATTATAAATGGTAGGGAGCATGTAGTTTTAACTACTTGTAACCCAAAAATTGATTAGGAGCCTCACGACCCAAAAGATTATAAATGGTAGGGAGCATGTAGTTTTACTACTTATAACCCAAAAAAGAGGCCTTACGGCCCAAAAAGAATACTATGGCAGGGACCATGCAATTCATTGCTGGGAAACCCAATGATTATGGCCCAACGTAGTTTCAACTACGGTAAAGCCCAAAAAAGATTAACAGATTACAAAAGATTATTTGAAGAGAATCAAAGGCAACCAAACAGCTGGAAAGCATTAAAAGTGACATCTCGACAAAATTACCACTACAAAACAAGACAGCTGGAAAGCAACAGAAAGAGCAGTCGAACAAAGACAAGCGACAACTTTGAAAAAAAAAAAGACAAAAGAACTTTAGAAAAGTAGCAGACAAGGCACTGTAGCCTTTAAGACTTTTTGAAAAGATTTTTGTCTATTACTATTTACTTTACGACTTTTTGATTAAAGTTGAATAGTTGAATAGTCGAGGTTATCTATTAAAGGAGCCTCTTGTACAAAGGAAAGATCATTCGGAAAATACACAACTCTTACTTCAAAACTCTCTCAACTCTCAAATGTTCAGCTAAGCAACACTTAGTCTATAATCGAATATCAATCAAGAACACCATAAGAATAAGAGTAGATTACCTTGAAAACTTATGATTAGAACCATATTTGTGAGAATACAACACTTTTCAGACGATCTTCAGAGGATATCCTTGAGGACTCCAGAGAACCCAGGTCATTATCCCGTGAAGTCAGTGGACGTAGGGAGGCAGAGCCAAGGTGGGTTGAGCTACTCAGGTGATCTGAAAATTTGAATAAAGGTATGTGTTCAAACTATGTATTTCTAATTATGATTTTGATAGGTATATTACTCTGTTATTATGATGTTTGGATATTGATAAAAGATTATAGACTCTTTATTAAAAAATGAAACTGAAATCAAGATTACCTACTGCTTTATTAGATGATTATTATCTGATTAACTCTGAAAAACGATTAACTAACAAGATTACCATCTATGTTCCAACCTCTAGGGGTTATTAGATGATGAAAAGATCCGCAATACAGAAAATGGTAATCCCCTTGATTATTTTCATTACATGAATATGTATATATACAAGATACAAAATATTCCTATTCTATTCCTAAATCTTATTCTACCATAATTCTAACTCTACAATTATGGTAGTGTATAATCCTACTTTAGATAACAAATACATTACAATATACTACACATATATTTTCCAAATATACAATATTCTCATGTCCAAAATAAGGCAAAACCGAGAGCACCAATATGGGCAGATTTCGTGACATTGAATAAGGTAATATACACCTGTATATTGTGTGTATATTGCCTTATTTAACACACCCCCGCAGTCATAGCGGGCGGTCTTCGAACGTTGAGACTGTCCCTAAAATCTTCAAAGAGTACCGAGGGAAGACCCTTTGTAAAGATGTCTGCAACTTGATATCTTGACGGGACATGACATACGCGTACCTGCCCCCGAGCACCCTTTTCACGAACAAAGTGAATGTCCATTTCGATATGCTTAGTGCGTTGGTGCTGAACCGGATTACCTGAGAGGTAGATGACACTAACATTATCACAATATACTAAGGTCGCCTTCTGAATGGGCAATGAAGCTCTAAAAGTAAATTACGTAACCAACATGATTCTGAGACCACATTAGCTACCTCTCGATATTCTGCCTCTGCAGTTGAGCGGGATAGAGTCGCCTGACGCTTTGCAGACCAGGAGACCAAGTTGTTACCAAGGAACATACAATATCCTGACGTAGACCTTCTGGTGTTCGGACAACCACCCCAATCCTCATCTGTGTACGAGACAAGTGTGGATGTAGAAGAAGGATACAAGTGCAACCCATAGTCCAATGTCCCTGAATATATCGAATGATGCGTTTGATTGCATTCATGTGCTCAACTCTGGGATCATGCATGAATAAACACACCTGCTGAATAGCATACGTAATATCTGGTCTGGTAAGGTAAGATACTGGAGGGCCCCTACAAGACTGCGAATGCGAGTCGGGTCCTCGTATGGTGCACCTGCCGCAACACTAAGCTTGAGTTTTGCATCAACTGGAGTGGAAGTGGACTTACAGGATGACATCCCAGCCCTCTTTATGATCTCAGCAGCATACTTTCGTTGAGACAAAAACAAACCACCTGAATGACGCTTGACGGCAATCCCCAAAAAATAACTCAAGGGCCCTAAGTCTTTCATAGCAAACTTAGAACTGAGCATGGCCATGATAGACTGGCGTAAGGCATCGGAAGAGGCAGTCAAGATGATATCATCCACATACAACAGAATGTAGGCCAGTGATGAACCACAGCGGTAGATGAACAAGGAATTATCTGACCTACTGTGAGTGAACCTAATAGTCAAAACAAAGTCAGCAAACCTCGTATACCAGGCCCGTGGAGACTGCTTAAGCCCATATAATGACTTCTTCAACAAATAGACATGATGAGGACGGTTGGGATCCCTGAAACCCAACGGCTGATGCATATAGACTGTTTCTTTGAGATCACCATGTAATAAAGCATTCTTAACATCCAACTGATGAATAGGCCATGCCTTTGAGAGATCCAAGCTGAGCATAGTGCGAATGGTAGCCGGCTTGACCATCGGACTAAATGTCTCACCACAATCTATCCCAACCTGCTGAGTCTTACCATCACCCACAAGCCGCGCCTTATGTCGAGCAAATGAACCATCTGATAACATTAATACCATATGAACGGGGCACCAACTCCCACGTCTTATTATCAATAAGAGCATTATATTCATCAATCATAGCAATTTTCCAATTAGGGTCATTTAATGCGGACACAGGATTTCGGGGCAAGAGGAATTTTGAGACATCAGAATGTAAATTAAAATATCTTTTAGGTGTAAAAATACTCCGCTGACTATGAGTGACCGGTCTATGACTCGAGGAAGAATTGAGGGAATTTTGAGAATTCTCTAAGCTCGGGACGGATCGACCCGATGGCGATGGGCTCTTGGCCCAAATCGAGCGGGGCGAGAATGCAGAGCAGTTCGAGTGGGCTGGACTTGTCCAATCGATGGAACTGTTTCAGTGGCTGGAAATAGTGACGGATTAGTGGGTCCAGCGGGCAGTGGGCCTGCTGGAGAATTTTGGGTGTGGATATGTCCAAAAAATTCCGAATAATATACGGGGATATTTGATCATCCAAGAAATTATACGACCTAGGCTCGGGAGTATGAACTTTCGTAAAAGGAAATTGGGTTTCATCAAAAATGACATGACGATTAATTATGATTTTCTTAGAGGATAAATAAAAGCATTTATAACCACGATGATTAGACGGATAACCCAAAAATACACACGGGGTAGACCGAGCCTGAAGTTTGTTAATTGTGGTGGATGAGAATAACGGATAACACAAGCACCCAAAAATCATAAGATGAGAATAAGAAGGGTTCTTATTATATAGGATTTTGAGGGGGGAAGAATATGTCAGACCTTTGGATGGAATTATGTTAAGGAGATATGTTGCCATTTGCAGAGCATGATGCTAAAAATACGGGGGTACAGAAGCATGAAGTAAGATAGTGCGGACAATGTTATTTATGGAACGAATTTTGCGTTCAGCTTTTCCATTTTGAGAAGATGTATGAGGGCACAAAAAATGAAAATTTATCCCATTATTATCACAGAACTCCCGAAACTCCCTATTGTCATACTCTTTCCCATTATCACATTGAATATTCTTTATTACTCTTTCGAATTGCGTTCTAATGAATGCTCTAAATTTTATGAAGATAGAAAACACTTGAGATTTATTGGCAATTGGAAACGTCCACAAAAATTTAGAATAATCATCTAGAAACAGAACATAATATCGATGACCTAATGAACTTAGAACAGGAGACGTCCATAGGTCGCTATGAATAATATCAAAAGGCTGTGAAGTATGAGAATTTGAGTCCACAAATGGCAATTTAACAATTTTTTCCAATGAACAAGATTGACAAATATGAGTACGACTCGTACCTTTACAAGAAATAAAGCTATTTTTATCTAAAACTGATAAAATAGAAGGTCCCGGATGACCCAGGCGAGCATGCCACATGGAAGGAGAAATGGCTGCAAAAATCGACGGCAAGACTTGACTCGATGGACTGAAACCGGACATGATAGGATACAGACCCCCCCTACTATCACACCTCATGAGATGACTCCCCGTCTTGAAATCCTTCACAGAGAAACCAAAATGATCAAATTCAACGGAAACATAATTGTCAGTGGTGAACTTTCGGACAGACACTAAATTTTTAATTAATTTGGGAGCATGTAAAGTATTCTTCAAGATAAGGGGTGGATTGGGGGGAGACAACGTTTTCTGACCATAACCCTGAATTGGAATAGAGTTGTCATTACCAATAATTATACCCCAAGGGGTGCTCAAATTGGAATAAGATGAGAGAATACCTTTATCAGAAGTCATGTGAGTAGTGACCCCGGTGTCCATGTACCAATTTGGGTCCGGTTGAGTCAACCCCAATGTGTACATCGCGGCCTCGATATTGGTATGAGTGGGGCCTGCTGCATGATGGGCTTGCGGAGGTCGGGGCACAAGAATTCCAGACCGTGACTGATAGGGGCCATAGCTGCTGGAGCTGCTGCTGCTGCTGCTGGGCCACTAGCTAGTGGGCCGCCACTGCTGGTTGTTGGGCCTGAATTGTTGCCCATCCCACTGGCCGCTGGAATTCACTGCTAGATTATAAGGGTTGCTGCCCCACGGCCCACTACCCCAGCCCTACTGCCATGGGCCCCACTGCTGGGACCAGGGGGCTGGTGGGCCAATATTTCCTAGATGGGGCCCACCGCCTGCTTGCTGACCACCGGAACCGCCACCAGAACCACCGCGTTTTCCCCCATGGTTTTTGTTATTACTCTTACGATTATTTTTGCCGCCACCATGATTATGGTTTTGGCCCAAATTATTAACAAAACCCAAAGAACTTGGAGAGGATGCCACCATGACGACGGGGCTTGCTCCGGTAGCTGCCTTTTTAGCCAAACCGGTTTCTTCCAAAGTAAGCATGGAGCGGGCTTGATTGAAGTCAGGAAGAGGGTTGCTTTGATGAAGGAGAGTTCCAACACCATTATAGGCCTCCGAAAGGCCGGCAACCAATTGTAGAACCATACGATTATTTGTTATCAGTGCGCCAACATTACGGAGTTGATCTGCTAACTCCTTGAGTTTCTTTCAATATGCAGAAACGTTTGGAAATTCGTCCATTCGAACTAGAGAGAATTCCTGCTCGAGTGTGATGACACGTGACTGTTGGTTATCTTGGAATATGTCACGCAATCTATTCCAGGAAGCCATAGCCGTGGTATCCGGCTCAATAATCGTCTGTAGAAGGTCAACCGAAATAGTGGAGTAGATCCACTGGAGAACGGTAGCATCAAGAGTAATCCATAACTGAGGATCCTCCTCGGGAAGAGGTGTAGCGGGAGGAATGATGTGATGAATAACTTGATGGGAGATAGCGTGAATTTTAAACAACTCCGCCCATGTCGCATATTGGACGTTTTCCATCTCAAGGACAATAGGGATATTGTTCTTGACGTTAGAAACCATGAGGCAAGATGATAATTGTTCTTAGACATATTGAAAGAACACAGAAGGAGGGGAAATTTGGGAAAAGTAAGAGAGATTTTGAGAGCGGAAGACTACTTTCAGAAGAGAAATCCGAGAGGGGGGGGGTATTCGGCCGAGATTGGCAAACTTTTTGGGAGAGAATTTTTTTTGTAAAACCTAGTCTCTTGATACCATGAAAGAAATAATCCCCTTGATTATTTTCATTACTTGAATATGTATATATACAAGATACAAAATATTCCTATTCTATTCCTAAATCTTATTCTACCATAATTCTAACTCTACAATTATGGTAGTGTATAATTCTACTTTAGGTAACAAATACATTACAATATACTACACATATATTTTCCAAATATACAATATTCTCATGTCCAAAATAAGACAAAACTGAGAGCACCAATATGGGCAGATTTCGTGACATTGAATAAGGCAATATACACCTGTATATTGTGTCTATATTGCCTTATTTAACAATCTGAATAATTCATATTTCAGTCATTAAGTAAATTAATTTATTACATTTTAAAATGGGAAAACTACACAAGATACCCATCTGGGCCTATCTAATTACTTGTTTGTTCCCGAAGGGCTTTTTTCCCCTTATTATCCATGCGAATAAAAAAATGAGAAAAGGATATGACGTGGCCACCAGTAAAAAGAAAGTCTAAAAAGACTTCATTTTAAGTATTTTAAGTAAATGATTCGAAATAATCATGGGTCATTTGCACTTTTTCCCCTATTTTATATTGCTTTTTAGTTTTTGTCCATCACATGAAATTTATACCTTCTTTGCCTAAGTTCTTTATGGGATATGAAGTTATAGAGGATCTCGTAAAGAACTTATGTCTCAAAAGGCATAAGTTCCATAGGCAAAAATTAAAAACCAGCCCATTTGAAGAGCAAACCATGCAATTTCTTGAATAACCATTAGACTCAAATTTAACTAAAATCTAAAATTTCATTAACACGCTCTCTCAGTTTTCGCCGCCCCCGGACATCTTTTCACCTTCTTTCCTACTTCTCCTCCTTCTTCTCTCTGTCTCTCTCACACACGTATCAACTTGTTCCAAACAAACTTGCAAGTTTTCGAGTTGTGTCAAATTACAACAGAGTAATTCAATTCACTCGTCTTTTGTTGATTAAGGTCGAAATAATTTGATTGTATTAGTGACATATTTTCAAGTTTCATGAAACAAATTTTATTTTTCAGTTGATCTAACCAGTGACTTTTGCTGGCTTTGTACCATGAAGTGCATGTGTATGCCACTTCTCGAATCCTGAGGGGTCATAATTTTCAATCAAACATTATATGCACCTTGTCATATTTAAGTGTTGTTGATATCCTACGAAACAAAAAGTGTATTCGAAGTCTTCTATTCTAAAATCTATTAAAAGAACGATAAGAATGTGAAGAATGATACGACAGCTTGAACCAAGTGTCTATGTTGAATTGCTTCAAACAAACTACAATTAATACAAACACCGCTTCCTCGTTTCAATCCATATTCATGAGTCTCTCTTTTTCCTTTTTTTTAAATGTATAATATGCGTATCATTAGTCTATGTAGATTATATATTTATTATAGGTTCCTATAAACTATTTGGGAAAATCTATTTCATCCTATTTGATAGGTGTTTGAGTAGTAAAATTAGTTTCTATTAAAATAATTTCACTTTTAAAATCCATTATTTTGCGAGTTTAAAATATATTCTATAGCAGATACATATAACTTCAGTACCAGGTATATAGTCATACCTATGTAATTTCACACATAATATTAAAGTGTTTAATGAATTCTCATCTTGCAAGGATACCTGTAAGTTAGGATAAGCACAAAAATATCCAGGACCATATGCTAAACTAGTCTGAACAGTCCCCATAAGGGATTTCTTCCAGTTTTGGTTCCTGCCATCTCTTAAAGCTGCTATAAAGCTTTCCGGTAAGCCTCTTAGTGTAAGTTGCTTAAAAGCAACATGTACTAACCCAATATGCATAAATCTATGGGTTTCTCTATAAAGAGTAATATCATTATCATTCAATAATTTAAAAGTAGCATGATCGCTATCTACAGTGATTGCTTCTTCAGTAGTTTTAACTACATGTTTGAGACCTAATTTCTCAAAAGTACCCATTTGATATATTAATTTGGGTTGAATCTTCGAAATGGTCTATTTATTAAGTAGATCTAGGTGTTGAGATATATCATATTCCTCTTTCTTACTATTTTTAACAATATTCTTGTTTTTGATGATATTCATCTTTAAAAAAAATGTTGAACATATGTCACCTATTACTAGGTGTGAGTACCATGACTGATACCATTTTCGACAGAAAGGGATCACAGAGAGGGTACTGCATAATGAGCCTTTAATGGGTCGATAAACCCTAGCAGGAAGGGTGTCTTAACTCAAAACAGATCCAAAAATGTCCGAACGCCACCTCGACTCAATGGGCTATAAACAGGATCATCAGCCTGAGCTTCAGACATTCCTCCTGAGATATCCTCTGCCCTGCCTTTGTACCTTCTCATATGAATCTTTGCTAATTAAAGCATTTTCACCATAATACCCCGTAGTCTAGTGTGATATAATTCAACACAAAGTGTTTAGCCTATCATTTAGGCTAAATCTGAATATAAAATAATTAAAATAAAACAAAATAAAATAAAAGTTACCTAATTACAAGTGGTTGTGCTTAGTAGAGAGAAATGTACTACAAACTTCAAACTTTATTTATTTAGAGAAAGAGTATTTTACAATAGAGAGAGGGTGGTTCAAAACCATAGTTGTTCCAAAGTCTGCCTCTAAACTAAAACTTCAAATCCTTTATATAGCGGATCTTCCTTTAAAGAAAAAAGTACAAATGGCCAATTATTTCCACTTATGGCCGACAAAACAAAAGATAATAAGGGCCCACTATCTGTGGCCGATAAAGTAAACTAACAAAAATATAATTCTACTTTATTAAGGTAGATTCCTGGGCCCACTTCATGTGGCCGACAAAGAAAATGAACAAGAATACAATTTTGCTTTATTAAAGCAGATTCCTTCTTTTCAGCAGATAATGCTGCTGGTCCTGTTGCTTTATGCAAACTTTTTCCTTCCCTTTGAATTTTCCAGAGGTGGAATATTCTTTCATCTTATCTTGAAACCTTTGGAGGTATTCATCAATGTCAAAGGTTTCATCATAGGGCTGAGATTCTCCTCCCAAGACTTTGTCTTCCTCTTCTTCGTCTCCCGTATTACCTTAAGCCATTGATGTATCCGAGGGGAATTTTTCTTCCAAAATTTTCATTATATCTTTATTTACCTTTATCATATAAGAGGCAATAATTTTGGACTTTGAAATTACTCCTTTTTTATTTTTAGTCTCCTTACAATATGCTTAAAAGGACTATGAATCTCTCGCTGCCGTTTTGTTTCTTTCAGCTCCTTATACTGAGCTACGGTAGTCGTGATCTGGTCTATTAATTCTTTGCCAGGAATTACGCCTTCCTTTGATTTCTGAAGGAGTTTCTTCCAGAATTTTGTATAAAACGTTATGTGGAGGCATGCTATGTTTTGCGGGGTATAACCCACTTCTATGGACCATTTCATTTCCAAGGGATAGAAAGTTCAATGACGAAATGTATATTAGATATTCCTTCAATAAGCATATTATCATTTTTCCATTCTATAATTTTGAGAGATACTTCAATCCATTCAGTGTATAAACTCTTGAATGGTTCCGGTAAAATTATTACAGATGGATCATAATTAATTCACTATTGACAAAACTAATTTGGTATATTTTGTTTATAAACATTGACACAAATTTTTATAAACTACGAGTGTTTCCTATTAGGATTCTCATATAGCAAAGCTTTACGAAAGCTATCAATATAGTACCAGTAATTAAATTTTACATGGACTCTTTTCTTCGGGTGAAGATATTCCATCTCCTCAAGAGTGCTCAAACCCTATTCATCTGGAGAAAATAATTTTTAATACTAATTTTAGAAAAGTTATAAACGTTTTTGGTATTCGCCGGATAAAAGTGTTGCAATTCTGCTGATCTGGTTGATGAGAGTATTATCTCATAGTTCATTCGAGATTTATAAGTTGGGTGGTATATGATACTGTCTGCAGATACGTTTTCATAATTTGCCAAGGTTCTTCCTTCCATTGGAGATCCTTTTTGTCTAGGAGAAGTATTACTTCTTTGTTATTATTATGTTCATATGAATTAGTGTCTTGGTCATATTCATTAATGGCCGCTAAATAAGAAGGCGACATTTTTCCCTCCTTTTCTTTGGATTTTATAAAATCCATGAACTGGTGATATAAAGGACTGTCCTTATCAATATTGGATGATCATGTTAAGTCTTCAGCTATCAGTCGTTGTTTTCCCATTTGGATAAGGGTATTACCTTTTCCAGTTCCTCTGCCTCCCCTTCCTCTATAAGAGTTCGGGTTCTTTTGCCATGTTGGCCGCATCCTACAAATAAGGAGATTAGTAGAGTTATTAACTCAAGTATTCTCTTGTGAGAAAATCAGGGAGACTATTATCTGACCTTTTTTGTATTGAATATCCAAATCAAATGACGCTAATAAAGTTTGCCATCTAGCAAACATCTGTTTAGAAACATCATGTTTACCGTCTTTATTAAACATAAATTTGGCTGATTGCAAATCAGTTTTTATTAAAAAAAATTGATTGTATAAATCGCGTTGAAATTTTAATACACTTTTGACTATTGCCAGGATTTCCTTAGCAACAATTGAATAATTTTTCTGGCTGTTATTCCATTTACCAGAATAAAATTGTACCAAATACTCTTGTTTATCTAATGGAGAATATTGTTTTAAAAATCCCTCCATATCCGATGTCAAAAGCATATGTCTCAATAATGTTTTTCCAAGTAGGATTGGCTAAAGTAAGACAAGAAAGGTTACTAACTCTTTCCTTAATACGTTGAACTACTTGGGTATGATCCTCAGTCCATGGCTTAGGAATTTTCATTAATCTATCATATAAAATAGAAGTGTCGTTTGGCAAGTCTTAAAAAAATGGAGAAATATAATTAAGACTTCCCAAAAACCTTTGAAGTTGAGTTTTATCAGTAATGACATCCGAGAATTTTGAAGCAAATTCAATACTTCTATTTATAGGAATAATTTTCCATTTTTCAAAATTAAGACCCAAAAATCTTACTTTTGTTTGGAATAGGGCCATTTTTGGTTTTGATATAACCAAGCCATTTTGAATAATGATTTTCTTTAATATATCAAGATGCTTAAAATGAGTTTCTATATTGTTTGAAAATACCAAAATATCATCGATATAAACAATGATAAAATTACTGCATGGTATGAAAATATCATTCATGATACTCTGAAATCCAGAAGGGACATTTTTTAATCCAAAAGGCATGACATTCCATTCGATTGCCCAACGGGGACATTGAAAGCAGTCTTATATCTATCTGCTTTCCGGTAAGCCTCTTAGTGTAAGTTGCTTAAAAGCAACCTGTACTAACCCAATATGCATAAATCTATGGGTTTCTCTATAAAGAGTAATATCATTGTCATTCAATAATTTAAAAGTAACATGATCGCTATCTACAATGATTGTTTCTTCAGTAGTTTTAACTACATGTTTGAGACCTAATTTCTCAAAAGTACCCGTTTGATAGTTTAATCTGGGTTGAATCTTCGGAATGGTCCACTTATTAAGTAGATCTAGGTGTTGAGGTATATCATATTCCTTTTTCTTACTATTTTTAACAATATTCTTATTTTTGATGATATTCATCTTTAAAAAAAATATTGAACATATATCACCTATTACTATGTGTGAGTACCATGACTGATACCATTTCAGCGGAAAGGGATCACAGAGAGGGTACTGCCTAATGAGCCTTTAATGGGTCGATAAACCCTAGCAGGAAGGTTGTCTTAACTCAGAACAGATCCAAAAATGCCCTAACGCCACCTCGGCTCAATGGGCTATAAACAGGATCATCAGCCTAAGCTTCAGACATTCTTCCTGAGATATCCTCTGCCCGACCTTTGTACCTTCTCATATGAATCTTTTGCTAATTAAAGCATTTTCACCATAATACCCCGTAGTCTAGTGTGATATAATTCAACACAAAGTGTTTAGCCTATCATTTAGGCTAAATCTGAATATAAAATAATTAAAATAAAACAAAATAAAATAAAAGTTACCTAATTACAAGTGGTTGTGCTTAGTAGAGAGAAATGTACTACAAACTTCAAACTTTATTTATTTAGAGAAAGAGTATTTTACAATAGAGAGAGGGTGGTTCAAAACCATAGTTGTTCCAAAGTCTGCCTCTAAACTAAAACTTCAGATCATTGATATAGCGGATCTTCCTTTAAAGAAAAAAGTACAAATGGCCAATTATTTCCACTTATGGCCGACAAAACAAAAGATAATAAGGGCCCACTATCTGTGGCCGATAAAGTAAACTAACAAAAATATAATTCTACTTTATTAAGGTAGATTCCTGGGCCCACTTCATGTGGCCGACAAAGACAATGAACAAGAATACAATTTTGCTTTATTAAAGCAGATTCCTTCTTTTCAGTAGATAATGCTGCTGGTCCTGTTGCTTTATGCAAACTTTTTCCTTCCCTTTGAATTTTCCAGAGGTGGAATATTCTTTCATCTTATCTTGAAACCTTTGGAGGTATTCATCAATGTCAAAGGTTTCATCATAGGGCTGAGATTCTCCTCCCAAGACATTGTCTTTCTCTTCTTCTTCTCATGTATTACCTGAAGTCATTGATGTATCTGAGGGGAATTTCTTCTTCGAGATTTTTCAATAAATCTTTCTTTACCTCTACCATATAAGAAGCAATAATTTCAGACTTTGAAATTACTCCTTTTTTATTTGTAGTCTCCTTGTAATATGCTTAGAAGGACTATGAATCTGTTGCTGCCTTTTTATTTGTTTCAGCTCCTTATACTGAGCTATAACAGTCATGATCTAGTTTATTAATTCTTCTCCAGGAATTAAGCCTTCCTTTGATTTCTGAAGTAGTTTCTTCCGGAATTTTGTATAAAAAGTTCTGTTGAGGCACGATATGTTTTACGGAGTATAACCCACTTCCATGGACCATTTCATTATCCAAGGGATAGAAAATTCAATGAAGAAATGCATATTAGCAATTCCTTCAATAAGCATATTATCATTTTCCCATTCTATAACTTTGGGAGACACTTCAATCCATTCAGTGTATAAACTCTTGAATGATTCCGATAAAATTGTTACAGATGTACCATAATTAATCCACCATTGAAAAAACTAATTTGGTACATTTTGTTTATAAACATTGACATAAATTTTTATAAACCACGAGTGTTTCCTATTAGGATTCGCGTATAGCAAAGCTTTATGAAAGCTATCAATATAGTCTCAGTAATTAAATTTTACCTGGATTCTTTTCTCCGAGTGAAGATATTCCTTCTCCTTAAGCGTGCTCAAACCCCATTCATCTGGAGAAAATATTTTTTTAATAATAATTTTAGAAAAGGTATAAACTTTTTTGGTATTCGCCGAATAAAAGTGTTGCAATTCTGCTGATCCGGTTGATGAGTGTATTATCTCATAGTTCATTCGAGATTTATAAGTTGGGGTGGTATACGGTACCGTATACAGATACCTTTGCATAATTTTCAAAGGTTCTTCCTTCCATTGGAGATCCTTTTTTTCTAGGAGAAGTATTACTTCTCTGTTATTATTCTGTTCATATGAATCAATTTCTTGGTCATTATCATTAATGACCTCTAAATAAGAAGGTGGTATTTCTCCCTCCTTTTCTTTGAATTTTATAAAATTCATGAACTGGTGATATAAAGGACTATCCTTATCAATATTGGATGATCATGTTAAGTCTCCGGCTATCAGTCTATGTTTTCCCATTTGGATAAGGGTATTACCTATTCTAGTTCCTCTACCTTGCCTTCCTCTATAAGAGTTGGGGTTCTTTTTCCAAGTTGGTTGCATCCTGCAAATAAGGAGATTAGTAGAGTTATTAACTCAAGTATTCTCTTGTGAGAAAATCAGGGACACTATTATCTGACCTTTTTTTGTATTGAATATCAAAATCAAATGGCGCTAATAAAGCTTGCCATCTAGCAAACATCATGTTGACAATCTTTATTAAACATTTGGTTGATAGGCAATCATTGTTACATTGGAAGAAATAACCGCTACATGTACATGTAAGGAAAAGAAAATTTCCTACAAACTCTTGAACTTATAACTTCTCAAAAGTTTTTTATAAAAATCAATCTTTTAAGGAATTACTAATATGCATTTCTTCATTGAATTTTCTATCCCTTAATTAATGAAATGGTTCATAGAAGTGGGTTATACCCTGCAAAACATACCATGCCTCAGAACGTTTTATACAAAATTCACGAAGAAACTCCTTCAGAAATAAGAGGAAGGCGTAATTCCTTACCAATAATTAATACACCAGATCACGACCATCATAGCTCAGTATAAGGAGTTGAAACAAACAAAACGACAGCAAGAGATTCATAGTCCTTTTAAGCATATTGCAAGGAGATTACAAATTAAAAAAGGAGTACTTTTAAAGTCCAAAATTATTACCTATTATATGGCAGAGGTAAAGAAAGATTTAATAAAAAATATGAAAGAAGAATTCCTCTCGAATACACGAATGGCGTCAGGTAATACATGAGTAGAAGAAGAGGAAGACAAAATATTTTGAGGAGAATCTCAGCCCTATGATGAAACTTTTGACATTGATGAATACCTACAAAGGTTTCAAGATAAGATGGAAGAATCTTCCACCTCCGAAAAATCCAAAGGGAAGGAAAAAGTTTGAATAATTCAACGGGACCCAGCTAAAGCAAAATTGTATTCTTGTTCATTGTCTTTATCGGCTACATGAAGTGTGCCCAAGAATCTACTTTAATAAAGTAGAATTGTATTTTTATTAGTTTTCTTTGTCGGCTACAGGTAGTGGGCCCTTATTATCTTTTTTTTTGTCGGTCATAAGTGTAAATAATTGGCCATATGTACTATTTTCTTTAAAGGAAGATCCGGTGTATAAATGATCTGAAGTTTTAGTTTAGAGGCAGGCTTTGGAACCACTAAGGTTTTGAACCACCCTCTCTCTCTATTGTAAAATACTCTTTCTCTAAATAAATAAAGTTTGAAGTTTGTAGTACATTTCTCTCTACTGAGCATAACCACTTGTAATTAGGTAACTTTCTTTTTATTTTGTTTTATTTTAATTATTTTATATTCAGATTTAGCCTAAATGATAGGCTAAACACTTTGTGTTGAATTATATCACACTAGACTACGAGGTATTATGGTGAAAATGCTTTAATTAGAAAATTATTCATTTGAGAAGGTACTAAGGTCGAGCAGAGAATATCCCATGCAGAATGTCTGAAGGGCTGATGATCCTGTTTGTAGCCCGCTGAGCCGAGGTGGCGTTAGGACGTTTTTGGATATGTTCTGAGTTAAGATAGCCTCCCTGCCAGGGTTTATCGACCCATTAAAGGCTCTTTTGGCAGTACCCTCTCTATGATCCTTTTTTTTCGCCAAAAATGGTAGCCTCTCTGTGATCCCTTTCCGTCGAAAATGGTATCATAGCCATGGTACTCACACGTAGTAATAGGTTACATATGTTCAACATTTTGTTTAAAGATGAATATCATCAAACCAATAATATTGTTAAAACAGTAAGAAAGAGGAATATTATATACCTCAACATCTAGATCTACTTAATAAGTGGACCATTCTGAAGATTCAATCAGATTAATATATCAAATAGGTACTTTTGAGATATTAGGTCTCAAATAGGTAGTGAAAACTACTGAAGAAACAATCACTATTGATAGAGATCATGCTACTTTTAAATTATTGAATGACAATGATATTGATCCTTATAGAGAAACCCGTAGATTTATGCATATTGGGTTAGTACAGGTTGTTTTTAAGCCACTTTCATTAAGAGGCTTACTAGAAAGCTTTATAGTAGGTTTAAAAGATGGCAGGAACCAAAACTCAAAGAAATCCCTTATAGGGACTGTTCAGACTAGTTTAGCATATGGTCCTGTATATTTTAATGTTTATCCTAACTTGTAGGTATCCTTGAAGGATAAGAATTCATTAAACGCTTTAATATTAAGTGTGAAATTACATGGGTATGATTATATACCTGGTACTGAAATTATATGTCTTTGCTATAGAATATATTTTAAACCCTTATATACCATGAATCCTATGTGCAAGATAATGGATTTTATAAATAAAATGATTTTAATAGAAACTAATTTTGGTAAATCCAAAATTACTATTCGAAGACCTATCAAATGGAATGAAATATATTTTTCCAACGAGTGGGTCATAGAGGGAGTTGCTCCTCCCTAAAATAATTTCAATATGGTTATTACTGAGATTGAGAAAACCCCAGATGGGACTGTCAAGTTAATGTTTTCTGAACCAAATTACTTGATAGACTGAGTCGAACGTAATAGCTTTGACTTTAGATATAGATCTACTAGATCTGCTTATTCAAATCGTTCATATATCTCTCTAATTGATTATATTGTCAAATCTCCATCAAGAGCTTCTACTTCTCAAATTAGAGAAAATACTGATAACAAGATAATAGTATTAGAATTGACTAAGATAATATTGTCAGTGGTGTCCAAGAAGACCAAAAAATAATTGAGTCAGACATGAATTTTCCTATTACATAATGGATCAATTGGGAAAAATTGATTTTAGTCGGGGATCATCCGCAAGAAAAAAGATTATTGAAGATTTATTTAAACACAAATGGGAACCGTTTAAAAAATAGTTTTTTGAAGCTTTCGATACGAAGGAAAGAACAATTTTTAGGAAGAATTTTATAAAGATCTTACCGAAGTTAACAATGTTATATCTTTTGTTCCTTGGTTTATGGATAAATACGTAGGAGATTATATCTCTGTTCTAGAAATAGAATGTAAGTTGACAAGTGGAGATTATTAATACTGTTTTACCTCCACAAAAACCTTTTAAATTGAAAAGGATAATAAAATCCTTCATGTTACAGCTTTTTCAAAATTATATGAAAATGATACTTTGCAAATTACTGCTAAGCATATTAATATTATGCTAAAATAGTAAAATTATGTCAATGTTTACATTAATATATATTGGGTGAACAAATTGTTCTCTTACATGATAGAATAGAAAAATTGATTTCCGAAAACAGAAAATTACATCATTCTACTAATTCTTATACCCAGGATACTATTGTCGCCACTCCTAGTGTGCAGCCTCCCACTGAAATCAAAGATTTCAAGATTAGAGCATTTTCTGAAATTGAGAAACTGTTGGATGATAAATTCAATGGATTAAAAATTATACCTTTAATGGGTGAGGATAATGGGGATTATGATTTTGCACTTTCTGCTAATGATTCTAAGAAGAAAGTGTCAGATGAGATTAATCACCTAGAAAAATTATGCTAGGAAACTTGTGCAGAGGATGTATTATTATCCTAGACTACTCCGTAGGATGTTCTATTTGAAGAACCAAAAATTGTTGATAACAACAGTTATAGTGGAAAGAACATCTATGAATGGAACATAATGGTTATACCGAAAGACAGATTTATAAGGCGGTACATAGAATGCTTATGTACAGTATGATCTGCAAAGCAAATAACAATTCAGATAAAGCCATTGTAGATATGATTGTGTAGGGTTTACTAGCCAATTAAAGAGTTGATGTGATAATTATTTAACATATGAACAACGTAATAGGATTCTAACTACTGTTAAAATTGGGCCTGATGGATCGATAGTAGTACTAGAGCAGAATGATGTTTACTCTTTAGCCATTAATATTATTGAGCATTTATGATATGGGGTTGTATGGTTAGGTGGTTCGGAGTTTGATTGGAACCGGATGGATACAAAAAATGGGGTTCAAGTAAAGGTTGACGAGTTTCCTGGCAGTGTGTGTTTGGTGGGAGGTGTGCGGGTACCTTCGGGTGGAATCGGGCTGAGGCATTTGGAGGGGTTGATTTAGACACGTTGTGGGTTATGCTGGTGGTTGGTATTTGGTTATGGAATGATGGTAAGGTGTGGAAACAGATTGTGACAGTAAGGTTGGCGATTTAGGGACTCGATAGGGATGGTGGGAAATTGGTTGGGGTTTCGGGGGTTTGTGGGAGTAATCGGTTGATGACCTTTTGGGTGTAGGTTGAGAGGTTGTTGTGGTGTGTTGTGGTGTATTGTGGTGGAAATAATCAGGTAGTTTGGACAAGGGTGGATCATGAAATTGATTGACAAATTCATGTGCGGATAAGGTGATGAAAGCCGAGAAGACCTTCAATGTATTTGTAACAAGTAACCGGATAGAACCTTGGCTTGGGTATAATTAGATCACAAAAGTTCTAACTAGACTTACAGAGAGGGTTTGGACCACAAAAGGACCAAGGGGTGGCCCACAAAAAGACCGGGGTTCAGACCACAAAAGTACCAATGTTTGGCCACAAAAGGACCAACTAAGTATAACAACACAAAAGTCGAAATACTTAGCAAAGTTTGAGAAAACTCAAATATATTTCATATATCTTCAATGTCTCTTTACATCAACTACGTGCCCTATTTATACTAGTTATAAACCTTCTAAAAGAGCAACTATATAGACATCATACATGGCACTCGACCGAATGGGAAATGGAGAGGATTCAGCCGATTTGGGAAGGGGAAAGAACCAACCCTTCATGTTCTCTAGGCCACCCTTTTGTATCATCCATGTAGATAAGTGCATGAACTAGTTAGTTCATGAATTACCTCCTTGGGAAATGTTAGAAGCTTCTCCTTATAGTATGTATCTTGACCGAATAGAAAAGGGGAAATGCTCGGCCAACTCTTCATGTTCCCTAGGCCACCCTTTTGTGTCATTCATGTAGATAAGTGCATGAACTTGCTAGTTCACGAATTACCTACTTGGAAGCTTCTCCTTCTAGATGGTTTCAGCTTAGTCATCAAATCTTAATATAAGGCCTAGTAATTAAGCTATAAGGAGAACTAGTAATTAAGCTAAAAATTAAAAGTATGCTAAAAGATGGTCTCTGCCAAGACCTATATAAAAGCAAAAAATTAATGGCACTTCTTGGATCTTCAAGTCTTTTCTTCAAATCCACTCCACACTCCATTCCACATTAAGCATATCACTATAGGACGATTGGCAATCTTTGGCACTCATAACAAATCACCTAATGGCTCATGTTGGACACTTAAGCTCACGTCCTTCTTTACATCATACTCCATTCTTTAACATAATTTTCCCTCCAATTCTCATCATCCATGTATGGCCAAACCAAATGATCCAATTACAAGACAAAGGATTTTGACTTCAATTAATGTCCCCATACGACCAAGGATCTCACAATACAAAATTCTTTGTCAAAAGTAGAATGATTGAATCATGCACCACCCAATTTTCCACTAGGGAAAGCAATGGATCTTTTGTCTTGGATCAAGATGACACCAATGCCAATTCCACTAGCATCACATTCATAGGCTCGGGCCAACTCCGGATAGTTTCCACCATGAATGGATTCACATCAATGCCCTCAGATGATACTATGTAACCCATGAATGGTCGTAGTACCTTGTACATGAAACTCATGAAAGATCTTGGAGCATTACACAATCCAAATGGCATCACAAGCCATTCGTACAAATCATACTTGAAAGTCTTCTTCCATTCACCCCCGTCCCGTGTTTTCATTTGATGGTGGCCACTCTTCAAATCTATCTTGGAAAACAACTTGACCCCACTCATTTCATTGAAAAGATCATCCACTCTCAGCATATGAGACTTGTACTTCACGGTGATGTTATTTATCGCTCGGCTATCTATACACGTGTACCAAGTTCCATCTTTCTTTGTCACCAACAAGGAGGGTACCGCACATTGACTAAGGCTCTCTCGGACAAAGCCTTTGTCTAGTAATTCTGGCACTTTTCCTTGCAACTCCTTAGCCTCTTCCGAATTGCATCTATAGGTTTTTAATGATGGGAATCCTGGTGAAAAAACATCTGGAAATACATCTTCCGATTTCTTCAAGAGTTCCTCCGAGTCGGCATCTTCAACCGTATTTCCCACAAGACTTTCCTTCTCCTTGCACACCAATGCATATATAGAACCCCCCTTCTTCGACTCCTCTTCCATCTCCGGTTCATTAAGCAAGAGGGCCTCTGACGTTTCCTTGCGGTTCTTGGCATTTTGGACCTTCATTTTGTTCACCTCACTAGGTGACAATCCATCCTTTTGAAAAGAATAGACATTCTTTTATCCATCATGTTGTGTTTTCCTATTATATGCCATGGCCGTCCCAATAATATATGACAAACATCAATAGGTAGGATGTCACACCATATCTTATCTTCATACTTACCAATTCAAAAACTAACAAGATCTTGTTTCATTACCTTTAGTCCCTTGTCTTTGTTCAACCATTGGAGAGCATATGGTTTAGGATGGCTGCGGGTAGGCAATGTTAATTTGTCCACTATTTCTACGGAGGTTGCATTGGTACAAATTCCTCCATCAATGATCACATTACATACCTTGTCATTCACCTTGCATCAAGTGTATAATATTTTCTCTCTTTTTGTCTCTTCCGGTTCTTCAAGTAGATCATTCAACACACGTCGAAGTACTAAACTTTCACCTTCCTATGCAAGATCAACATCTTCCTCAAGGACCTTTTTGACTTCGGGTTCCTCAATAACTAAGGAATCCCCACACTCTTGATATTCTTCAATAGTCATTACCCGAGGGTTAGGACATTCATTTGCAAAGTGTCCTAATCCTTGACATTTAAAATAACTTTTTCTACTTCTATCTACCCCCTTTGTGACTAACCTCTACTTTCCTTCCAGTATCTTTTTCTACACTTTCTTGGCTATACAATGGGTTAGAAAAAGAGGTATTTCCCTTTTCTTTAACTCTAGCAGGCTTTACATAGGATTTTGGGGGTACATTTCTTTTGTTGTTTTTCAAACTTGAGTGCTAAATGACATACGTCTTCAAAGGTGTTGTATGTTGCAACTTCAATCTTTTCTTGAATCGCCACGTTCAAGCCTCCAATGAATCGTACAATCCTTTGAGTCTACTTTTCTTCTAAGTCATAAAGCAAGGTGACTTTATCGAAGTCTCGGACGTATTCCTCAACTTTAAGAACTTCTTGACGACGTTTGGTGAGATTGAGGTATAGGTCTTGTTCATACTCCCTTTGAAAGAACTTCTTCTTCAAATGTTTCTTTAGTTTTTCCCAAGATTCAATCTTGGTTTTTCCATTCCTCATCCGGCTTTTTTTTGAGGTTTTCATACCACACAGAAGCGAATTCCTTCAACTTCAATGTAGCAACCTTAAAACACTTGTGTTCATCATATTTCTTGGATTCGAAAATCCTCTCAATGGCCTTTAACCATTCAAGAAACTCTTCCGGGTCCATATTTTCTTCAAAGGCTGGAAGATCAAACCGTAGACTTCAGTCATCTTCCTTTTCATGCCTCAGGTTATCTTGGACATCTTCCCTTTCATGTCTCGGGTTGTTTTGTCCAAACTCCTCTATGGACTCAACATCATTAATAATGGCACGCTCCGCAAAATCTCTTCTGAAGATTTGCATTTATTCCGCAATAAGGTCACTTATTGTCCTCCGAAGTTCTTCATTTATGTTAGCCATAGCGTAAAGGCATGGGATGAAAAAGCCTTGCTCTAATACTAAACAGATGTATATAAGGAGGGGATTGTATGGTTATGTAGGTCAAATTTGGATTGGAACCAGATGGACAGGAAAAATGGGGGTCAAGTGAAGGTTGAGGGGTTTCTGGGCAGTGTGTGTTTGGTGGGAGGTGTGCGGGTACCTTCGGGTGGAATCAGGCTGAGGTGTTTGGAGGGGTTGATTTAGACACGTTGTGGGTTATTTCGGTGGTCGTTATTTTGTGATTAGATGATGGTAAGATGGTAGAAACTGATCGGGACAGTAAGGTTGGCGGTTTAGGGACTTGATAGGGATGGTGGGAAATTGGTTAGGGTTTTGGGGGTTTGTGAGAGTAATCGGTTGACAAAATTTTGGATGTAGGTTTGGAGGGTGTTGTGGTGTATTATGGTGTAAGGAATCAGGTAGTTTGGATAAGGATGGATCGCGAAATTGATAGACAACTTCAGGTGCGGATAAGGTGATGAAAGCCGAGAAGACCTTCAATGTATTTGTAACAAGTAACTGGATAGAACCTTGGATTGGGTATAGTTAGATCACAAAAGTTCTAACTAGACTTACACCGAGGATTTGGACCACAAAAGGACTGGGGTTCGGACCACAAAAGGACCTAGGTTTGGCCCACAAAAGGACCAACTAAGGGTAACAACACAAAAGTTGAACTACTTAAAGTTTGAGAAAACTCAAATATATTTCATATATCTTCAATGTTTCTTTACATCAACTACATGCCCTATTTATACTAGTTCTAAACCTTCTATGAGAGCAACTAGATAGACATCATACATGGCACTCGACCGAATGGGGAAGGGAGAGGCTTCAGCCGATTTGGGGAACGGGAAAGAACCAACCCTTCATGTTCTCTAGGCCACCCTTTTGTATCATTCATGTAGATAAGTGCATGAATTAGTTAGTTCATGAATTAACTCCTTGGGAAACATTGGAAGCTTCTACTTCTAGCATGTATCTCGACCGAATGGAAAAGGGGAAATGCTCGGCCAACTCTTCATGTTCCCTAGGCCACCCTTTTTTGTCATCCATGTAGATAAGTGCATGAACTAGCTAGTTCATGAATTACCTCCTTGGAAGCTTCTCCTTCTAGATGGTTCTCAGCTTAGTCATCAAATCTTATTACATGGCCTAGTAATTAAGCTATAAGGAGAACTAGTAATTAAGCTAAGAATTAAAAGTAAGCTAAAAGATGGTCTCAGCCAAGACCTACATAAAAGCTGAATATTAATGGCACTTCTTGAATCTTCAAGTCTTTACTTCAACTCCACTCCACACTCCATTCCATATTAACCATATCACCATAGGATAATTGTCAATCTTCGGCACTCCTAGAAAATCACCTCGTGGCTTATGTTGGACACTTAAGCTCACAACCTTCTTTACATCAATTTAACTGGTTGATGGTCGGATGATAGTGAAACATCAGGACTATGCTCCAAAACTTGATATGCAAAACCCCTACCTCATTTAGGTGGTACAAGGATGTATTCCTTTGTAGGGTTATGAAATTACCTGAGTGTAATCATACTCATTGGAAGTCTAAGTTCATCGATGGATTACCAAGCCTTTTCATAGAAAGAGTTAGATAAACTCTAAGAAGAGGAGGAGTTAGTATAAATTATGATGACTGTACTTATGGAAAACTAATAGGAACATGTATTCAAGAGGGTTTGTCCATATGCAATGAAATCAAGATGAATCAGCAAATAAAAAAAATAGAGTCTTAATGAAAGACAACAATTAGGTGAATTTTGTGGACAGTTTGGAATGGAATTACCAAAGTCCAAGGAGCCTCAAAGGCGTAAGAAGAAAATTGAAAAGAATTTCCAAGCATGGAAAGAGAAACGCCTGGAAAAGAAGGACAGGAGAAAACAGGAATTCAAAACCCGTAAGAATTTCATAAAATCTAAGAATCCTAAAGCATGTTGGAAATGTGGAAGAACATGGCACTATTATAAGGATTCCATGGTTAAGGAAACTATTAAAGCCCTTAGCATAGATAAATATTTGAAGGATACGTTATCCAAATTATTATTGAATTCGAAACCAGAAGATTCAGGTTTTGAATTAGATACAACGAAGAATTCTTCCTCAGATGAGGATATTAAAGTTCTAAATAATGAGAATTATATTTCTTATGATACAAAGGATGAATGCATGCCATATCAATTAGGTCAACCTTGTTCTAGCAATAATAACAAGGAAGAAGATGAGTTTTATAATATATTTTCTTAGTTTAAGGACATGTATGTTAATGTTCTAGACGGTAATAACCTCATGGAATTATTAAGAATGATTAAGGATCCAGTTATGAGATCTAAGATTATTGATCAAATCCATGACGTCCCTGAAACTTCAAATGAAAGACAAGTTCTGGAAAAGTCAGATGCATATACCATATCCGAGCTCAAGAGACTCATTGGCAAAAGAATGTACAATAAGTACTCCAAGAGATTTGGAAAAAGAGATTGATAATCGCAAAAAAAAGAAATCTCATATCTCAAACAATATAATAATGTACTAGATAATAGCATTTCTAGTATTGAGGAAAAGGAAAATTCCCTACAAACTCTTGAACCTATAACTTCTCAAAAGTTTTTTTTATAAAAATCACTCTTTTAATTGATTATAATTTTAAAAAAGAGTTTATTTCTCTAGTAGACAGTGGAGCAGACGTAAACTGTATACCAGAAGGATTGATTCCTTCCAAGTATTTTCATAAAACTACTCATAGTGTAAGGTTTGCTAATGGGCAGAGATTACAAATTACTTTTAAACTGGCAAAAGCATATATTTGCAAAGAAAATGTTTGTATATCAGACAGTTTTGTACTAGTAAAAGATATTAGTAGCAAAATCATTTTGGGAACACCTTTTATACAAAAAAATATTTCTCATTGTAAGAATTGATAAAGAAGGTATTATAGGAACCTTTGAAGGAAAATAAATTAAGTTTCAGTTTACAACTGAACCTTTTCACGAATTTTAAATGAAATCAAAGATAGGTTGATGAATAAACATCAACAGATCAATTTTCTTAAACAAGAAATTTATAGTCTTAATATTGACGAACTTTTGCAAAATCCTAATTGTCGCAAAAAATTGACTTCATCAAAAATCAGTTTTCATTACATATATGTAGTGATCACCCTAATGCTTTTTGGTATAGAAAAAAGCATGTGGTTACCCTTACTTATGAAAAAATATTTTAGTGAAGGAAATAAAAAAGTTTTAAAATGGATTAGATATCCTATTTCTAATAAAAAAGATTTACTTGATAGGCTTAATAATGCCATAATATTTTCTAAATTTGACTTAAAATCAGGGTATTGGCAAATCCAAATTACTGAAGCAGATAGATATAAGACTGCTTTCAATGTCTCTATTGGGCAATTCGAATGGAATGTCATGCCA
Source organism: Anisodus acutangulus (assembly GCA_029783415.1). Lineage (NCBI taxonomy): Eukaryota > Viridiplantae > Streptophyta > Magnoliopsida > Solanales > Solanaceae > Anisodus > Anisodus acutangulus. The sequence goes on from CM056505.1 coordinate 13,271,350, forward strand.
TTTGAATAAAAGAATGCCCCTTCTGAATTTCAGAGTATCATGAATGATAATTTCATAACATACAGTACTTTCATCATTGTTTATATCAATGATATTTTAGTATTTTCTAACAATATAGAACTCATTTTAAGCATCTTGATATATTCTAGAAAATTAGTGTTCAAAATGGCTTGGTTATATCAAAACTAAAAATGACCTTTTTTCAAACAAAAGTCAGATTTTTGGGTCATAATATTGAAAAAGGAAAAATAATTCCTATAAATAAAATTATTGAATTTGCTTCAAAATTCCCGGATGTCATTACTGATAAAACCCAACTTCAAAGGTTTTTGGGAAGTCTTAATTATATTTCGCCATTTTATAAAGACTTGGCAAAAGACACTATTATTTTATATGATAGATTAAAGAAAATTCCTAAGTCATGGACTGCGGATCATACACAATCAGTTCAACGTATTAAGGAAAGAGTTAATAACTTTCCTTGTCTTACTTTAGCCAATCTTACTTGGCAAAATATTATTGAGACATATGCTTTTGACATCGGATATGGAGAGATTTTTAAAACAATATTTTCCATTAGATAAACAGGAGTATTTGGTACAATTTTATTCTGGTAAATGGAATAACAGCCAGAAAAATTATTCAATTGTTGCTAAGGAAATCCTGGCAATAGTCAAAAGTGTATTAAAATTTCAAGGCGATTTATACAATCAATTTTTTTTAAGAAAAACTTATTTCCAATCAGCCAAATTTATGTTTAATAAAGACTGTAAACATGATGTTTTTAAACAAATGTTTGCTAGATGGAAAGCTTTATTAGCACCATTTGATTTTGATATTCAGTACAAAAAAAGGTCAGATAATAGTCTCCCTGATTTTCTCACAAGAGAATACTTGAGTTAATAACTCTACTAATCTCCTTATTTGTAGGATGCAACCAACTTGCCAAAAGAACCCGAACTCTTATAGAGGAAGGGGAGGCAGAGGAACTAGAAGAGGTAATACCCTTATCCAAATGGGAAAACAAAGACTGATAGTCGGAGACTTAACATGATCATCCAATATTGATAAGGATAGTCCTTTCTATCACCAGTTCATGGATTTTATAAAATCCAAAGAAAAGGAGGGAGAAATGTCGCTTTCTTATTTAGCGGCCATTAATGAATACGACCAAGACACTAATTCATATGAACATAATAATAACAAAGAAGTAATACTTCTCCTAGACAAAAAGGATCTCCAATGGAAGGAAGAACCTTGGCAAATTATGCAAACGTATCTGCAGACAGTATCATATACCACCCCAACTTATAAATCTCGAATGAACTATGAGATAATACTCTCATCGACCGGGTCAGCAGAATTGCAACACTTTTATCCGGCGAATACCAAAAACGTTTATAACTTCTCTAATATTATTCTTAAAAAAATATTTTCTCCAGATGAATGAGGTTTGAGCATGCTTAAGGAGAAGGAATATCTTCACCTGGAGAAAAGCATCCAGGTAAAATTTAATTACTGAGACTATATTAATAACTTTTATAAAGTTTTGCTATACGAAAATTCTAATAGGAAACACTCGTGGTTTATAAAATTTGTGTCAATGTTTATAAACAAAATGTACCAAATTGGTTTTGTCAATGGTGCATTAATTATGGTCCATCTATAACAATTTTACCGGAACCATTTGAGAGTTTAAACACTGAATGGATTGAAGTATCTCCCAAAGTTATAGAATGGAAAAATGATAATATGATTATTGATGGAATTGCTAATATGCATTTCTTCATTGAATTTTCTATCCCTTGAATAATGAAATGGTTCATAGAAGTGGGTTATACCCCGCAAAACATACCATGCCTCCAAAGAACTTTTTATACAAAATTCAGGAAGAAACTCCTTCAAAAATAAGAGGAAGGTGTAATTCCTGAACAAAAATTAATACACCAGATCACGGCTACCATAGCTCAGTATAAGAAGCTGAAACAAACAAAACAACATCAAGAGATTCACAGTCCTTTTAAGCATATTGCAAGGAGACTACAAATAAAAAAAGGAGTAATTTCAAAGTCCAAAATTATTGCCTATTATATGGAAGAGGTAAAGAAAGATTTAATGAAAAATCTGGAAGAAGAATTCCTCTCGAATACATCAATGGCTTTAGGTAATACATGAGAAGAAGAGGAAGACAATGTCTTTGGAGGAGAATCTCAGCTATATGATGAAACCTTTGACATTGATGAATACCTACAAAGGTTTCAAGATAAGATGGAAGAATCTTCCACCTCCGAAAAATCCAAAGGAAAGGAAAAAGTTTGAATAATTCAACGGGACCCAGCAGCATTATCTGCTGAAAATAAGGAATCTGCTTTAATAAAGCAAAATTGTGTTCTTGTTCATTGTCTTTATCGGCTACATGAAGTGGGCCCAAGAATCTACTTTAATAAAGTAGAATTGTATTTTTATTAGTTTTCTTTGTCGGACATAGGTAGTGGGCCCTTATTCGCTTTTGTTTTGTCGGCCATAAGTGTAAATAATTGGCCATTTGTACTATTTTCTTTAAAGGAAGATCCACTGTATAAATGATCTGAAGTTTTATTTTAGAGGCAGGCTTTGGAACCACTAAGGTTTTGAACCACCCTCTCTCTCTATTGTAAAATACTCTTTCTCTAAATAAAAAAAGTTTGAAGTTTGTAGTATATTTCTCTCTAATGAGCACAACGACTTGTAATTAGGTAACTTTCTTTTTATTTTCTTTTATTTTAATTATTTTATATTCAGATTTAACCTAAATGATAGGCTAAACACTTTGTGTTGAACTATGTCACACTAGACTACGAGGTATTATCGTGAAAATGCTTTAATTAGCAAAAGATTCATATGAAAAGGTACTAAGGTCGGGCAGAGAATATCCCATGAAGAATGTCTGAAGGGCTAATGATCCAGTTTGTAGCCCGCTGAGCCGAGGTGGCGTTAGGGCATTTTTGGAAATGTTATGAGTTAAGACAGCCTCCCTGCCAGGGTTTATCGACCCATTAAATGGTCTTTTGGCAGTACCCCCTCCGTGATCCCTTTCCGCCGAAAATGGTAGCCTCTATGTGATCCCTTTCCGCCGAAAATGGTTTCATAGCCATGGTAGTCACACGTAGTAATAGGTGACATATGTTCAACATTTTGTTTAAACATGAATATCATCAAAAACAATAATATTGTTAAAACAGTAAGAAAGAGGAATATGATATACCTCAACACCTAGATCTACTTAATAAGTTGACCATTCCGAAGATTCAAACCAGATTATTATATCAAATATATACTTTTGAGAAATTAGGTCTGAAACAGGTAGTTAAAACTACTGAAGAAACAATCATTGTAGATAGCGATCATGCTACTTTTAAATTATTGAATGACAGTGATATTGCTCATTATAGATAAACCCATAGATTCATGCATATTGGGTTAGTACAAGTTTATTTTAAGCCACTTACATTAAGAGGCTTACCAGAAAGCTTTATAGCAGCTTTAAGAGATGGCAGGAACCAAAATTGGAAGAAATCCCTTATAGGTACTGTTCAAACTAGTTTAGCATATGGTCCTGTATATTTTAATTCTTATCCATCCTTGCAGGTATCCTTGCAGGATGCGAATTCATTAAACGCTTTAATATTAAGTGTAAAATTACATAGTATGACTATATATCTGGTACTGAAGTTATATATATCTGCTATAGAATATATTTTAAACCCATATATACCATGAATCCTATGTGCAAGATAATGGATTTTAAAAATAAAACTATTTTAATAGAAACTAATTTTGGTAAATACCAAATTACTACTCGAATTCCTATCAAATGTATGAAATAGATTTTCCCAAAGAGTGGTTCATAGAGGAAGTTGCTCCTCCCCGAAATAATTTCAATACGGATATTATTGAGATTGAGCAAACCCCATATGAGACTGCCAAGTTAAAGTTTTCTGAACCAAATTACTTGATAGTCAGAGTCAAACGTATAGCTTTGACATTAGATCTAGATCTACTAGATCTGATTATTCAATCGTCCATATATCTCGCCAATAGATTATATTGTCAAATCTCCATCAAGAACTTCTACTTCTCAAATTAGAGAAAATATTGATAACAAGATTAATAGTATTAAAATTGACAAAGATAATATTGTCAGTGGTGTCCAACAAGACCCAGAAATAACTGAGTCAGATATGAATTTTCTTATTACATAATGGATCAATTGGGAAAAAATAATTTTAGTCGGGGATCACCGCAAGAAAAAATATTAGTGAAGATTTCTTTATCCCAGATGGGAACCGTTTAAAAAATGGTTTTTTTGAAGCTTTGAATACAAAGGAAAGAACAATTTTTCAGGAATAATTTTATAAAGATCTTACCGAAGTTAACAAGATTATATCTTTTGTTCTTTGGTTTATGGCCAAATACGTAGGAGATTATATCTCTATACTAGAAAGAGAATATATGTTGACAAGTGGGGAAATTATTAATACTATCTTACGTCCCAAACAACCTTTTAAAATCGAAAAGGATAATAAAGTCCTTCATTTTGCTGCTTTTTCTAAATTATTTGAAAATGATACTTTGCAAATTACTGCTGAGCATATTAATATTATGCTAAAACAACAAAATTATGCCAATGTTTACGTGAATAGATTGGGTGAACAATTATTTTTCTTACATGATAGAATAGAAAGATTGATTTCCGAAATCAGAAAATTACATCATTCTACTAGTTCTTATACACAGGGTCTATTGTCTCCACTCCTAGTGTGCAGCCTCCCCCTGAAATCAAAGATTTCAAGATTAGAGCATTTTCTAAAATTGAGAAACTGTTGGATGATAAGTTCAAATGATTAAAAATTAGTCCTTTAACGGGTGAGGATAATGGGGATTATGATTTTGACCTTTATGATAATGATTATAAGAAGAAAGTGTTAGATGAGATTAATAACCTATAAAAATATGCTAGGAAACCTGTGCAGAGGATGTATTATTATCCCAGACCTACTCCGCAGGATGTTCTATTTGAAGAACAGGAAATTGTTGATAACAACAGTTGTAGTGGAAATAATATCTATGAATGGAACATAGATGGTTAAATCGAAATACAGATTTATACGGTGGTACGTAGAATGCTTATGTATAGTACGATTTGCTAAGCCAATAAAAATTCAGATAAAACCATTGCAGAGATGATTGTTGCAGGATTTACTGGCCAATTAAAGGGTTGGTGGTATAATTATTTAACCCATTAGCAACGTAATAGGATTCTAACTGCTGTTAAAATTGGGCTTGATGGATCGACAACAGTACTAGAGCAGAATATTGTTTACTCTTTAGCCATTAATATTATTGAGCATTTCACTGGTCGATGGTCAGATGACAGTGAATACATAAGGACTATGCTCCAAAACTTGAGATGCAAAACCCTTACCTCATTTAGGTGGTATAAGGACGTATTCCTTTGTAGGGTTATGAAATTACCTGAGTGTAATCACACTCATTGGAAGTAAAGTTCATAGATGGATTACCAAGCCTTTTCGCAGAAAGAGTTAGAAAACCTCTAAGAAGAGGAGTTAGTATCAATTATGATGACTATATGGAAAATTAATAGGAACATGTATCAAGAGGGTTTGTCCTTATGCAAGGAAATCAAGCTGAATCAGCAAATAAAAAAATAAAGTCTTAATAAAAGACAACAATTAGGTGAATTTTGTGGACAATTTGGAATGGAATTACCAAAGTCTATGGAGCCTCATAGGCGTAAGAAGAAAAACGAAAAGAATTTTCAGGCACGGAAAGAGAAACTCTTGGAAAAGAAGGAAAGGAGAAAACGAGAATTCAAAATCCGTAAGAATTTCATAAAATCTAAGAATCCTAAAGCCAGTTGGAAATGTGGAAGAACAAGGAACTATTATAAGGATTACAAGATTAAGGAAATGATTAAAGCCCTTAACATAGATGAAGATTTGAAGGATACGTTATCCAAATTATTATTGAATTCGGAACCAGAAGATTCAGGTTTCGAATCAGATACAACGAAGAATTCTTTTTCAGATGAGAATATTAGAGTTCTAAATAAGTCTTATATCTAATTGTTTCAGAAGGGCATATTTTACTTCTCGAAGAATTCCTTCAGAAGGGACATATTTTAATCCAAATGGCATGACATTCCATTCGAATTGCCCTATAGGGACATTGAAAGAAGTCTTATATCTAACTGCTTCAGTAATTTGGATTTGCCAATACCCTGATTTCAAGTCAAATTTATAAAATATTATGGCACTATTAAGTCTATCAAGTAAATCCTTTTTATTAGAAATAGGATATCTAATCCATTTTAAAACTTTCTTAAGAGGTTTATAATTAATAACGAGTCTAGGAACTCCTCTTTCCTGTTCAGCCTGCTTATTAACATAAAAAGTAGTACATGACCAGGCGACTTTGAAGGTCTTATTAAACCCTTTTGTAAAAGAGAAGAAATTTTCTTTTTACATAATTCCAAATATTCAGAATTCATCTGGCATAGTTTTGAGTTTGTAGGAATATTTCCTTCACTAAAATATTCTTCATAAGGAAGGGTAACCACATGCTTTTTTCTATCCCAAAAAGAATTAGGGTGATCACTAAAAATATGTAATGAAAACTGCTTTATGATGACGTCAATTTTTTTGCAACAATTTAGAATTTTGAAAAAGTTCGTTGATACTAAGACTATAAATTTCTTGTTTAAGAAAATTGATATGTTGATGTTTATTCATCAACCTATCTTTGATTTCATTTAAACTTCGTGAAAAATGTTCAGTTATAAATCGAAACTTAATTTCTTTTCCTTCAAAGGTTCCTATAATACCTTATTTATCAATTCTTACAATGGGAAATATTTTTTGTATAAAAGGTGTTCCCAAAATGATTTGGCTACTAATATCTTTTACTAGTACAAAGTTGTCAGATATATAGACCTTTTCTTTGCAAATATATGCTTTTGGCAGTTTAAAATTAATTTGTAATCTTAGTCCATTAGTATATCTTACACTATGAGTAGTTTTATGAAAATACTTAGAAGGAATCAATCCTTCCTGTATACAGTTTACGTCTGCTCCACTGTCTACTAGAGCAGTAAACTCTTTTTAAAAATTATAATCAATTAAAAGAGTGATTTTTATAAAAACCTTTGAGTAGTTATAAGTTCAAGAGTTTGTAGGAAATTTTCCTTTTCCTTACCTATACGTGTAGCGGTTATTTCTTCAAATGTAGGGGTCATTTCTTCTAATGTAGGGGCATCTATTTTCTGCTTGCCTTTCCCCTCAATACTAGAATTTCTATTAACTAGTACAGTATTATACTGTTTGATAGCTGAGATTTCTTTTTCCAAATCTCTTGGAGTACTTATTCTACCTTTCTTTTGCCCAATGAGTTGCTTGAGCTCGGACATGGTTTATGCACCTGTCTTTTCCAGAACTTGTCTTGGATGTCTTGAAGATATAATATCTGGATCATTAATCATTCTTACTAATTCCATGAGGTTATTACCATCTAGAACATTAACATTCATGTCCTTAAACTGAGAAAATATATTATAAAACTCATCTTCTTCCTTGTTATTATTGCTAGAACAAGGTTGAACTAATTTACATGGCATGCATTCATCCTCTGTATCAGAAGAAATATAATTGTCATTATTTAGAACTCTAATATCCTCATATGAGAAAGAATTCTTCGTTGTATCTGATTCGAAACCTGAATCTTCTGGTTTCGAATTCAATAATAATTTGTATAACGTATCCTTCAAATCTTCATCTATGTTAAGGGCTTTAATCTTTTTCTTAACCTTGCAATCCTTATAATAGTGCCTTGTTCTTACACATTTCCAACTGGCTTTAGGATTCTTAGATTTTATGAAATTCTTACGAATTTTGAATTCTTGTTTTCTCCTTGCCTTCTCTTCCATGCGTTTCTCTTTCCATGCTTGGAAATTCTTTTCGTTTTTCTTCTTACGCCTATGAGGCTCCTTAGACTTTGGTAATTCCATTCCAAATTATCCACAAAATTCACCTAATTATTGTCTTTCATTAAGACTCTGTTTTTTTATTTGCTAATTCAACTTGATTTCATTGCATAAGGACAAACCCTCTTGATACATGTTCCTATTAATTTTCCATATAGTCATCATAATTGATACTAACTCCTCTTCTTAGAGGTTTTCTAACTCTTTCTGCGAAAAGGCTTGGTAATCCATCTATGAACTTTACTTCCAATGAGTGTGATTACACTCAGGTAATTCCATAACCCTACAAAGGAATACGTCCTTATACCACCTAAATGAGGTAAGGGTTTTGCATCTCAAATTTTGGAGCATAGTCCTGATGTATTCACTGTCATCTGACCATCGACCAGTGAAATGCTCAATAATATTAATGGCTAAAGAGTAAACAATATTCTGCTCTAGTACTGTTGTCGATCCATCAAGCCCAATTTTAACAGCAGTTAGAACCCTATTACGTTGCTCCTGGGTTAAATAATTATCCCACCAACCCTTTAATTGACCAGTAAACCCTGCAACAATCATCTCTGCAATGGTTTTATCTAAATTTTTATTGGCTTAGCAGATCGTACTATACATAAGCATTCTATGTACCGCCATATAAATCTGTATTTCGTTATAACCATCTATGTTCCATTTATAGATATTCTTTCCACTATAACTGTTGTTATCAACAATTTCCTGTTCTTCAAATAGAACATCCTGCGAAGTAGGTCTAGGATAATAATACGTCCTCTGCACAACTTTCCTAGCATATTTTTTCTAGGTTATTAATCTCATCTGACACTTTCTTCTTATAATCATTATCGGAAATGTCAAAATCATAATCCCCATTATCCTCACCTGTTAAAGGACTAATATTTAATCCTTTGAACTTATCATCCAACAGTTTCTCAATTTTAGAAAAATGCTCTAATCTTGAAATCTTTGATTTAAGGGGAAGGCTGCACACTAGGAGTGGTGACAATAGTGTCCTGTGTATAAGAACTAGTAGAATGATGTTATTTTATGATTTCGGAAATCAATTTTTGTATTCTATCGTGTAAGAGAACAATTTGTTCACCAAATATATTCATGTAATCATTGGCATAATTTTGTTGTTTTGGCATAATATTAATATGCTTAGCAGTAATTTGCAAAGTATCATTTTCAAATAATTTTAAAAAAGCTACAAAATGAAGGATTTTATTATCCTTTTCGATTAAAAAAGGTTGTTGGGGAGGTAAAACAGTATTAATAATTTCCCCACTTGTCAGCTTATATTCTCTTTCTAGAACATCGGTATAATCTCCTACATATTTGGACATAAACCATGGAACAAAAGATATAACCTTGTTAACTTCGATAAGATCTTTATAAAATTCTTCCTGAAAATTTGTTCTTTCCTTCGTATCGGAAGCTTCAAAAAACCATTTTTAAATGGCTCCCTTTTGGGTTTAAAGAAATCTTCACTAATATTTTTTCTTGCGGGTGATCCCCGACTAAAATCATTTTTTCTGAATTGATCCATTATGTAATAGAAAAATTCATATATGACTCAGTTATTTCCAGGTCTTCTTGGACACCACTGACAATATTATCTTTGTCAATTCTAATACTATTAATCCTGTTATCAGTATTTTCTCTAGTTTGAGAAGTAGAAGCTCTTGATCGAGATTTGACAATATAATCAATTGGCGAGATATATGAACGATTTGAATAATCAAATCTAGTAGATCTAGATCTAAAGTCAAAGTTATTACGTTCGAATATGTCTATCAAGTAATTTAGTTCCGAAAAATTTAACTTGACAGTCCCATCTGGGGTTTGCTCAATCTCAGTAATATCCGTCTTGAAATTATTTCAGGGAGAAGCATCTCCCTCTATGACCCACTCTTTGATAAAATCTATTTCATCCTATTTGATAGGTCTTCGAGTAGTAATTTTGGATTTACCAAAATTAGTTTCTATTAAAATAGTTTCATTTTTAAAATTCATTATCTTACACATAGGATTCATGGTATATAAGGGTATAAAATATATTCTATAGCAGATACATATAACTTCAGTACCAGATATATAATCATACCCATGTAATTTTACACTTAATATTAAAGCCTTTTAATGAATTCTCATCCTGCAAGGATACCTACAAGTTAGGATAAGCATTAAAATATACAGGATTGTATGCTAAACTAGTTTGAACAGTCCCTATAAGGGATTTCTTCCAGTTTTTGTTCCTGCCATCTCTTAAAGCTGCTATAAAGCTTTCCGGTAAGCCTCTTAATGTAAGTGTCTTAAAAGAAACCTATACTAACCCAATAGGCATAAATCTATGGGTTTCTCAATAAGGAGCAATATCACTATCATTCAATAATTTAAAAGTAGCATGATCGCTATCTACAATGATTGTTTATTCAGTAGTTTTAACTACCTGTTTGAGACCTAATTTCTCAAAAGTACCCATTTGATATATTAATCTGGGTTGAATCTTCGGAATGGTCCACTTATTAAGTAGATCTAGGTGTTGAGGTATATCATATTCCTCTTTCTTACTGTTTTAACAATATTCTTGTTTTTTATGATATTCATCTTTAAAAAAATTGTTGAACATATGTCAGCTATTACTATGTGTGAATACCATGGCTCTGATACCATTTTCAGCGGAAAGGGATCACAAAGAGGGTACTACCAAAGGAGCCTTTAATGGGTCGATAAACCCTGGTAGGGATGCTGTCTTTACTCAAAACAGATCCAAAAATGCCCTAAGGCCACCTCGACTTAGCGAGCGACAAACAGAATTATCAGCCTGAGCTTCAGATTTTCCGCCTGAGATATCCTCTGCCCAACCTTAGTATCTTGTTGTTCTCGCCATGAATTCCGTTCTTTGCCATTTTATCGGCTGATGATATCAGGAGACAACTTGATTCCTTAACTTAGCGATTTGGGTCGAAAACTAAACTCTAATTTCTGGCAATGGGTTCCCAACTACTCCAAAAATCATTAGGACGGTGGTATGAGTAAACTATGAGGTAAGAAACATAAATGCAGCTGAGTACAGTAAAGTAAAGGATAAAGTAAAAGATAAAGGATAAAGATAGATAAAAATTTGAGTTGTTTGATTAATTTTGTGTGTCTATATACAAAAAATGATCCTATGTATTGTACCAAAAAGGAAAAGAAATTGTACAACGTGATCCCCCCCCCCTCCCATGTCAGCCATCAAGTAACCCACTAAGTTCAATGGCCGACTATAGGGGAGGTGGTGCCGATTTTCTCGCCTTCTACTCATTTAGCTCGGATAATGGCCCTTTCTTTTAGCTGTTGTTGGCCATTACCATTTCTAGGGGTTCAGAAACCCTTTTGACTTGGTCGTTGAGGCGTCTGCATCTGAGTGGGTCCCAGTCATACCTCTAACTAACAACTCGACTAAGATGCCTTAGTAGCCAATGAAGTTCATGTAGTCGAGGGCTAGGAGTAAATTCGGCTCTGGAGCAGTTCGGTTGTCACTAAATTCAGCTAAACACTTAAATTATTTTTAGTGTTAACAATTGCCCCCTACATTAACTCGAGTGTTACTTGTTAAGTTGATGTATCCGAAAGTAGCCATCATTGCAGTCTGACAGTTGCGCATGTCACTTCAATCGTCTCATCTCCAGTGCATGCAATGATGATCACTTCTTAAAACGTGTTTCCCCTTTAACCGAGGCGTCTCTATTACCAAGAATTGGCTCTGATGATTTTCGGTCGTGCTATTGAAAATAAATTAATCTCAGCCGCACCTCTGAAGGTTATTTCAAGAAAGGTATCCTCTTATAGGTCTCTCTCATAACCTTTGGCCCTTTTCTTAGTAGGAAACCATGGCTTCATCTTTTTTATCTCGAAGATCAAGAAAAATTATTCTAGCAGGTAGTGACCTGACCTCTACCTTGGCCTTGGTTGATGAACATCTAGTTCTGACTCCGTACGGTGGGGACAAGAACAAGGTGATTCTCTCTTGTTTCAGTACCTCAGCCCGATAAACCATGAGTTTCTTTCTACTTGTGACTAGTTCACCGGCGAAAGTTGTTTAGCTGACCTTCAAACTTGGCCGACTAAGGTCGCTCGTTATTCGGGTTGGTTGGACCGAGTGAAGTTGGTCACATAAGCTGAATGGAGGCACATGGGTCCTTTTGATGTCACCGCATTGTCAGAATTTGATATTCGCCTTAACGCCGGGCTCTGGTATGTACGACGCCTCTATTTTTGTGCTTGGTTTACTTGGATGTGGGAATCCATATCCCATCCTTTAACTTCAGCATTGCTCTCAGCATTCTTGAGCAAATTTATAATAAATCCCACAGATTTGATAGGCCATTATCTTTGAGCACTTGGGATGGCGTTTCTTTGCCTGAGCAGTGCAACTAACCTTACGACACGGACGTGTGAAAGAAATGGATTTCTCTGTATTTTGTGACCAGTCAGTCGGTCTATGGCATTCATTTAGCCATATATCTCCTATCAGAGGGAATTAACTTATTTTGTGCGACCAGACAGCCGGTCTGTGGCTGTCGTTTATTCATGCGTGCCCTAAATCGAAGGATAGTACTTTTTTAGATAATTATCGTTTACATTCCTGTCCATCTCTGCGTCATGGATATTCATTAGTCGATATGTTTTGCCGGCGATCCATTGGCTTACTACGAAAGGTCCTTCCCAATTTGGTGACCATTTGCCGAATTTACGATCTTTCATCCCAATAAGCAAAATGGTTTTCCAAACTAAGTCTCATTCGGCAAACCTCTTAGGCTTAACATATTTGTTGTATGCTTTAGCCATTTTACATTTACCGGCTTCGATTTTCTCTAGGGCCATCAGTCGATCTTCATCTAGCTGGTCTAACTCCATTATCATGGCCTCTTGATACTCTTCTAAACTTAGAGAGTTCTATTTCGCCACCCATAAGGATTTGACATTAATTTCCAACGGCAATACTGCATCTTGGCCATAGGTTTGCTGATAAGATGTTGTCCCGGTAGCTGTGGATTTAGAATTCCTGATCGCCCAAACAGCTTCATCCAGAGTGAGATGCTAGATTCCTGGTTTATCCTCCACATCCTTACTGATTGTGTCCACAATAAGTTTGTTGGCTGCCTCAACTTGTCCAATCGCTTGTGCATAATAAGGCAAAGATTTGATCATCTTGATACCGAACTTCTCAGCAAAGGCTACCACCTTAGAACCAGTGAACATCGTCCCTTGATTGGTGGTAATCATTTCAGGAATACCATATCTATATATGATCTAATGTTAGATAAACTGAATGACATCTGTCTGATGGACCATCTTTATTGACTGAACTTCCACCCATTTAGTGAAGTAATCAGTAGACGCGATGATGAAATTATGGCCTTTAGCTGATTGCGGGTGAATCTTGCCGATGAGGTCCATAGTCCATCCTCTGAAGGGCCAAAGTTTTACGACTGGGTGTAGCAACTCGGCTGGTACCCGTTGGATTGGTTCATGTTTCTGACATTCTTCGCATCCTTTTGCATACTGGAAGCAGTCAACTGTGATAGTAGGCCAATAATAGTCATGACGGTAGATCAGCCACTTCATCGCTGGCCCCGCTTTGTGTGATCCACAAACTCCTGCATGGACCTCTCTCATGACCCTCAAGACCTCTGTTTTGGCAATGCACTTGAGTAGTACTTCATTCACGCTCCTTTTATAAAGGTCATCGTCAATTAGCACATATTTCAAGGCTCTTCTTTTAACCTTGAGGTCCTTGCAACTGGAGGGATCTTTTAGGTAGTCAATTAGTAACTGCCTCCATGAGTCAATTTGATCAACGGCTAACACTTTGGCTGGTAATTCATCATGCTCAAGGGTGAGTAGAGACTTCCTAAAACCTGAAGCTTCTTGTGCTAAGTCGTTAGCCTCAACATTCATGCCTATGGAACATGACTTAATGTATATAATGCGAACCTACTAAGAAACTTGCTAGCCATTTCGTAACGAGCCAATAAATTCGGATCATTGCAGTCATATTCCCCGGCCAGCTGCTTGATAACCAACTGAGAGTCTCCGCGAATTTTGATATACTTTGCTTTCACAGAGATTAAGAGTATGAGTCCTATGATGAGAGGATCATATTCAGCTTGGTTATTTGTCAAGTCGAAATATAACCGATAAGAGAACCTCCACGTTTCATCTCTAGGATCGGTTATCGTTATCCCGACTCCAACTCCCTTCTGGGTTCTTGACCCGTCAAAAGTTAGCGTCCAAGGGACAACGTCCATACATGCAGTAGAGGGAGCGCATGTGCCTCTATATCTACGCAGGGGTGGTTTTCCAAGAAATCAGCTACCGCCTGGCCTTTGACAGCCCTGAGTGGCTTATGTTCGATGGAAAAAGATGTGAGCTTGATTGCCCATTCCATTAGTCGAACTTGCAAGACATGTCTATTTAGTAAGTACCGAATAATATCAACTTTGCACAAAATGTATATAACATGAGGCATTAGATAATATTCGAGTTTTGTGCAAGCGTAGAACAAAGGCAGACAAAGCTTCTCCAAAGGAGTATATCTAGTTTTAGCATCATTGAGCATTCGACTAAGATAATAAACTGCTCTTTTAGTTCCATCATCGGCCTCTTGTGCTAGCAAGCAACCGATAGATAATTCTGCAGCAGAAATATACAATTTCAACGGTTTCCCTGGCACGAGAGGCACCAGTACGGGGGAAGTAGCTAAGGCCTTTTTAATTTGATCAAAGGCCTCTTGCTGTTCCGGACCCCATACTAGCTCTTCTGACTCTTTAAGTCTGATCAAATGTGAGAAAGTCTTCATCTTGCTAGCCGAGTTAATTATGAACCTCCTTAAGAAATTGATTTTTCCCAATAAGATTTGTAACTCCTTCTTTTGTCTTGGGTGGTGTGAATCCCATTACTGCCTTGGTTTTGTTACGATCTATCTCGATGTCTTTCTTGTGTACCAAAAAGCAAAGGAAGTTGCCAGCCGATACTCTGAATATGTACTTGGCTGGATTCACTTTGAGATTATGAATCCTCATTCTTTTTAATACTTGTTCAAGATCGGCTAAATGATCCTTGAAGTTCTTAGACTTCACTACTACATCATCGATGTAAACCTCCATAGTCTTGCCGATCAAGTCATAGAAGATGGTGTTCATTGCCCTTTGAATAGTGGCGCCAGAGTTCTTCAGACCAAACGGCATAACTACCCACTCGTAAATGCCCAACGCTCCTGGACATCTGAAGGAAGTTTTCTGAATGTCATCCTCAGCTATCGATATCTAATTATAGCTAGAGTATCCATCTATGAAAGTCAATACACTGTTAGAGGCTGCTGAGTCGACAAACATGTCGGTTATCGGCATGACGTACTCATCTTTAAGAGTGGCTAGATTTAGGTTCCTGTAATCAATACATACCCGAACCTTGCCGTTCTTTTTCTTGACTGGTACGACATTTTCCAACTATTCCGCATACTTAGCCGTTCTGATAAACCCGGCTTTCAGCAGTCGTTTGATCTCGGCTTTGATTTGAGGCAGCAGCTGTAAGTGATACCTTCTGAGGGGCTATTTGTGGGGTTTAAAACCCTCTTTGATTGGCAATCTATGTTCTACCAAAGTACGTGCCAGCCCAGGCATCTCATAATAATCCCATGCGAAGTAGTCTTTATACTGCAGTAGAAAGGCCATTATGCCTTGTTTGTCTTTTTCCTTCAGCAAAGCACTAATATATGTTAGCCGAGGGATTTATTTAGTTCCAAAGGATCCTAAGACTCAAAACTAGGCATAACCCTCTTATGGGTAATTCAAGTTCCATCGGAAGCTCAACTTCATCGGCTGCAAGCATTGGTTCGTTATCGTGGTTCCCCATTTGTGATGCCTTGGCTATCTTTGCCTCAGAACTTAGGACGGTGAGCTAATTCCACATGTCACATATGATTTGGGTTTCCTCAACCATTTAAATCCTCCAAGGTAAGTCGTGGTTTGGCTAATTATTTTATTTCAAACCCTCGCGAGGTAAGATTATAGGATTCCCAAGATCCTTCTTCATACTTCTCCATAATGGCTATGGGAGCCACATAGGGTGAATAGAGGACATCCTCTACGTTTTGAACTCCTGGTCGGAACAAGTTATCATCTACTGGGGATTTCTATCTTGTCTCCTTCCCAAAAGATGAGCTTTTGGTGCATGGTAGAAGGAAGGCACCGGCTGGTGTGAATCCAGTCCCTGCCCAGCAGAATGGTGTTGGACGGCTTGCCATCTATTACAAATAAGGCAGACTTGACCGTCTTAGGACGTACAATGATTTCTGCTACTAGAATCCCCAATGCTTCAGAGGCTTCTCCCATAAAGCTATCCATTTTCATGTTAGTTGGGATGAGATCCTCCTTTGTTTTGTTAAGATCCTTTAAGGTAAGCAATTGAATCACATTTAGCATAACCCCATTGTCGACAAATACCCTACTAATAATTTTGCCGTTAATGTAAGCCTTGATGTAAAGGGGTTTGAGTTGTTTAACCATATCTTCTGTAGGTGCACCAAATACGATGCTCAAAGTTTCCCTAACAGGGGTATCGGCTATTGTTTCCCACTCTGCGTCTTCTACGCAAACATCACCTTCTAGGCTATCTAGCGCGGAGCGGATGGCCCAGAACTCACATGGGATTAGGCTGACCATTTCAATGGCTACCCACATCTCATTATCTAGGTCATGGATAAATAAATCGAGGATGGAGTCCCCTCTTTCATCTAATTCGGATGACCAGGAACTCATATCTTTAATTTTTTATAGACAGATGGGGATCGACTGGGATCCTCTGACTGAATCATCTACATGATCTGTGGGATTTCCTCGATTAGAGGTCCATTCGGGGTCACATTCTCTTGCTGTGGTTCCTTCGTCGGGTTGTCGATAGGCTATTTATTTAGCTCTGGTTGACCCGACGTCTCTCCCGTAGGCGATATTGCCTCTGAAGCAACTGAGCCGAATGCCCGCTCAATAGCCTCGGCTTTGACAGACTCAGGAATCTCCTAATTTTTGGCTGCCTTGGTGTTCGAAATTAGATGCAATGTACGTTTCATCTTACGCAAGGCCTTGACATGTTGCATCATTTTTTCTAAGTCCTGGATGCGACTCTCGGTGGTTCCACTTTCTTTCCGGGAGCCTGATTGACAAACCATTTCCCCTCTTCTGTGTTGGAAGCTGGTTAAATCATTATCTGAGGTCTCGTCTGGTCCTTATTTCTTGTCGTGATACGTACGGACGAAACACCCTTGTTTACGTTAAACTCGACCACCCTCTATTTGGTTTTAGGAAGTGGTTCTTCATCTATTCGAGGCATGATTGGCTGTCGGTTGGTTGGAATCCATACTTGCCCCCAGGCCTATGCCTGACGCTGATAGGGACCCTTTTGAACCTCATGGTTTGTTCCTGAAGTTCTCGTTCAACGTCCCTCATGTATTCAGGGTGGCCATAAAAACTGCTCCTAGCTGGCTGCCTGTCATCACGAATGTCATATAGGCTACCTAACGATTGAACACAAAGGTCCTTGTGGCCTTCTCCCCTTCGGTAGGTTTTTTTGGGACCCACACTATTTTCATCGGTTGTTTCCCTTTGGTGTCCCTTGAGTCATCGGGCTTAGCAAAAGATATCATAGATATTGGTATCGCTGGAAAGAGGTCGGTATCAATGGATATTTCAGCCATAATCTTGTCGACTAGCTTGAACCTCCCCTCTTTGATGCCCTTTTGGATCGCCTTTCTGAAAACCACACAATTAGAAGTAGCGTGACTATATGAATTATGCCACTTGCAATACTTCCTATCTTTGAGTTCCTCAGCAGGTGGAATCCTATGACCATCAAACAGCTGAATTTGCCTATCATTGAGCAGATGATCAAATATCTGATCTGCCTTCGTGATGTCAAACGAGTAACCGACCATGTCATCGAATGAACTTGTCTCCTTGCCTTTTACAACTTTCAAGGCTGGGAAAGAGTAAACTTTACCCTTAACAATACTGGCCACCATTGCATCTGCCGCGCAGTTGGCTGACTCTGAGTCAGACTCATCCGCTTCAATGATGGATACCAAGTGGGAGCCTCGATTTCGGTTGGCTCTTCTCCGCTCCTTCTCCTGGACGTACTGCTCTATTTGGCTTACCTTTTTGGCTAACTGGCTTAGGTCAGAGCAGGATTATCCTACCAACTTCTCATTTAACTGAGGGTGCATATTGTTGATTATTATGTGGGTACACTCTGACTCGGGGAAGTGTACGGTGCATTTCCTAACCTTCTTTCTTAATCTCTTGATAAAATCGGCAATCGATTCATCGACCTGCTGCTTGAGATTCGTTAGATCAGTCACGGTAACCTGAGGTTGGAGCCAATAGAACCTATCATAGAAGCAACCCTCCATATCAGCCCAGCTCTATACGGAGTCGGGAGCCAAAGATGAGTACCACACGAAGGTTGTTCCCGTTTAAAATAGAGGGAATAGCTACAACTTGTGACACTCATTCTGGCCAGCCTCACTGCATTGGGCAGTAAATCAACTGATGTGCTCGATAGTGGATTTTCCATCGTCGCAAAAGAAGATGGAAAACTCCAGTGTGTTGAAGCCCCTCAGCAAAGGTGCTATCTGATCTACCCAATCGGGGTAGGGCTTCTTATAAACAGGCATGTACAAAGGCTTCAGTTGGATGCCGAAGTACCTCCGCATGGTATTAGCAATATCTTTTGGGTTTATTAGTTGTGACGTCCCCTACCGATTCTCGACTGGATTCGGCTGGTAGGCGTTCAGCACTGGCGGTCTCCATTCTGCACTTTGTTGGACAAGGTTTTGAAGGTTGTAGGTGGTCTGCTGGCTATTACCAATAGGTGGGGTAATTTTCCATTGTTGTTGTTGGGTATGGCCACTAAAGCCTGCAACCTGAGCTCCTAGAACAGCTAATAGAGCCTGAGGATAAGGTGGAATAGTATTCCATGGCTGCTCTCCTCGGACGTTTGTCATTCTTAGATAATTTACGCTTCGTAGAAGGTATGGATTGGGTACTGGAAATGACTGCTGAAATGGTATTCCACTGTAAACAGCGTCACCAGATAGCCGAGCAAAGTCATAGCCATGGGCTATCGGCTGCCGATTCGGCTGGCCAACATTGTTCGCCTGCATCGTATGGCCATTCGTAGAAACATATGGCATAACGGGCGGCAATCCAAAGTGTCCTGGAGCTTGAACTGGTCTCCGAGCCATGTTGATCTGCCTATATTGCAGACTCGCTTGATCAAGTGGCACATTTTTCCCCCAAGGTTCGGTGGCGACCATGTAGTGTGCTGGTTGCCGGGTGATTGGGCTTGTGTTCCTAGGTGCGCTATCGGCTGCACCGGAGTAGGCACTAGCTGATGCACATGCGGTTGAGGAACAACACCGGGAGTCACGGTCTCATGCTGAACAGCACTGCTCGTTAGAGGAATGGCAGAACTAGCCGAACATTTTCCTGGGTGTATTCAATTGGTTTCCATCTCCCTCACTTGCTAAACCTCACTATGTACCATCGGTTTCACAATTTCAGCCAACTGTTTAAAAACTTGGTACATAATATCGTGGATGCCCAAGTCGATCTGTTGACTAATAAAAGACGTGGTCATTATGGCTGGACCTTCAGATTAGCTAGGTTCTTCCATAACTTGGGTTGATGGAGGAAGTAGAGGGGTATCAACCGATGTAGGCATACCCGAGAAGGATGTTGGTTCGTTGTTCCTTCTGGGAGGATTTTGTTTAGGATGTGGACTGGACTCGGGGTTCATTTTCTTACCGGACCTTAGGCGCATATGGCAAGAATGATCCTGACCTGGAGAATCAAACTTTTTTATTAATTCACCTATAGTCCCACTGGGAGTGCCAAATTTATTCTCGCCCAGAATTCCGTTCTCTGTCGTTTTATCGGCTGATGATATCGGGAGACAAATTGATTCCTTAACTAAGCGATTTGGGCCGGAAACAGAACTCTAATTTTTGGCAATGTGTTCTCCAACTACTCCAGAAAGCGTTAGGACGATGGTATGCATAAACTAAGAGGTAAGAAATATGAATGCAACTGAGTACAGTAAATTAAAGGATAAATGATAAAGATAGATAAATATTTGAGTTGTTTGATTGATTGTGTGTGTCTATATATAAAAAATGATCTTATTTATAGTACAAAAAAGAAAAAGAAACTGTATAACGTGATCCCCCCTCCCATGTCAGTCATTAAGTAACCCACTAAGTTCAATGGCCGACTATGGGGGAGGTGGTGCCGATTTTCTTGCCCTCTACTCCTTTAGCTTGGATAATGACCCTTTCGTTTAGCTGTTGTTAGCCATTACCGTGTCTAGGGGTTCGAAAACCATTTTGACTTGATTGTTGAGGCGTCTGCATTTGAGTGGGTCCCAGTCATACCTCTAACTAACAACTCGGCTAAGATTCCTTAGTAGCCGATGAAGTTCGTGTAGTCGAGGGCTAGAAGTAAATTCGGCTCTGCGGCAGTTCAGTTGTCACTAAATTCGGCTAAACACTTAAATTATTTTTTACTGTTAACACTTCTCATATGAATCTTTTGCTAATTAAAGCATTTTCACCATAATACCCCGTAGTCTTTTATATAATAATGATGTATTTTCTATATATATACTATATAAATACATTTTTATACAATAATAATACATAAATATGATATATTTTATATACATATACTACATATTTTATATAATAATGATAGAATTTTATACATATTTTAAATAATTTAAAAAATGACTATGAAATAAAATTATTTTAAAAAGACTAAAAAATATATTTTAAATTTCTTGGATCATCCGTTGTAAATAATTTCACTGTTAAAAATTTACCGTGTCAACCCACATAAACGGATCCCTTGAGTTGCGGCGTCATAAGTGCTCCGAGAGGTGACTTTTGTCCTTTTGCTTACTTCCTTTTTCTGGTTTTGTTTTCATTTCTCCTTTTTGTCCTTTATTTCTCTTAATTTTCATTTCTGTTAGTTGGCTTTTGTTCTTTACACCTCCGTTTTTTTTTTGTTTTCTTTTCTCTTTTTATCCTTTTTCTCTTAATTTCATTTTCCTTTTTTGGTTAGTGTATCTTATTTTTTTGTTCCTTCTCTATTTTGTCTTTTCTCTTCCTTTAAAAGATAAAATAAAATCATAAATATAAAAATTAGCTAACTTTTTTAGATAAATAAAATATTAAATAATTAGACTACAACAAGAAATAATTAAGAAAAATACTAAAGTCACTAGATTATTTATTAAAACCCAAATTAATAGAAACCATATATTTATAAAAAAATTATATTGCAAATGAAAACAAAACTTATGTATAAACTATGACTATTTTTTCTTGTAAATTTGTTTGCAAATACAACTTGCTCAAAATGATATAAAAAATAAAATATTAAATCTAAATTTATTATAGTTATTTTGTAATATTTTTATTTTCAGGAGTGAACCTGTCATTTATGTTACTCTATTAATATATGATATATACGATATGAGAATCATAGAGTGTATAGGGCAAAACTCGTATTATACATTGGACAAATTATGTCATGACATATGGCAGGTGGCGATGAATCTGATCCAAGTCAGCTTTAAGTACTACCGGTCGCGTGGAAGTAGCACCGGGGGTATCAAAAGGTCACATATGCCGAAAAGCTGGAAGATCAAAGGGTCGGTACAAGTTCCAACGGGCGGCGGTTACTTGTCTAATTCCACGCCTTCCAAGGGTGCACTAATGACATTTATGTCACGACCCGACCCGACGGGCTGCGACTAACCGCCCTAATGACGTCATTACACTAACCTGTCACACATAATCCAACTAACAATTAATGAGTCTGAAATCCGGCAGCATAACGCTGCAATAACAACATATATCAGGGTAGGCAAGCCGACAAGGCTGCCTTTACCCCCGAATGTACCTGCCTCCTGAGGAGTTACAACTAGCCAACACAAAACAACAGGCAAGCCGACAAGGCTGCCACTAGATAATGTCATATATACACGGGGACACCCCAACACATAGTACAATAGCACGACTGACCAAAACAGAGTTATAACCCTTACATAAGCACAACCCACAACTGTCTACAGACCTCTACAAGAAGGATAACGACATATGACGGGACAGGGCCCCGTCGTGCCCCTAAATATACAAAAGTCAAAATAATAATGACAAAGCTATGAATCAAAGGAGCTTCCCAACCTGCTGAGTAGGAACCTAGGCCTAAGGTTCACCAAATCGAAAACTCAGACTGCGGGCATGAAACGCGACCCCGAGGAAAGGGTCGATGCAGAAATAATGTACTGAGTATGTAAAACATGAAGTTGTAAAAGAGATCATAAGTAGCCAACAGAAAACAGGAGATCAGTATAAAAATCAGGATCCAAATCCAACTGTGTCATAAATAATAAAAGTCAGTTGCCTTATAAAAATGAGAGTCAAGTCAAGAAAATATGAGTGCCTGTCCATATACATATATATATATATATCTGTAACGTAACCCGGTCCACTAGTGCGGGACTCGGTGGAATCATATCATAACCCGACCCATACTAGGACTCGGTGAAGTCATATCATAACCCGGCCCATGCTGGGACTCGGTAAAGTCATATCGTAATCCAGCCCATGCTGGGACTCGGTAAAGTCATATCTCATCTATGGATCCATCCTACGTAACCCGGCCCTCTAGTGAGGGACTCAGTGAAAAATGCAAGGCTGTGCACGAACATAACCCGGCCCGGGACTCGATGAGGTGAAGTAGTAACACTTAGCACGAGTAGATATCATGAGTAACCATATGCAAGTAAAAATTATCATTTGATTCTCAATAAAATAATTATAATAATGTCATAATAAACTCTTTGTTGAAAAATCATAGGCACTTCTCATAACAATCCTCTTTAGGAATTAAACTGTATAAGAATCAAGTACGTCCGCCGTACTTTCATTAAATCATGCCAAAAGAAAGAAGTAAGGGTTTCACATACCTTTTAGACGAACTAATCCACCCAATATTAGAATATGCCTCGTTATAGAACTTCAACCTATAATAATGGTAATACGTTAACAATTCTATGATTACTAGCATACTTTATATCGAATAACGACTTCTTATTCTATAAAAATTGGCAAAGACTTCCCTGTTTATACATGTTTCCACAACTTCCAAACGAGGCTAATAACATCAATAACCAAGCACCAATTAAGGGCACAACCAAAATAACAATAAAGGGAATTTACACACCCACTTCTCATGTAAATTTAGCCTCTTAATCCACCTTAAAAACAACCCACAAAACAGTCCATGTTTCAACAACAACGAGGGTAGAATGTGAAGTCTTTCTACACCTTTATTCCTTTAGGACTTACATTAGCAATTACCACACTTAAACATGCATAATGGTAACTAAATTTTCAGCATTATAACACCATAAAACAGTCCCTAAAATAGTCCATATACATCACAACATGTCCAACAATTTCATGCAAGTTCTTGGCCACAACATGTCATAATTCCATAACTCTTATCTTAACTCCTAAAATCCAATTTCGTATTTCAATACTTCCATATAACTAATTCCAACTAAATATCAATGTTTCCTTTCAATTTCATCATGCAATTAGTGAAAATAATAACAACAATAACTAACGAATCCAATAACACCAAAATCTGTCCCAAATTGGCAACTAGGCCAAAATTGTCACATGCAACGCTTAAATTCCAATTTCTCCTTAACACAAATTCATTACCTTAATTCTAACAACATGCATTCCAATTATATCATAGAAAGAAGAATTTTATACCTCAAATTCGTCCCAAAACAGTCCGTAATTTTCTGCCCACTGTTTGTCCGAAAATCCCCATTGTTTTCGTATGTCTTTCCCTTTTTTGTTCACTTCTTCAACTCCAATTGACATGCAAGTGTTCTACAATATTAAGCCATCATTCCTACACGTTTTTCTTCCAAAATTTCATCCCAAAAATTCAAAATTTCTGGGCTACCGTTTCGGCCAGCAGTGGTTGTTTTTGCCACTGTTTTTGGTGTTGTTTTGCTTCTAATTTTTGGTGAAAAATGTAGTCTAGGAAGAGAAGATAAAAATCTTAAATTAGGTATCGTGTTGGGTATTTTTCGGCTGAGCTTTGGAAGAGAGAATGAGAGCTTTTTTCGGTTAAGTTTAGAAAAAAGATGAAGAGGTGAGTGTAGGTATATAAAAAAATCTGATTTTTCCTTTTTACACTTTGGCCCCCAAGTTCTTCAATTAATAAATCTTAAACCCACCTATTTTGATTCCCGAGAATTTCATAAGCCTCGTATCCTCAATGTCATAATTTTATAATACAATACTATTCCATAACTCCATTGGAATAAATTCAACTACTAAGATTAATTCTCGTCGTCACGTGTATAGCACTAAAGAAAAACTATTTCAGGATAACATCTGTTTATACACTAATTTCCCGTATTAACATATGTAAGCGTTCCTTATATTCAATATCCAAATTTTACTTCCTTAATGACGTTCTTAATTATCGTCTTAATCATACGAGGTGTAACAATTTATGAAGAGACTAATTGTCTAATTATTACAACATTAATTCATTTGTATTAATAGGGCCATAAATTGTGGGGTGTGTACCCATGAGTTCAAGTATAAATAGGATCAATTATCTCATTGTAAAGATATCATATTCAAACTATTACAACATTACTGTTCGATTCATATTCTGTCTCAATATATGTGCTTTCACACTGTTGAAACATCTAACCTGGATGCTTGACCAAGAAGCATCTACCAGGCTCAGGCTAATTACTTTTAATCTCATCTCATTTTATTCATTTTTTGTTATATTTATCAGCTAATCTATTGGCCAAGTCAGTCATTTGAGACCCACACGTCCTTCACCATGTATACAAATTAAATTGTACCGATTTACGGGCACACAGTTTGGCGCCCACCATTGGGCCTGGACAATAGTGGTGTCACTAGTGACCCCTTCTTCACTAAATTAATCTTATCTTTAGCCTTATTTCGTTTAAGCAACAAATAACAGGTATGAAAGAAGTTGGAGACAACCACATCTCTGGAAACAATGTTGGAATGCCCAAATCGGACCAGATGGATTTCCGATAGCTGATCAGGTGCTAGATGATCCATTGGTCATAGACGGGGCCACTTCAGGAGATAGTAAGATCAGGGGAAAGGAGGTTTCCAATGATGAAACTATCGGGGAAGCCTTGCAGATCCTCAAGGCACAAAATATTGTGATGAGAGAGCGGTTAGGCAACATAAAGTGATCCTTCTATGAGTTTGCATCCAATTTTGATGAAGGCACTCCAGCAACCACGGCGGCACCAACGACAAATATCCCAAGTGCTATAAGAAACGTCAGAATGAGCCAAGACATAATGTCGCTTCGGGAAGTGAGACCGTTCCTAAAACCTTTTTTAAGAGAAGGTTCTGAAATTTATGAAGGAGATGACGGAAAAGGTAGATACAAATGCTCTGAAGACAGAGAAGAATTCTAAGGAGTTTTGACACCGGTTGAACCGAATACTAGGGGACCCTCCGATGATCGAAGGGTCGGATGCGAAATGGTACATTCAGTTGGCATACAAGTCAAAGGCTATGCCCCAACTGATTCCCAAGTGGTTCACAATGCCCTTCATACCCAAATATGATGGAATAATGGACTCGCAAGAACAAATAATGACGTATACCACGGCCGTAAAAGGAAATGATCTAAAGGAGCACGAGATAGAATCAGTCCTGATCAAAACGTTTGTTGAAACTGTAACATCCCGTACTTTCGGGTAATGGTTTGAATCGCTAGGCGTATGTAAAATCGCTAGGTGTGTGTAAATAGACCCAAGCATTGGAAATTTTTTGGATCATATTTACGTATGTTAATAAAGAGTTTAGCATATAAAAGATATTAGACCCTGAAATAATTTTGGACGTAAGAAGTGTGATGACGGGGATCTGATATAAATTTGGTGTGTGCATGAAGAGGTTATGGACTAGTAGCATATTAGAAAATTATGACATTGAGATTATGTAGATTTTATAAGTTATTAAGATTTAAGTGAATTGGGATCACAAAATTAATTATGCGTGTGATTGATAAATCATACGAAGGCAGGTCACTTGATTAATTAAGTGGAGGGGAATATTACGGGTGGCATATGGCTAAGACTATCTAATGACTAAGGCTACCTAATGATTAAGGTATAATAAGCTAGGGGGTGGACACGTTACTTTGGAAAACGTGTATTGTAAGCATGAAAACGTGGCCCATTTAAATTCATATGTGTAATTCTACTTCTATATTATTGAGTGGTACAGTAGGTCAGATTTTATCAACACTAATCCAAAAAAAAAAAAATTCTCCAAGGTCAAGTAGTAGCTAGTAGAATAAAATAAATGGACCAAACCAAAAATAAATGGACCAAACCAAAAATAAATGGACCAAACCACCTCCTATAGATGAAATTTTTGGAGCTCGTCATGAAATCAACACCAACCTTTACAATTATCAATTCAAGTGGCTGTATATACATCATATCCTTCACTTTGGTTAGTTCAATACGCCACAAATAGAAGGTAAATGTTAGCCCAACGGGGTTTCCAAAGAAAAGAAAATTTTTCATCACTTGCCGCATTGATTTTTTCTGGATCCTGACAAATCAGAGATTTCTTCGTAGTGAAGTAAAATGGAAGAAGAGGGTTTCTTGAAAAATACGATTGAAGTTCATTACAGACTGATTTAGTTGTATTGTGGACACAAAATGGATAAGGTATGTTAAGAGAAATTATTTTTTTCTTTTGGCATGTTCCATGTACGAAACGTAACCGTGATATTGGTCCGAAAATTACTCTAGTCCTAGAAGTTAAGGAATGTTCATATTACTGATTCCTATGTTGAAAGCATGTCTAAATATGTTCCTAAGTGCTTATTAAGGCATACGAAAAAAATGTTAATATTTACAGCGTTAACCGAAGGTACAAGGAAATTGTGTCACACAGGATGTGTTATTGTGATTCATGCATTTTCATTTGCATTGCATTCATGTTTCACTCGAGACTATATATTGGGGACGGGAAACGGGATACGCAGACCACCTGATCAGTTGAGATATGATAATGATAAAGCCTATGTGGCTAGCCTATGTGGCTTAATGAAAGAAGATGCCTGATTAAGGGCTAATATATATATATATATATATATATATATAAATGTATGATGGGGAGGAAGATGCCCTTGTGTTGCCAGTATATATGTATTTACCGCATTGTGCATGATATTTAGACATATTATGCCCACAGAGGCTGTTATGGTAAGGAAGATGCCCAATGAGGCCGATGTATATGTATACCGCATTGTGCATGATATTTAGGCATATGTATTAGGACCCTCAGAGATACTTACTATTGGTCGATTATTTCTGTTTCAGTTGTTGTTATATCTCTTATATGCTATTGTTCATGCCTGACATACTCAGTATATCAGTCGTACTGACGTCCCTTTTGTCGGGGGACGCTGCATTTCATGCCCGCAGGTTCAGTTAAAGAGGGTGACGATTCACGCTAGTAGGTCGTTGGTTCAACTTATATTATAGCACTCTATTTGTTTCAGAGTTGCAGTTGGTCGTGGTACAGTATTTTTTGCATCCACATATGGGTATGGCAGGGTCCTGTCCTGTCCTTGTGATGTCATGTATTCTTTAGAGGCTTATAGAAAAATGTCTTGTGGTTAGTTGTCATGTGTGTCCATGTCGGCCTTGATATGAGTATGTATGTATGAAAATTAGATTTCTGGTTAAGATTATCTATAATAGTTTTTCGGCTTAGTCCGTATTTAATTATGATTAGGTGTTGATTGTACGATTGGAGGTACCCGGTAGGTGGGGTCCAGGTGCCCATCGCGGCCCTCCGGTTTGGCTCGTGACAAATTTGGTATCAGAGCATGTATGTCCTAGGGAGTCTACAAGTCGTGTCTAGTAGAGTCTTGTTTATGGGTATGTTGTGCACCATACTTATAAACAGGTGGCTATCTGACATTTTAGGGATGATTTCTATTCTTTCATCTCATAAATTGTGCAGTAGACCTGAGTTATAAGTATTCCAATCTTAATCCGTCTCGTGGTTACGATTTCAGCAATGCCTTCAGAGAAGAAGAAGTTCAAGAGTGTGAGGGCTACATAACAGGGATTAGTTATGTCATCCCAACATTCGAGGATGAATGTTTCTATGGGGGGAAGAATGTAACATCCCGTACTTTCAGGTCACGGTTTGAATCGCTAGGCGTATGTAAAATCGCTAGGCGTGTGTAAATTGACCTGAGCATTGGGAAAATTTTGGATCATATTTACGTATGCTAATAAAGAGTTTAGCATATAAAAGTGATTAGACCCCGAAATAATTTTGGACGTAAGAAGTGTGATGACGGGGATCTAAAATAAATTTAGTGCGTGATGAAGAAGTTATGGACTAGTAGCATAGTAGGAAATTATGACATTGGAAATATGTAGATTTTATAAGTTATTAGGATTTAAGTGAATTGGGATCACAAAATTAATTATGTGTGTGATTGATAAATTATACGGAAGCAGGTCACTTGATTAATTAAGTGGAAGGGGACATTACGGGTGGCATATGGCTAAGACTACCTAATGACTAAGGCTACCTAATGATTAAGGTAAAATAAGCTAGGGGGTGGACACGTTACTTTGGAAAACATGCATTGTAAGAATGAAAACGTGGCCCATTTAAATTAATATGTGTAATTCTACTTCTATATTATTGAGTGGTACCGTAGTTCAGATTTTATCAACACTAATCCAACAAAAAAAAATTCTCCAAGGTCAAGTAGTAGCTAGTACAATAAAATAAATGGACCAAACCACCGCCTATAGATAAAATTTTTGGAGCTGGTCACGAAATCAACACCAACGTTTACGATTATCAATTCACGTGGCTGTATATACATCATATCCTTCACTTTGGTTAGTTCAATACACCACAAATAGTAGCTAAATGTTAGTCCAACGGGGTTTCCAAAGAACATAAATTTTTTCATCACTTGCCGCATCGATTTTTTCTGTATCCTGACAAATCAGAGATTTCTTGCTAGTGAAGTAAAATGGAAGAAGGGTTTTTTGAAAAATAAGATTGAAGTTCATTACAGACTGCTTTAGTTGTATTGTGGACACAAAATGGATAAGGTATGTTAAGATAAATTATTTTTTTCTTTTTGGCATGTTCCATGTACGAAACGTAACCGTGATATTGCTCTAAAAATTACTCTACTCCTAGAAGTTAAGGAATATTCATATTACTGATTTCTATGTTGAAAGCATGTCTATATATGTTCCTAAGTGCTTATTAAGGCATACGAAAAAAATGTTAATATTTACAGCGTTAACCGAAGGTACAAGGAAATTGTGTCACACAGGATGTGTTATTGTGATTCATGCATTTTCATTTGCATTACATTCATGTTTCACTCGAGACTATATATTGGGGACGGGAAATGGAATACGCAGACCACCTGATC
Source organism: Anisodus acutangulus (assembly GCA_029783415.1). Lineage (NCBI taxonomy): Eukaryota > Viridiplantae > Streptophyta > Magnoliopsida > Solanales > Solanaceae > Anisodus > Anisodus acutangulus. The sequence continues at coordinate 13,301,029 of CM056505.1, forward strand.
AGCTGGGATATGATAATGATAAAGCTTGTGTGGCTTAATGAAGGAAGATGTCTGATTAAGGGTCAATATATATATATATATATATATGTATGATGGGGAGGAAGATGCCCTTGTGTGGCCAGTATATATGTATTTACCGCATTGTGCATGACTTTTAGATATATTATGCCCACAGAGGCTGTTATGGTAAGGAAGATGTCCAATGAGGCCGATGTATATGTATACCGCATTGTGCATGATATTTAGGCATATGTATTAGGACCCTCAGAGATAGTTACTATTGGTCGGTTGTTTCTATTTCAGTTGTTGTTATATCCCAGTTATGCTATTGTTCATGCCTGACATACTCAGTACATCAGTCGTACTGACGTCCCTTTTATCGGGGGACGCTGTGTTTCCTGCCCGCAGGTTCAGTTAAAGAGGGTGACGATTCACGCTAGTAGGTTACTGGTTCAGCTTATATTGGAGCACTCTATTTGTTTCAGAGTTGCAGTTTGTCGTGGAACAGTACTTTTTGTATCCGCATATGGGTATGGCAGGGTACTGTCCCGTCCTTGTGATGTCATGTATTCTTTAGAGGCTTGTAGACATGTGTCTTGTGGTTAGTTGTCATGTGTGGCCTTGTCGGCCTTGGTATGGGTATGTATGTATGAAAATTGGATTTCTGGTTATGATTATCTATAATATTTTTTTGGCTTAGTCCGTATTTAATTATGATTAGGTGTTGGTTGTACGATTGGAGGTACCCGGCGGGTGGGCTCCGGGTACCCATCGCTGCCCTCCGGTTTGGATCATGACAAAAACACTCACTAAGGGAGACTTCACATGATATTCACTTTCCCTCGAACATTCTATTGGTTCATTCGTCATGCTAGCTGAAATGTTCATAAAGGCCCATGTAGAGGCACAAAAGGTGAAGACAAGAAAAGAGAACATCTTTCGCATTGCATAGGAAGAGTCCGAATTCCTCAAGGACTTTGTTATGCGATTTTAGAAAGAGCGAATGTTGTTACCCATGGTCCCAAATGAATGGGTTGCTGAGGCTTTCACAAAGGGTTTGAACCCCTTGAGTTCGGAAGCCTCATGGAAACTCAAAGAAAATCTATTAGAATTCTAGTCCACTACCTAGGAAGACGTTCACAACATGTATGAGTCAAAGATTTAAGTGGAAGATAATTTGTTGGGGACTTAGGTCGAAAGTATCTCTCGAAGGTTAGACAAAGGAGCAGGATCTGACCGTAACTCCTTAAAGAATTGTTTTCAGCCTTATTCCGCTCTCGAGAAATAAGGGGGCGGACAATGTTTTCGTTCCCTTGCAAATACATTGATGAATATTTTTTGGTAAATAATTTTTTTTATTACCAGTATGACAATTACAAAGCCAGCAAAAAAAGAAGCTAAAGTTACATTTGCAACCCTTCAGCCTCAACTACTTAGCAACAAATCAACTCTACCAAATCTAATAAAACACCAGCTAACATTACACAAGATAAAATTTCATAGTCCTAAGTTTCAGTTCAATCAAATCTCTTTGGTTTCATCTATAACACACCTCCTAGATGACATGTTTGATCACTTGTCAGCAGTCCTGGATTTATCTTGAAATACTTTAAGGTTCCTTTATTTCCATAAATGATATATACTTCTTACAGCAACCATTCTGAATAGAAAATAGGTTTGATTTGCTTCACCTATGAGAATTTCTATCAATTCTTCTTTTATTCATCAAAGCTCATCCTAATCTCCGTCGAAATTACCGCCTTAGCCCTGTCCTATCATCTGTATAATGGAGTTCGTCATCTATTGACGGATTTTTATCAGCCTCCACAATTCTTCTAGTTTTGCTTGATATCTACAGAAGCTCAATATCCCAACCTTTAGGTGTTCTGATTATCCATTGCCAGGTAAACAACTGAGTCCAGACATACTTAGCATATGAGCATGTGAAGAACACATGTCCAATCGACTCATTAGCATTGTTACATAGTGGACAGTCTAATGTATTTGTGATTCCCCATTTTACAAGTCTCCCCACTTTTTAAATCTGAATGTAAACATCCATTTTGGCAACCCATAATTGTTACAGATTATCTTCCTCCAAGGAACTTTAGGGAACTCAGGTTGCAGTTTTCTATAGAACTTCTGGATTGAGAAAGTGGGCATAGAAAGATAATCTGCATGAGAATATACTTCTTTCTCAAAATACTTCTTGTGCTTCAAGATCTTAACAAGCACCCAGGATGCTTGTTTAGGCAGTACTTCCCATATAGATTGTGCCTTGACATAGTAGCTATGAACCCATCTCACCCATAATTTGTCCTTCTTGTGACTTAGGTTCCACAAGAGCTTTGAAACTAGTGCTTTATTCCACTCCATAATATCAGTAAAGTACAAACCCTCTGCTGCCTTTGGTTTGCATATGTGCTCCCAGGAGATAAGAGCTTTTTTTTGTCTTATCAATACTGCTTGTCCAAAGATAAACCGTTAGGATGGAGTTGATCATTTCTAGTACCTTCTTAGGCAATATAAACGCCTATGACCAAAAGTTCTGGATAGCAGTTTGGACACTTTTAATCAGGTGAACCCTCCCAGCATAGGATAGTAATCTAGAAGACCAGAAAGTAATCTTATGAAGCATCTTATATATAAGGGGTTGACAGTAAAGTAATGATAATATTTTAGTACTAAGAAGGACTTCCAAATATTTGAAAGGTAGTTCTCCCTTTATGAACCCCAATTTGGTTAGTATTTGATTCTGAACATCAAGTTTGACGCCACCAAAGAATAAACAACTCTTGTTTAAATTTCCTAAGTGCCGCAAAACAAAATGATGTAATGAACTATCCAGGACACCTCCCTCTTTTGTGACCATGAAAGGAAATCCCGACCTCTTAGAAGTCCTTATCGGCTGTTGGGATAATGAAAGAATGGTCTTTAGGTTCGGAGACTTTGTGATAACCCGACTTTAGAGGAGATCCAAGTCTGCATAGACATTGTAGGTACCGGTAGGAGGCGGAGAAATAAAGCCGACTGCAACCTCTAGTACCTAATATGCCAACTCTCGGTGATATTCTTAAGATAATATCCTTAGCTAATGCCAATTGGATATTTGGCCTGACCATAGATTTTAGGAACCTCCATAACCGGTTTGCGTCTACCCAGGGCTATGTATCACACAACAGTAGAGTTTCATTCCTTTCCCACTTGGAAAACTACCCGACCTCTAGCCTTTGCTATATGCCTTCGAGGAACCATGGTGTTTCCCAAATACCGTTACCAAGCCATAGATATCCGGGTCATCTTTGCCACCCATGCTATATTTCATAGAATAACCACTAGGGGCAATCAAATACTATGACCTAGTCTCAGTCATCCTGTCCGACCTTTACCGAGCCTTAGGTCAATGACGAAACCTGCATAGGTACTTCCAAAGGCTGAAACCTCTTTGTTTAGTGGTGGATCATTAAACACCTCCACAAAACTAAGGTTCCATCATACCAGGACCCTAAGCGTAGAGAAGATGACCTAAAAGTCACTTATTCATATTTTGTGACCCAATCCAAAGAGGGGTGGGCTTTCATTTCTAGGCTCTGAGATGATAGTATCCAGTGGAGATTTCATGACGTTTACTCCGAGACCATATCTCTGAGAGGCCGAAAATGCCCTTTCTTACTACTTATGGAAATCTGGGTAATCCGACCATATGCACCTCTTAGGGTCTTAAGACAGTTCGGAAGGAAACATGTAATCTCCCAAGTAGGGAACATGGAAGAATATGTTCTTCACTATGAAGGCAACAAGATCCAAAGGGCTGTCGACATCATCCGGAATGGAATGGCCGAATCAAGTGGGGTCCAGACACCCTAGCCGATAATCCTCTTCGATCGGGTCATGATGAAGACTATATAGACTAGCTGAGAGCACATTTGTAAGGCACCCTCACACCGTGGCCCAACCTTTACAAAACCAAACAGGATCAGGATTCCAAGGCCAAAATCAGCATTCAAAGACAAGTGGATGATAGAGATGCCTGATATTAGGAAAAGAGCCAGTATGACCAGACTGTCATAACCAGTTTGACCGAGGAGGTACATTTCACTAAAAAGTTTCTTAAGGACATAGACGCTTATACGAAGGAAGCTAAGGATGACGCTGCACAGATGACCCCAGGATTAATGATTTTGAATAAATAAAAATCTATCTTGGACTTGAATTAAGTTGAGGATTCTTGGAGTATAGATATGGTTGAGTTGGGCTACATAGCATGCTAAATGAATAGAAAGAGAACCATTTTACTATCTTTTCAAAAATCATACTGGTCTTTTAAAAGGAATTATACCACTTTTGAAACTTGAAGATATTTTAAAACAAAAAGTGCAAGTGTGAAAATAATCAATATAGTTGGACTAAATATGGAGTTGGACTAAATATGGAGTTCTACTCAAATTCGTTGTTGACACCCAATTTTGTCCCATCTTTTATGATTTTATTCGTAATTTTTAATATTTTGACACTTTTAAAATATTTTTAAAATATAGGCATATATGTGTGTATCTTCGTATTATTATTATTATTCGCATATTTTATATCATTTGCATTTTATAATAATCATAAGTTTTATCCGAAAATTCTATGTTAGTTTATTCTCGCAAAATTGCATCGCATTTCCTTTTTTTAAGCATTAAACATTTCGTAAATATTATATTTTTATTATCACATCGTTATGTTATTTTAAATAATTCACATCTTTTACAAAAAATATATTTTTAATATTAAACCCCTCTTATATATTTTTTAAATCCATAACCCATTTTTATTTCCTAACCCAATACAAATTCTACCCAAACGCCCAAGCCCAATCCCCAATTAAATTCCCTTATACCCAAACCCAAAACAATTAAATTCCCTTACCACCAAAATCGGACAAGCCCAATTCCCACAATCCAACAACCCACAAAACAAAACCCCAAACCGAAGCCCAACTCCCTTTTCTTATTCCCCATCACCCAATTCCCACAACCCAAAACTCCAAGCCCAACCGGCCATTCCCAGGCCCAACCAAACACTAACCTGGCCATTCCCAGCCCACTCACCCGACCCGTCAGCCTCTGTACCCCAAACCCCCTTACTCCCTTTTATTATCCCCAAACCAAACAAAAACCAAAATCAAAAAAAAAACCAAACGAACCCTAAAGGCTCCCAAGCCGACGCCGCACCTCTGCCCGACCCCACACCCCCCTACCCGCGGCCCCACGGCGCCGCCACTCGCCCGCCACCACCAACCCCCGACACCACCAACCCCCTCTCATTCGCCGACACCCGCAAAATCCGCGACCCATACCCACAAAATCAGAAATCTTTACCTTTATTTTTGAATTTCAAACTCGATTTTTGGGGGGGGGGGGAATCCACCTATAAATACCCCATATTGTTCTTCATTTTGAAAAGGAAGGATTTTCTGAGAAGAAAAAAAGGATTTTCTAAGATTATTCAATATATACATAGATATTTTGTTGTGTTCTTGAGTTTAAAGCATTTGGCTTCGTTGTTGTTCCAAGAATCAAGTCCGAAAAGGTTTGTCATCTCCTTTGATTTCTCTGGTTTTTTTTCACTATTCGGGTCGGGTCGAACCGGCCCGGGTCGACCCCGGGCGGGGAACATTTTCAGAATTTCTGCATTTCATTTTTTTGTATGTTGGTTATTTGAATTTGGCGTTAAAATTTGATTTGGATCACCGATTTTGGTCAGATTCTTGACCGGTCAGTCGACCCGATTTAAATTTCCAAATTTCTTACATTGTTGCTGTTGTTATCATTGGTTATCTGAAATTGTTGAATTTATTTGATTCCGGGTTGAAACACTGATCCGGGTCGGGTCGACCCGATTTGAACATTTTCAGAATTCTTGCATTACATATTCTTGTTATTGGTTATCTGAATTTGGTGTTAAAATTTGATTCGAGTTTGGATTCTTGATCCGTCGGTCATCGACCGATTCAGTCGACGATTGCCGTAACATTTTCAGAATTCTTGCATTACATATTCTTGTTATTGGTTATCTGAATTTGGTGTTAAAATCTGATTTGGGTTTGGATTATTTGATTTCGGATTCGGATCACTGATTCGGGTCAGATCACTGACCCGGATCGGGTCGATCCGATTTGGATATTTTCAGAATTCTTGCATTTCATATTTTTGTATGTTGGTTACCTGGAATTGATAGAATTATTTGATGACGGGTTGAATCTCCTATTCGGTCAGATTCTTGACCCGGTCGTCGACCGGTTTGAATTTCCAAATCTCTTGCATTATTCTTTGTGGTTATTATTGGTTATCGAAAATTTGAAAAAGTCCGATTCGGTCGGATTCGATTCGGTCGGTCATCGACCGGATCGGGTCGACCCGATTTTTGGCGTATTTCCAGATTATGGCATTTTTCATACCTGTTTGCTAGTTATCTAAAAAATCTGAATTTCTGATTTTTCATTCGGGTCGCTGTTCATGATCCGGGTCGGATTTTTCCATAAATCTCTCTTAATCCTGTTCCGGTTCCAACATTTCAGAATTTGGTTCGGATAATTTAATTGCTCACTGCTCGTTCCTTTGGCACTGTTTTATTGTTTTATTAATATCGCATCTAGGCCGATGAAATTGAAATCGAGGCCGCACTTTTTCAATTTCTCTTTCAAAGATCATTTCTCGCTTTGATTTGCCTGTTTCGCTTTTGCTGTTTTGATAGTTTCTTGATTTACATTTTAGTATTATTTTTCTTGTTTCTAAATACCGCATTTAGGTGATGAAATTGAATTCAAGGCCGCGCTTTCGCTTCTCTGTTTTGTTCTTGTTTTAAACATCTGTGCGACGGATATCTTTCTGTTTTACTGTTTTACTGTTTTCACTGTTTCGAATAAATACCGCGTCTGTTGGCGCCGCTTCGCTTCGCCATCGCTCGGATTCAGATTATTGTTTTTACTGTTTTTACGTTTTTACTGTTTTAAAATAAACACCGCACCTTTCAGATATTGCTTTCCTGTTTCAGTCCACTGTTTCAGCATTAAAATATCCGATTTACTGTTTTACTGTTTTAAATTAAACACCGCGTCTTTTTTGAGCTGTTTTTACGCTCACATCGCTATCTACTGCTGCTGTTTCTGTTCCGATTTAAAATTTTACTGATTTGAACACGATACTACACTGGCCGATGAAAAATACCCGTCGATTTTGAGGCCTACACAGTTGCAAAGACGGAAATATAACTTCTGGGCAAGGATGAAGACTTAAACCTTTTATCCGAGATCAACATGTTTAGTAGGCGAGGTGACTAAAATAACCAACAAGTTATATATTCGCAGCCACGACGTGATTATAGTGATCTTTTCTATTTCACCCGAGAGACCAACACGTTTAGTAGGCGAGGCAATCAAAATAAACTACATTAGTCATATGTTTGCAGCCACGGCGTGATTGGAATGTTCTTTTCAAAATTTAAGTCTGAGCCCTCCGCGATCAAAACATTCACTGTTTTGAATACGGATATGAAGTTATTTGTATTTAACTGTTTCTAACCGTTTGTTCTTGACAGCTTGCAGGGATTAAAGTAAATAACGACAAATATTCCTCGGAGTTTATTTATTGTTATTTCTTTCTTTAATTCAGCTTTTATCTCGCTTTGTATTGTAATATTATTTATCGCACTTATGTAATTATTGAAATGCTTAGAATAGGCAAACTTAGGATTTATTCATAGGTTAGTTTAAGATTTGAAACCCGTCGCTAGCTTATTTGTAGGCTCGCAAACTTAGAAATCCTTCGCTAGTTTATTTATTTTAGGCTCGTCACGCGAATTCAAGATTTTCAAAAATAACTTTTGTCATCTTTTATTCTGCTTTATTAATCATACTGAATAAGTTTATCTTTTGTCAGTTTACAATTCATTGATTCTCAAAATTTTACTTCTTTGGCATTATAAATAAATTGTTTTACTATCAATTGTCAAAATACATATTTTTTCAACTCTACATGTATTTCTCTTTAGATATCATATAAATGCATATTTTGAAAAATCTCTACATTTATCTATCTTTTAAAATGCATCCCTTTTTTATTAATTATTTGTAAACATCTTTTAACTTCATGCTTCAAACATGCATTTTTCTAGCAATAATTAACCTGAATTTGATCGGATAACCGCAAGTTAGCGGATCTTAAAGGATGCCTAACCCCTTCCCTTTAGGATAATAAAGAACCCTTACCTAGAATTTCACTAGTTTCGCAGACCTTAAAATTGGAGTTACATTGCAGCACTTAGTTTAATATTTAGGTGTCCTAATTCACCGTAAAAATAATTAGGTGGCGACTCCTCAACCCTTTTTACCCAGGAATCACCGGACACGTCCGCGCTCCGCTTTGACCCGAGCGAGGTCAAAATAGGGCGCGACAGCATGGCGACTCCACTGGGGAGCATCAGGTTCCTAACCATAGCAAATTCAGGTTAATTATAATTGTGCTTTACTTTCGCTCTTTTTGATGTAATGCTTTGATTTGTTTCCATTACGAAATTTTTTGTATGCATAACTGCTTTAATTTCTATATTTTTTACTGCTTATCTTAAATTGTCATTTCGCTCATATTTCTTCCACTCTGGAAAATTGACACTATCACACACTACACGCGAGGTGTGTTTTGCGCACCCGCAAATTTCTTTCAATCTACCAAATTTTAGGAGAGTTGGCGTATGCGCGGAGTGTCCGGACCATCCGGTTGGCCGCGTAGCCTTCTCACTCGAGCAGTCCGCTCGGGAACCTTGAGTCTAGTCAGCCAAATCTTAGAAAATTTAAGATAGAGCTATACCACCCTTTATTTTAAGTCATGCATACATACACCTTAGGTGGGTCGATCCTTGGTATCGACTCCACAATTAAGAAATCCGCCAAAGATGTCTACGGGTCTCACAACCCAACGACCAATCATCATATTATGTGTAGCGTGATAAGGATAGACTAATCCAAGACTAATCATGACATGCTGAAATTGGAAAATGTACATTCATTTTGTCTCATTTCCGACAAAGCATTGTAGTTTAGCAGCTTGGATCAAATCTGTCGTAATCCCGCATATCTGGCGTTTAGGCCCACCTCCTCCCATAAGGGAGGCCCCATGCATATTAGGATGCGCATTTAATTGCCTTACAATCATTTTGTTGTTTTCTCCTGCTTTTTCACTATGTCCATATTATTTAAAGCAATAAATACTCGCCTTGTACTAACTTGGTTTTCTTTAATCTTTTTTAGAAGGTTTATTTTGTCTAGATTATTTTCCCAAAGGTTGATTTGCGTTGACTAAAACTGGCGGACCATCCCTACTTCACGAGGTCAAAGGCCCAATCCTTCAGCAAAATGACTGATTCAGATGCATCCGAACAGATCGACTGGAACTTATTACTCTTTCCAGAGATGAACCAGAGACTTCTGAAAATAGAAATGCTATCGTCCAAGAAAAATACATCGCCCAACTGTTACAACAGATGGCAGCCATGCAGACTGAGATAGAGCGGCTCCAAAATCTCACCAACCTGTCCATTAGCGCCAATACCCCACTCCCTGAACAAGGGACGAATGCAACTGCACCACAAATTTTCTCATTTCCTAAACCGCCATTTCCCCAAAACCTCCCCGATAATTCGCCACTATGCAAAACCGATCCACAACACACTAACCCGCAAGCTAGTCCACAACAAAGCCCGCTACAAAATGACCCTACAACTCCACATACCCAAATTAACCCACTCATCCAAAACACCTCTTCCATGCAAAATCACCAAGCAGGCCAACACATATTGATAGCACACGTCGCTGATCCCCACGAACAAAGACGTGCCACCAAAGATATGCAACGGAAGCTCAACCTTTTACAACCACAGTACCAAACATGACTCTTCATGAAATTGGCCAGTGTGAAGAAATGGACAGGCAGGTGAAGATCAGAACCGGTGAAAGTGTGGCGAGAGAGATTCATAGCCTGAAAGAAGCATTCAAGAATATCCAAATCAGCAAGGGGCATGAAGGACTCGAGTATGAAGATTTGTGCATGCATCCCGACATTGAATTGCCTGTCGGATATAAAATGCCAAAATTTGACTTGTTTGATGGGAAAGGAAATCCTTACTCTCATTTGAGATCGTCTTTGCGACAAACTGATTAGGCGGTAAAAATCAGGCCATCATAATGAAGTTGTTCATAAGGAGTTTGACAGAGAAGCACTAGACTGGTACACAAGCCAGACCCGCGAAAATGGCATGACTGGGGCACAATAGCACAGATTTCGTGGATAGGTTCAGATTTAACACCGACACGCTTTGGATAGATTTTATTTAATGAAATTGGAGAAAAAATCTACAGAGACTTTCAGAGAATATGCCATGAGATGGAGGGCGGAAGCGAAAAGTTCAAATTTCAATGGCGGAAAGTGAAATGACCACGCTCTTTGTGCAATCTATGAAGGATGCAACTTATTACGAAAAAATGATAAACGTCATTGGACGGAATTTCTCTGAAGTGGTCAGAATGGGAGATTTCATAGAAGAAGGTATCAAAACAGGGAGAATCGCAAACTTAGCAGCATTGCAGGCGACAAGTAAGGCCATTCAGTCAGACTCATTCGGGGGAGCAATTAAGAAGAGGAGGGATGGAGCGTCCCCTGTCATGGCAGTCCAGGAACATAGGTCCAACCAAATGCCAACCTACCAAAGCCCGTCATCCCAACCTCCCTACTATAATCAAAATACCCAAAATCATCAGCCCTCCTACTATAGCCAAAGCACACAAAGCCCTCAACCTTACTATCAATACCCACCTGGTCCCTACCCTGTCTACCATACCCGGCCAATATATAGCCTGCCTCGAGCACCTGTCTATCCAAATCCCTCGCAATATCAGCCCGCATACTTACCTCAGCCACGAGTCTATCTACCAAACGCACCCAGACCCCGCGCAAAATACGAAAGAAAGCCAGCCAAAACCTATACACCTTTAGCCGAACCTCGAGCCCAATTATATGAAAGACTGAAAACCGCAGGAATACTCCAACCCATCCCAGGGCATATCCCCAATCCTATTCCCAGGTCGTATGATGAAACTAAGCATTGTGCATACCACTCGGGAATCCCTGGGCACGACACTGAAAATTGCTATGCCCTCAGAGACAAAATTGAGGCATTAATCAAAGAAGGAGTTATCCAACTGAAAGGACCTTCCTCTAATGCAAATGATAACCCTTTGCCAAATCATGACGATGCCAACGTAAATATGATTACTGTTGATGAAGACCACAATTTGGAAGGGACTATTGTGCCAGTCCAGAGAAAGGAAAAGGTCGAATCATCGACCTTTATCACCCCTATGATTACAGTCCAAGTGAGGGCACCGTTTGGAGTAGAAGTGTTTCCTCCAAAGTCGCAGGTCATGGCATCATCTTTTCTTGGAAAAGTCTTATCAACCAATCTCCGAAGGAAGGGAGACGCTTCTTTACCAAAGTCTGTTCCACTTCTGGGTCAGTCATTCGTCAGAGCATGCGCCACTCAGGAATCAAAGGAGGACAATGCAGCCAACCTCGTTGAGGGATTCAAAAGTCTTTTCATTACTGAAGAAGAAGCATGATGCAGTGTGATTCTCAATGATTACGCTAGAGACTCAACCATTTGGGATGCAGAGCAAGTAGATGTTTTGGAAAAATTGGACCTGTGCCCTGGCCTTGTTACTCCCGGAAACTAGTTAACTGCATCAATATTTAATGAAACAATGCGATTCAGATTGAGGCCTGAATCACATATGTGCATCTAATATGTTTTACCTCTACCTTTTGAAAACTTAAAATGACAAATCTGCATTGCTTTTGCTATTATAAAATATGTTTTGTTCAAAAATTCTCTTTTCTTTTTTCATCATGCAAACTAATTTGTCGGCAGTATGTGACATATAATGAAACAAGCAAACAAGGTCCCAAACAAGCAAGGCTTCGAAGAATATAAGGAAGACTCCCAAGCGGAAGAATTGGGCATTTTTGGAATAAGTCAAAGCCAGATTTGGATGAAACATCAAGATGGTTGATAGTTACAAGCATTGGCACGGACGTTTCCCCTTTGCACTCTTGGACTACCATACTACGATCAGGACTTCTACTGGGGCAATGCTATATCTTTTGCTAGACCTGAACTACGTTATGACCTGATTCCTTCGGCGGGATACGTAGGCGGCCACATCGGCTTCGGTCCCATCTTTAGAAAATCCTTACAATCCCCTTTGCTTACCTGAACTACGTCATGACCTGATTCCCTCGGCGGGATACGTAGGCGGCCACATCGGCTTCGGTCCCACCTTTAGAAAATCCTTACAAATCACATTTCTTTGTAATGAACTACGTCATGACCTGATTCCCTCATGGGGATACGTAGGCGGCCTAAATCGGCTTCGGTCCCACCATTAGGAAATATTTTCTCCTTTATCTCACAAAAGACAAAATGCACCCATCTGATCACCCTGATAGGACATGCAAGCAACCCAGACAAGACTCGGTTGTCCGTTTAAAAGATCATCATCCTCACATATCGGAAACTGGGCCATTTTTAAGGGATCACTGCCAGAGGACGCCGATAAACATGGAAAAGCATCGGCAAACTAAGTCTTCAGCCTAAGAGGATTTTGGATAAGACGTTTGCTCTGTTTCACCGCATGTCACTGCTCGACAGATATTTACATATATGCATACTTTCTTATAAGCAATTTATTTTTAACAAATATTTCCTTTAGAGTTAAATGTAACTTTTACCTATATGCCTACTTTCTTATAAGCAATTTATTTTCAACAAATACTTTCATTAGAGTTCGACATAATTTTTTACATATATGCCTACTTTCTTATACGCAATTTATTTTCACCAAATATTTTCATTAGAGTTTGACAAGATATTTTACATATATGCATACTTTCTTATAAGCAAATCATTTTCAACAAATATTTTTTCATTAGAGTTCGACAAGAACTTTTTAATGATAAGCATACTTTCTTATAAACAACTTATTTTCAACAAAATGTTTTCATTAACGGTTAGCCAAGACTGAATCGAGACATGAGCTACAGTCCGAATCGGCGGGACATGCGACCATCAAGAGCCAAAGCTACAAAGTCAACGCGAATCAACCACCCCTCCCCAAACTCACAAATTTTCTTTGAGTACAGGTTCTTCAGGTAGAAAAAGCAGGGAAGCCACATCACTTATGATCAATTCCCCAAAGAATTTCGGCACTACAACCCACTACAAGGATTACGTTCTTGTTCGGCATTTATACGAAGACATCATCTTGACCTACAGGGTCCCGGCTATTATGTCTGCACAAAGATGTTATTTCGGATCACAAAGAACGACAACAAGGCAAACCCGACGGCAAAGACGTCGCATCACATTTTCGCCCGTGCCAGGACGACATTTCAATTCACATGAGTTTGGATCGGCAGAAGATTCAGACAACGTGGAACCCTATTACAAATGGCGACGGCAAGGACGTCACTTACATCTCTTACAACAAGACAACATTTCAAAAACGTCATCGACGTTATGGCAGCACGACAATCATTTTTTACAGCTTTACAACGACGTCAACAACATTACAATGACGTCTTCAACGCAACAGCTATCTTTTACGGCAACGCAGCACGACAAATATCTTTTACAGCATTACAACGACGTCAACAACATTATAATGACGTCTTCAACGCAGCAGCTATCTTTTACAGCATTACAACAACGTCATTGACGTTACTGCAGCACATCAACTATCTTCAACAGCATTACAACAACGTCCACGACGTTACGGCGGCACGCCAGCTTTTTTTACAACATTACAACGACGTCAACAACATTTCAACGACGTCTTCAGCGCAACGCCTATCTCTTACAACAAACAGCATTACATTCTTGCAACAACGTCATCACAATGACGTCTTCAACACAACACGTCGATACAACGACGACCCCAGCGTTACATTCTTACAACAACGACATCAACAACATTACAATGATGTCGTCAGCAACGCGCCCATACAACGGTGTCATGAACAACACGCCTATGCAACGGCGTCTTCCGCAAATCAACTATCTTTTACAGCATTACAACGACATCAACAACATTATAATGATGTCATCAGCAGCGCGCCCATACAACAGCGTCATCAACAACACGCCTACGCAACGGCGTCTTCTGCACAACATTTATTTTTACAGCATTACAACGACATCAACAACATTACAATGATGTCATCAGCAACGCGCCCATACAACGGCGTCATCAACAACACGCCTACGCAACGGCGTCTTCTGCACAACACTTATTTTTACAGTATTACAACGACGTCAACATCATTACAACGACGTCTTCTGCACAACATTTATTTTTACAGCATTACAATGACGTCAACAGCATTACAACGACGTCTTCAGCACAACATTTATTTTTACAGCATTACAATGGCGTCAACAGCATTACAACGACGTCTTCAAAGACAACAATTATCTTTTCTGACAAAGCGACATTACAACAACGTCCTCGACGTTACATGCAACACAACAATTATCTTTTACAGCAAAACAGCATTACAACAACGTCCTCGACGTTACATGCAGCACAACAACTGTCTTTTTTTACAACGACGTCAACAACATTACAACGACGTCTTCAACACAACACGTCAATACAACGACGTCATTTCAGGCGCCCACCTTATAATGCGGGTATTTTAATTTCAGTCAGGCGCCCACCTTATAATGAGGGTATTTTTAATTTCAGTCAGGCGCCCACCTCCTAATGCGGGTATTTCCAAGTTATTTTCTCTACAATATTTTCTCAGCAGTTATACACTAATTATATCTTAAGCTTTAGTTTGCAGGAGTTTTTAGTTTGCGGGAACTTCATCACAGCGTGGGACTATCTCTTCTGACGAACCGATGCAATTTGGTCAACGACCTACTTGACGTCGATCCGCTCTTTCCCATTAGTTTCTCACATCTGCGACCAGTGTCATCCTAGGTCGACACTGGGGCATTGTTTCTTGAATGTGCACCATCTTTTTGCAACTTCATTTCCCCCCGGGGATTCTATTTCTTACCATGCAGTCCCGATGATCGGGACAAAATTGGCTACTCAGTCAACTTCTTTGGCCGAAAACTCTTTCATCGTCTCCGTCCAAAGAGGGGCATCTGTTGACACCCAATTTTGTCCCATCTTTTATGATTTTATTCGTAATTTTTAATATTTTGACACTTTTAAAATAATTTTAAAATATAGGCATATATGTGTGTATCTTCGTATTATTATTATTATTCGCATATTTTATATCATTTGCATTTTATAATAATCATAAGTTTTATCCGAAAATTCTATGTTAGTTTATTCTCGCAAAATTGCATCGCATTTCCTTTTTTTAAGCATTAAACATTTCGTAAATATTATATTTTTATTATCACATCGTTATGTTATTTTAAATAATTCACATCTTTTACAAAAAATATATTTTTAATATTAAACCCCTCTTATATATTTTTTAAATCCATAACCCATTTTTATTTCCTAACCCAATACAAATTCTACCCAAACGTCCAAGCCCAATCCCCAATTAAATTCCCTTATACCCAAACCCAAAACAATTAAATTCCCTTACCACCAAAATCGGACAAGCCCAATTCCCACAATCCAACAACCCACAAAACAAAACCCCAAAATCGAAGCCCAACTCCCCTTTTCTTATTCCCCATCACCAAATTCCCACAACCCAAAACTCCAACCCAACCTGGCCATTCCCAGGCCCAACCAAACACTAACCTGGCCATTCCCAGGCCCACTCACCCGACCCGTCGCCCCAGCCCAAACCCCTTACCCCTTTTATTATCCCCAAACCAAACAAAAAACCAAAATCAAAAAAAAAAAAAACCAAACGAACCCTAAAGGCTCCCAAGCCGACGCCGCACCTCTGCCTCGACCCACACCCCATACCCGGCGACCCACGTCGCCACCTCGCTGCCACCACCAACCCCTGACACCACCAACCCCCCTCTGTTACGCCGACACCCGCAAAATCCGCGACCCATACCCACAAAATCAGAAATCTTTACCTTTATTTTTGAATTTCAAACTCGATTTTTGGGGGGGGGGGAATCCACCTATAAATACCCCATATTGTTCTTCATTTTGAAAAGGAAGGATTTTCGGAGAAGAAAAAAAAAGGATTTTCGGAAGATTATTCAATATATACATAGATATTTTGTTGTGTTCTTGAGTTTAAAGCATTTGGCTTCGTTGTTGTTCCAAGAATCAAGTCCGAAAAGGTTTGTCATCTCCTTTGATTTCTCTGATTTTTTTTCACTATTCGGGTCGGGTCGAGCCGACCCGGGTCGACCCGGTTCGGGTAACATTTTCAGAATTCTTGCATTTCATATTTATGTATGTTGGTTATCTGAATTTGGTGTTAAGATTTGATTTGGATCACTGATTTTCGGGTCGGGTTACTGACCCGGGTCGGGTCGACCCGATTTGAATTTCCAAATTTCTTGCATTGTTGCTGTTGTTATCATTGGTTATCTGAAATTGTTGAATTTATTTGATTCCGGGTTGAAACATTGATCCGGGTCGGGTCGACCCGGTTGGGTAACATTTTCAGAATTCTTGCATTACATATTCTTGTTATTGGTTATCTGAATTTGGTGTTAAAATTTGATTCGAGTTTGGATTGCTGATCCGGGTCGGGTCACTGACCCGATTCGGGTCGACCCGGTTCGGGTAATATTTTCAGAATTCTTGCATTACATATTCTTGTTATTGGTTATCTGAATTTGGTGTTAAAATCTGATTTGGGTTTGGATTATTTGATTTCGGATTCGGATCACTGATTCGGGTCGGGTCACTGACCCGGATCGGGTCGATCCGATTTGGATATTTTCAGAATTCTTGCATTTCATATTTTTGTATGTTGGTTATCTGGAATTGATAGAATTATTTGATGACGGGTTGAATCTCCTATTCGGGTCGGGTTACTGACCCGGGTCGGGTCGACCCGGTTTGAATTTCCAAATCTCTTGCATTGTTCTTTGTGGTTATTATTGGTTATCGAAAATTTGAAAAAGTCCGATTCGGTCGGATTCGATTCGGTCGGTCATCGACCGGATCGGGTCGACCGATTTTTGGCGATTTCAGATTATGGCATTTTCATACGTGTTTGGTAGTTATCTAAAAAATCTGAATTTCTGATTTTTCATTCGGGTCGCTGTTCATGATCCGGGTCGGATTTTTCCATAAATCTCTCTTAATCCTGTTCCGGTTCCAACATTTCAGAATTTGGTTCGGATAATTTAATTGCTCACTGCTCGTTCCTTTGGCACTGTTTTATTGTTTTATTAATATCGCATCTAGGCCGATGAAATTGAAATCGAGGCCGCACTTTTTCGATTTCTGTTTCAGCATCATTTCTCTGTTTCAGTTTGCCCTGTTTCAGTTTTGCTGTTTTGATAGTTTACTGATTTCTGTTTCCGTATTATTTTACTGTTTCTAAATACCGCATTTAGGCTGATGAAATTGAATTCAAGGTCACGCGCTTTCGCTCGCTTTCGCCATCGCTTTAAACATCTGTGCGACGGATATCTTTCTGTTTTACTGTTTTACTGTTTTTACTGTTTCGAATAAATACCGCGTCTGTTGGCGCCGCTTCGCTTTCGCCATCGCTCAGATTCAGATTATTGTTTTTACTGTTTTTACGTTTTTCTTTTAAAATAAACACCGCACCTTTCGATATTGCTTTCTGTTTGATCCAATGTTTACGCATTAAAATATCCGATTTCTTGCTTTACTTGTTTTAAATTAAACACCGCGTCTTTTTTGAGCTGTTTTTACGCTCACTCTTTCACGCTTCTTCGCTGTTTCTGTTCGATTTAAAATTTTCTTGATTTGAACACGATACTACACCGGCCGATGAAAAATACCCGTCGATTTTGAGGCCTACACGCTTGCAAAGACGGAAATATAACTTCGGGCAAGGATGAAGACTTAAACCTTTTATCCGAGATCAACATGTTTAGTAGGCGAGGTGACTAAAATAACCAACAAGTTATATATTCGCAGCCACGACGTGATTATAGTGATCTTTTCTATTTCACCCGAGAGACCGACACGTTTAGTAGGCGAGGCAATCAAAATAAACTACATTAGTCATATGTTTGCGGCCAGGCCGTGATTGGAATGTTCTTTTCAAAATTTAAGTCTGAGCCTCCGCGATCAAAACATTCACTGTTTTGAATACGGATATGAAGTTATTTGTATTTAAATGTTTCTAACCGTTTGTTCTTGACAGCTTGCAGGGATTAAAGTAAATAACGACAAATATTCCTCGGAGTTTATTTATTGTTATTTCTTTCTTTAATTCAGCTTTTATCTCGCTTTGTATTGTAATATTATTTATCGCACTTATGTAATTATTGAAATGCTTAGAATAGGCAAACTTAGGATTTATTCATAGGTTAGTTTAAGATTTGAAACCCGTCGCTAGCTTATTTGTAGGCTCGCAAACTTAGAAATCCTTCGCTAGTTTATTTATTTTAGGCTCAAATCACGCTAATTCAAGATTTTCAAAAATAACTTTTGTCATCTTTTATTACCTTTATTAATCATCTTGAATAAGTTTATCTTTTGTCGATTTACAATTCATTGATTCTCAAAATTTTACTTCTTTGGCATTATAAATAAATTGTTTTACTATCAATTGTCAAAATACATATTTTTCAACTCTACATGTATTTCTCTTTAGATATCATATAAATGCATATTTTGAAAAATCTCTACATTTATCTATCTTTTAAAATGCATCCCTTTTTTATTAATTATTTGTAAACATCTTTTAACTTCATGCTTCAAACATGCATTTTTCTAGCAATAATTAACCTGAATTTGATCGGATAACCGCAAGTTAGCGGATCTTAAAGGATGCCTAACCCCTTCCCTTTAGGA
Organism: Anisodus acutangulus; assembly: GCA_029783415.1. NCBI lineage: Eukaryota > Viridiplantae > Streptophyta > Magnoliopsida > Solanales > Solanaceae > Anisodus > Anisodus acutangulus. The sequence goes on from CM056505.1 coordinate 13,320,068, forward strand.
TAATAAAGAACCCTTACCTAGAATTTCACTAGTTTCGCAGACCTTAAAATTGGAGTTACATTGCAGCACTTAGTTTAATATTTAGGTGTCCTAATTCACCGTAAAAATAATTAGGTGGCGACTCCTCAACCCTTTTTACCCAGGAATCACCGGACACGTCCGCGCTCCGCTTTGACCCGAGCGAGGTCAAAATAGGGCGCGACATTCGTATTTGAGTGTTCTTAGTCCGAAACTAAATTGACTAAACATATCGTGCATGCTATTTTCGGCGGAAGATTTTAACTCTTTATTTTGAACGAAACATTAGGTATTTGAATATATGAAATGACAAGTTACTTTGCAGATTTTAATCCTTAAGCAATTTTATCATTTTCAAAGCATGCTATAGAACCCGTAGGTCAATCGTATTCTATGGATCCTTAAAACCGGGGTGCTAACACCTTCCTGGGAGATCACTAGAACCCTTACCTCGACTCTAGTTTGATTAAAGAAAGGGTCCGAACTTAGATTCTCAATTTAAGTTGTAAAATGAAGGATGGCAAGGAGACGTTATGACTTGTCCGAACTTAGGAGTCAACTTTTTATTCGGCCTTTGTGTTGGTCTTGGCAGAGACCATGCCTTTATTTTATTGTCTTTAAATTCTAGACTAGTTACTAGTTGTCTTAGGAAATATTAAAACTATGTAATAACCCTTAGCTTCCCTTAGGACACAATCAATGCCTTGTAAGGGAATGAGTAAGACGAGAAAGGTGACTTGGCCGAAAGTACACAATGGCAAGGAGACGTGATGACTTGGCCGACAAAGTGGCTAGGACAAAATACTTCCAAGAAGACAAGTCAAGAGCCAACTAGAGGAAGTCAATCTCGGCCTAGGGGAGAGGAAGAGTTGGCCGAGAACCACTCACTTGTGCAAGGAATGGAAGCTTCCAAACTAGTTCTAAGAAAATGAGATTCTTGAGAAGCCAAATTCATGCACTCTTCTACTTGGGTACCACAACAAGGGTGTGAAGGAGTTTGAGTTAATCTTTGTCTCCAAGAAAATCCAAAACCTTACCCATTGTTTTCACCATGGCCGAGAACCTCCTTGGGAAACAAGAAAGTCCGAACCCGTCCCCACTTGTTCCCATTCGGCTGAGATGGCCTTTGTGTATTTTGTGTCCTTTGGTTTATCTTCTAGAAAGGTCCCTATTCTACTATAAATAGAACCATTAGGATATTGTAAATACACATGTGGAATATTGAGTGAAATATAAACATGAGTGTTTTCAACTTGTGTGTTGATTACATCAATCGGTCCTTGTGTGGACCACGATTTTTGTGTGAACCACCCTTCTTTCGGTGTAAGATTGGTTAAGACTTGTGTGACTTAGCAAAGCCCAAGCTTAAGGCACCCCCTTGGTTGCAAGTGAATGTTGGAACTTGTGTGATCCAACCTAACCTGCCTAGGGTCTATCTTAATGTTTCCGGCCACCCTTACTTGGTTTGTATTCGGACTTGTACTTAGCAACCCCGATCAAGTCCTTGTGAAATTGGTCACCTTCATCTTGGTGTCGACCGGGAATTAAAACCCCCATGTCCATATCCTTGACATATACACCCTACCTCACTTAAACCATAACAACCAAACCAAACACTTAACCAAAACAAACCTCCAACACTTGGTGTGTACTTGGACTTCCACCTCGCATACCGTGTTCATACCTCATCCAAACTACTTCAATCCTTTCACCACCACATCCCAAAACACTCCCCTAACATCCACTATAAAGGTCACTACCCGAGACCTTACGTATCCAACCGACCAAGCCCGACAACAACAAATATTTCCCCAAAACCAACTGTGCCGAGACCTCACTATTTCGGTTCATTTCCATGGCCTTGACACCACCAAACCACCAAGTCCCGATCATCACTCTCACCCTCAACCCACCCATGAAAACTCCACAAAACTCCTAAGCTAAATCCAAACACAACTAGCTGAAACAGACACCAAACACCACACTACCCGGCCAAGCTGAGAACCCGAGACCCCCTACTTTGGCATCCAATTTTGGGTCAACCCAATTATAACCAAGACCCTACCCACTTACCCACCAATTCCCCTCCTTACTTGCATCAGATTGGTTTTAGAGCGAGTCCATCCCGTCCCACGCTTTGACGCTATGACACATGTAAGCGATGATCTTAGGAGGGCCTAATCCGAAATGGTTGTGGAATAAATGCAACTATTAAGAAGAGAATTTATGGATCGTGTCATCATCAATGATGTTGCATCTATGGAGGAAGTTGCCCAAACCAATCCCCTACGTGTTGAAGATGATGCACAAGAGGAACCGAGACTTGAAAGAGAGAGTGACCGAACTGTACGGTTCCACCTTGCAACATTTGAAGGTAATTTAGACCCGAAAGAGTTTCTCGAATGGCTAAGAGCCATATAAAGACTCTTTGAGTTCAAACAATATAACGACCACCAATGTTTCAAAGTTGTCACGTTGAAGCTCAAGTCCTTTGCTTCCATGTGGTACGAGAATCTAAAGATGAGCCGAAAGAGACATGGCAAACCCAAGATTGATTCTTGGGAGAAATTGAAGAAGCACTTAAAAAGAAAGTTCTTGCCGAGAGAATATGAGCAAGATCTATACCTTAAAATCACCAAGATTCGGCAAAGTGTTCTTAAGGTTGAAGAATACGTGCGAGAATTTGAGAAAGTCACGATGTTATGTGACTTAGAAGAGAAGGAGCCACAACGTATTGCACGATTCATCGGCAGACTAAATGTGGAAATACAAGAGAAAGTGGAGGTGTCCACTTACACTACCTTGAAGATGTGTGCCACTTGACACTTAGATTCGAGCGGCAACAAAAGAAGATACAAACAAGGACAAAGGAAAGATGGAGGTTGCTAATGGAAATGATAGAGGCGGCAAGAAATATTTCAAATGTCAAGGACTCAGACATTTTGCCAAAGAGTGTCCTAACCCGAGAGTCATGACCCTTGAGAAATATAAGGAGAGTGGAGATGCCTTCGTCTTAGAAGAACCCGAAATGGAATAGAGCCAATAAGAAGATAAGGATCTTGAGGAAGATGGAGTAAGTTTAGTTCTTCAACATGTGCTAAGTGCACAACTAGGAGAACATGAGGAGATGCAACAGGGAAAATCTTCTACACGCGTTGCAAGGTTAAAGATAAGGTGTGTAGTATGATCATCGACGGAGGAAGTTATGCTAATATGGTGTCCATCGGGATGGTAGGAAAATTGCAACTACCAATCCGTAAGCAACCTAAGCCTTACAACCTTAGGTGGGTGAACAAGGAGAATGGACTTAAGGTAGTTACTCAAGCACTCATCAACTTTCGGATCGGAGGATATGTGGATGAGCTTTGGTGTGACGTCCTTCCTATGGACACGTGTCACATCTTGTTGGGACGTCCATGGCAATATGACCGGAAAACACTACACGATAGAGAAGAAAACACCTACTCCTTTCACAAGGATGGTAAAGACTTCCGATTAATACCTTTGTCACCATGTAAGATAAAGGAGATGAAGATCCAACAAGCCCAAAAATGCCAAGCTGAATCTGAAACTCTCTCACGTGAAGGGTGGAAGGAAGAAGATGATACCCGGAAGGGAAGTGCCGTGAATGTCTTGGCATATAGAGAGGAACAAATCCTTGATAAAGCTAGGTCAAAGGAAACCTTAGAGGTTTCGATAGATACAATGCCGAATGATCCAACCACCGGACTACCATCCAACGACAACATTGATTATACTTGTCAGGTAGTTCCAGAGTGATCACTCCCTCTCTCTAATGATCTGAAGGAAGCACCCAAATAATTTGCTTAAGAAGGTATTGTTCTATGTCCGACCCCTATCCATGACAATGAAGAAACCAAACAAGGTTCGATCCTTTTTAATAATCCTTTGTACTATGTGGAAGAAAAGGGTAATACCTTCTTTGTCAATCCATTGTACGAGAAAACCCGTATGGAGGAAAGGGTCGATACCAAATTCCCAAAGAGCAACACATCCGAAATCCTACCAATGGGAGATAATGAACTTACTCTTGATTTATTTTCAAGAAGTATGTTGTCTATTCATCGAGCCTATGGATATGAAGAATAATTAGGAAATGAGGATGACCAAGAGTGCTTTAGCTCTGACACGGTACCTCTCTTGTTGGTGCCAAAGCAAAATGAGGTTTGGGAGGTGCACATTGGTCATCGATTGGTCTACAACCTCACCTTAAGGAAAGAGTCTCTGTGGCCAAGGATGAGTGTCCATTTGAATGAGTTGTGTGGATCTAGAATTCCATCAAAGATTGACTATAAAATAAGCTCTCCATCAATGGTGACCCTAGAGGAGATCGAACAAGAAGAATACAGATGTCTTGTAGTATCACTCGGAAGTTATGACATACAAAGTTGTGATCCCTATGATACACCTATCACGGTCATGACGGTGCAACTTCAACATGAGTTGGGAGATGTTTGTGCCGACCTAAGAAAAACACGAGAAGTTGTGACTCCCTATGATGAAAAGTTGGAAGATGCATGACACAAACCATGGATATGTGATTCCTTGATGGAGTGGGAGGATTATTTAAAATATGGTCCCTTCAAATAGTTGACCAAGTTTCGAGATAGTAAGAAGGAGCTTCCGAACGACGGACTAGGTCCAACATATTGTGTTAATGAAAGGTCCTCATACTTGAACCACGCAAATTTGAGGACAAATTCTTTCAAAGAAGGGGAGAATGATGCAAGAAAGGGTCCGAACTTATCTTCTCAATGCCAGTTGTTAAATGAAGGACCGAAGGTGTCAAAGTTTGGTCATCGACCCATGGTTAAGGGCCGAGAATGGCATGGACTTAGGAGCGGATTAGGAACCATTACTTAATTATCTTAGGAAATAACCTTTTATTCGGCCTTTGTGTTGGTCTTGGCCGAGACCATGCCTTTATTTTATTATCTTTAAGTTCTAGAGTTGTTAATAGTTGTCTTAGGACATATTAAAACTATGTAATAACCTTTAGCTTCCCTTAGGATACAATCAATGACTTGTAAGGGAATGAGTAAGATGATAAAGGTGACTTGGCTGAAAGTACACAATGGCAAGGACAAGTGATGACTTGGCCGACAAAGTGGCAAGGACAAGAGACTTCTAAGAAGAAATGTCAAGAGCCAACTAGAGGAAGTCAAACTGGGCCTAGGGGAGAGGAAGAGATGGCCGAGAACCACTCTCTTATGCAAGGAATGGAATCTTCCAAACTAGTTCCAAGAAGATGAGATTCTTGAGAAGCCAAATTCATGCACTCTTCTACTTGGGTACCACAACAAGGGTGTGAAGGAGTTTAAGTTCATATTTCTCTCCAAGAAAATCCAAACCCTTTCCCATTGTTCTCACCATGGCCGAGAACCTCCTTGGGCAACAAGAAAGTCTGACCCGTCCTCACTTGTTCCCATTCGGCTGAGATGGCCTTTGTGTATTTTGTGTCCTTTAGTTTATCTTCTAGAAAACTCTATATGCTACTATATATAGGACCCTTAGGATGTTGTAAACATACATGTGAAATATAAACTTGAGCGTTTTCAACTTGTGTCTTGATTACATTAATCGGTCCTTGTGTGGACCACAGTTCTTGTGTGAACCACCCTCCCTTCGGTGTAAGCTTGGTTAAGACTTTTGTCACTCAGCTAAGCCCAAGCTTAAGGAACCCCCTTGGTTGTAAGTGAACGTTGGAACTTGTGTGATCTAACCTAACCTAAGCCTAGGGTCTATTTTAAGGTTTCCGGCCACCCTTACTTGGTTTGTATTCAGGCTTGTACTTAGCAACCCCGATCAAGTCCTTGTGAAATTTGTCATGTTCATCTTGGTGTCTACTCGGGAATTAAAACCCCGGTGTCCATATCCTTGACATATAAACAGTACCTCTCTTAAACCATAAAAATCGAACCAAACACTTAACCAAATCAAACCTCCAACACTTGGTGTGTACTCGGACCTGCACCTCGCATTCCGTGCTCAACCCTCATTCAAACCACTTCAATCTTTTCACCACCACATCCCAAAACTTCCCCCTAACATCCAATATAAAGGTCACTATCCGGGACCATACGTATCCAACCATCCAAGCCCGACAATAACAAACAGTCTACCAAAACCAACCGTGCCGAGACCTCATTATTTCGGTTCATTTCCGTGGCCTTGCCACAACCAAACCACCAAGTCCCGATCATCAGTTTGACCCTCAACACACCTGTGACAACTCCACAAAATTCCAAAGCCCGATTACAAATACAACTACCCGAAACATCCACCAAACGCCACATTGCTCGGCCAAGCCGAAAACCTTAGACCCCCTACTTTGAAATCCAATTTTGGGTCAACCCAAATATAAGCAAGACCCGCCACACTTACCCACCAACGCCCCTCCGTACTTGCATCATGGTTTATATAGGATTTTTTAAAGGAATTTTAATTAACCCTTTCACAATGGTTTTCCTAATTTACCTATAAATTAGGTGGTGACTCTAAAAATACATTATCCAATTTAGAGCACCATCCCAACTCTTAGTACCTCTTTATGCGCTAACTTGTATAAAAAATTGAACCGTAATAATAGAACTTGTGGGAGCTGCCCACAAAGCAGACGACGAATAAAGCCCTATGCCACCATTCTACAAGATGATTGTTGTGACTATGCTTCAGAACAAGTTTTGGTCTCAGATACATACCAATCTCTGAAAAATCATCATATACTGATAAAAGGAAAAGAGGTCCTCCATAGATATGTAAGTAGTTTCCGAGCTTGTACCATTCATTCCAGTCAAAATGCCAATGCACAATGGCAGAGACATAGAAGAGGGTTTAGGAATGTTGTTCCAGGAGGAAGAGTGTGCCGTGATATTGGAAGAGTGCTTTGAAGCACCTATCATCCGCAATGCTGATCCGGGTGAGCAGCTATCCAACTGGACCTCTACCTCACTCTTAGGGGCAGAGAGAATGAATTTTAATACTGCTTTAAAAAATTGGTAAAAATCGGTTGAGGCCCGAACATTCACCATTTGCATCTTTATGTTATCTAAGTAATTCTTGAAAAAACAAAAATGACTCGATGTTGATCCGAGTCAGGACCACAATTTGTACTTTCTTTATCAAAATCAATGAAAGCCTCAGTTATGCAAAAAAATAGCCTCTTTATTTTTATTCAATCTAACATGTTTTTATACACTAACCATGTTTTGCCTTGTTATTTAGTAATAATAATAAAACAACTCATAATGTCATGACATGTCGCAAGATGAGTGATTCAGGTGTTACATATGAAAAGGAATATGAGGAGTATGACAAGGAAGTAGAGTTGCCAGAGGATCTCATCGATAAAGAAAATCAGTATGAGAAAGGCAAAAACCTAATTTGGACGAAACCAAAGTGATTACCCTCGGGGATGAGGAAATGGTTAAAGAAACTCGAATAATGCGCATTTGGATGCGCCCAGGAAAGAAGAGCTGATAAATATACTAAGGGAATATATCGACATATTCGCATGGTCCTACATGGATATGTCTGAGTTAAATACAGACATAGTAGCCCATAAGCTACCCATCAATGAAGGTTTCACCCCAGTTAAACATAATATTTGATAGTTCAAGCCTGGTCTAAGCAAAAGAATCAAGGACGAGGTCGAAAAATAGCTCCAGTCGGGAGTAGTGGAATTAACTCCATACCCCACATGCTTGGCCAACATCGTACCCGTACCAAAGTACGATGCGAAGATCTGAATTTGTGTGGACTACTGTGATCTCAATCGAGCTAGTGCTAAGGATAATTTTCCACTTCCAAACATACACACATTCATCGATAACTATGTTGTACAGTCATTTGTGGATTTCTTCGCTGGTTACCATCAGATTTTGATGAGTGAGAAGGACGCATAAAAAATAACATTCATCACTCCATAGGGGGTATACCACTACCCTGTAATATTGTTCGATGTCAAGAATGCTAGCGCAATATACATGAGAGCAATGACCACCATCTTCCAAGATATGATACAAAAAGAGACAGAGGTCTATGTGGATGATGTCATAATCAAGTCACGGGAAACCTCAGACCATATCATACACTTGCAGAAGTTCTTCATAAGTTCATTCTTAAGCTAAATCCGAACAAATGTGCGTTTGGAGTGCCTGTTGGAAAGCTATTGGGATTCATAGTCAGTTGTAGGGGCATAGAGCTAAATCTCTCAAAAATCAAATCTATTTAGGAGCTACAACCACTAGAAACCAAGAAAGACGTCATGAGTTTTCTAGGAAGATTTAACAGACAGGTAAAGCAGCCGTAGCCACAGATCGAATGGTTCATAGCATAATCTACCAAAATCATGGAGCCTATCCTCAAGCTATTGAAAAAGGATGTGCCTACTAAGTGGACAGACGAGTGCCAGAAAATCTGTGACACTATCAAAATATATCTCTCTAATCCGCCAGTTTTGATCCCTCCTAGACCAGAGAGCCCACTACTGTTGTACTTGTCAGTATCAGATAATGCATTCAGATCTATATTAGAACAACACGATGAAACTGCGAAGAAAGAGCGAGCAATCTACTATATCAATAAAAAGTTCACTTCTTACGAGTCAAGGTACACTTTGGTGGAAAATACATGTTGTGCTCTGACATGGGTAGCACAAAATCTCAGACACTATTTATTAGCATACACTACACACTTAATCTCCAAGTTGGATCCTTTGAAGTACATTTTCCGCCAACCCATGCTTGTAGGGAAATTGGCCAACTGTAAAATTCTTCTAAGCGAATTTGATATCACGTACATAGTCTAAAAAGTTGTCAAAGGACAAACATTGGCTGATGTACTGGCAAAAAGTCCGTTCGACAAAGAGTTTGAACCACTAAGGACGTATTTTTCGAATGAGGAAGTGATGGAAATTGAAGAAGATACAGTCAAAACCTACTCATGATGGAGAATGTTCTTTGATGGTGTGGTCAATTACAAGGGTTTAGGAATTGGAGCGGTGTTGTTCTCAGAAATGGGTCAGCATTACCCAATGGCAGCAAAGCTCAACTTTTAATGTACAAACAACATAGCCGAATACAAAGCATGTATTCTTGGTCTTTACATGACCATCGACATGGATGTTCAAGAGTTGCTGGTAATAGGAGATTTGGATCTACTGATTCACCAGGTTCAAGGAGAATGGACCACTAAGAATGAGAAAATCTTGCTATATATCAACCTCTAACAAAGATTGTGTAAAAGGTTTAGGAAGGTCGAGTTCTGGCACACACTAAGGGCCCAGAATGAATTCATTGATGCTCTAGCAACCATAACATCCATGATACAACATCCCGAGAGTAGTCACATTGACCCGCTAGAGATCAGCATAAGGGAAGAACATGCTTATTATTCCCATGTGGAAGTAAAACCTGATAGCAAACCGTGGTGTACCGATATAAGCACATACTTGGAAAAGTGAGAGTATCCCAAAACTATCATAGCCAATCAAAAGAAAACCATCAGGAGAATAGGCAATGGTGTTTTTGTAAACAAAAGAGTACTCTATAGAAGGACGCCCGATCTAGGGCTACTCAGATGTGTTGATGCCACAGAGGCCACAAAACTATTAGAAGAAGTACACGCCGGGACTTGTGGCCCTCACATAAATGGGCTTGTCCTAGCTAAGAAGATTTTGAGAGCAGGCTACTATTAGATGACTATGGAAATCGACTCTACCAGGTTCGTGCAAAGGTGCCATCAGTGTCAGATCCAAGAGATTTAATCAGGGTCCCACCGAGTGAACTTAACATCATGAGCTCGCCTTGGCCATTTGTAGCTTAGGGCATGGATGTCATCAAGCCCATAGAGACATCAGCAACCAATGGAAATCATTTCATTCTGGTTGCCATAGACTATTTCACCAAGTAGGTTGAAGCTACTTCTCACAAGTCAGTGACAAATGCAGTGGTAGCAGACTTCGTGCGGAACAACATCATATGCCAATTCGGCATCCTAGAGTCGATCATAACTAACAATAGAGAAAATCTCAACATTCATCTAATGAAGGGAATTTGCAAACAATTCTGTATAACCCATCGGAATTCGACCACTTATAGGCCATAGATGAATGGAGTTATAGAGACATCCAACAAAAACATCAAGAGGATATTAAGGAAAATGACCAACAACTACAGGTGTTGGCATGAACAGCTACCCTATGTATTGCTAGGATACCAAAGAACTAGTCAAACCTCAATCGGAGCAACTCCATACTTACTTGTCTACGGTACAGAAGTAGTAATTCCAGATGAGGTAGATATACTGTCAATGAGAATCATACAAGAAGTAGAAATGGACAACGTAGAGTGTGTTCAGTAAAGATACAAGAAAATGACTTTGATTTATAAGAAAAGAATAGTTTTCGTATGTCATGGGAAACTATACCAACAAAGAATGGCACACACCTTCAACAAGCGAGTAAGAGCTCAAATCATTTAAATAGGACAATTGGTACTCAAGCGCGTGTTTCCGCACCAAGATGAGTATAAAGGAAAGTTCGCACCCAACTAGCAAGGACCCTACATAGTGTGCAAGGTACTATCAATAGAAGTTGTAATCCTCACAGAAATGGATGGCCAAGAGTGGCCTAAGGCAATCAACTCAGACGCTATCAAGAGATACTACACATGAGGACATGTCTTTCAGTTTGTAATCACTCTTTATTTGTAATCACATTATCTTTACTTCTAATCGCATTTCTTTGCTTGTAATTGCATTTTTATTTACTTGTAATCACAATAGAAAAACCACATAACATTTCCTTGTAATATGAACTACGTAATGACCTGATTCCTAAAAAGGGATACGTAGGTGTACATCTAGGACTCAGTTGCATTATTATAAATAGTCAACCATAACCTAATTCTCGAGATGGTACACGTAGGTGCTCTTCGAGCTCGGTCACACCAAATAAAAAACCAAGGAAACCCCTACAAGGCATCCGAGACAGAGATTCAAGGATTGCCTCACAAAGCACATATATTAACTCATAATTTTTTGAGAGGGTCTCGAAAATTTCATCAAGATAAGCAAGAGCATGCTCTGAGCACCAAAGATAGTCAAAGAACCTTGCTCAGAATGCACATCTCATGACATTAAGTTTAGACAGTTTCTTTAAATATAATCAAATACTTTAGTCAAAAAATTGTTTTATGATCAATGTTTCCCAAATACTTTTTCAAATTCTAATTTAAAATTTCATCTCTCATAATACTGATCCCAAAAGGAGGTCGACACCAGAAAAGCAGAGAAACAATGATGCAGGAGTTGGCGGCACGGATCGACCCCATAGGAACTATTAATTTTTTTTGTGTTTATAGGGCCCTAAAACATCATCAAGAGGAGGACATGTTTTTCTACTAATTTGTTTGTTTATAATTGAAACATGTACAACAAAAACAAACTCTGAAACTGGAAGATGACAATTGGACCGTGAGAGCCATAGAAAAGTAAAGTGTCATCAGGGCAACATAATCAGGTCAAGAGAACCATTAATCTAGCCATAAGAGCCATACAAAGAACAAAACAACAATCTGACTAAAAGGGTCACAGCCGACAAAAGATGAAGAAAAGACAATCCGACCATGAGAGCCATACAAAGGACAAAACGACCATCTGACTGAAATGGTCACAAGCTGGTGGAGGATGAAGAAAAGACAATCTGGCCATGAGAGGCATATAAAGGACAAAATGACTATCTGGCTAAAAAGGGGTCATAACCGACAATGGATGAAGGAAAGACAAGCCCACTATGAGAGCTATACAAATGACAAAATGGCCATCTGACTAAAAGGGTCACTGATATTTTGCACAAATATCTATGTTTCATGTCACTTACCCTCAGTTTCTTGGTACATTAAGTGTCCATTCGTGTCTAAAATGTTGTATTTTGAGCTTATGTTATTGTGTTTGCTATATGTAGGTGTGATGAGTAAAATGGAGTGAATTTCAAGCTTTTCTGGTAGTTTGAATGAATTAGGCATAAAGGCAAAGCAACAAAAGGATCAAGCGACACTTATAAGGAAAGAAAAGAAGAATTGATTCACTGAAGCCTTTCGAGATAGGCCCACGACATGGGGGTGCCGCGTGCAGGCCATCACTCTAAAGATTTTATGCCCGACTCATGATGCGGGAAGGCTTGGACTGCGATGGACATGCGACGCAAGGGTACCGCATGCAGGTCCACCCTCTGAATAAGTTTTCATCATCCGCAATTGGGGCTCGACGCGGGTATGCCGCACGTTCTGCCAAATTTTCCTATTCCGATTGGGACTCGATTTTATTTTACCTTAGACTATAAATATAGGTTTAAAACATTGTAACAGTGGCTAGGACGTATTTTGTGGAGTTTGGCATTATTTCTCTATTTTTATCAATTAAACCCTTGATTATTCATGAGTTCTTGTTATCATTCTCAAATCATGAGTATCTAAACTCTCTACATTCTGGGGTTGTGGTATATCCATGATTATTGTTGTTTTATAAGCAATTAAACCTTAGTAGTTTATTCATATGCGATTGTTTCCTTGCTTCTGTTCATAATTGTTTGATTGCATGTGCTACACTCGAGTTCTATTTACTATTTAATATATGTGATTGGGAAAGACATTACTAGATTAAATAAGAAGTAAGGAGTGTGTGGTCTGGTTATCGCTAAAGTAGGGCTAGTATTAGTGGCTAGGATAGGAATATACCTAGACAACGCATTCAATTAGATACCATGGACTAATTGCATTCTTAAAATATTAATTCCATAGGAATATAGGCGGCATAATGCTACACGATTAATAATCCAGTTAATTAGCAATCGTGAATAAATCTACTAAGGTTAGCTACTTAACGACACAATAGGATTTGTGAACACACCACGACCTTGGAATATTATTCTATCAGTGATAAATTCAATCTTTACAATCATCTAGCAAATTGTTAGCATACATTAGTTATAAAACAAAATAAATATCCTCTTTCATACTTGCATGATTAGTACTGATAGTGAAGTTTTTACAATTGTTGATCATAAGTCTCTGTGGGTTTGACATCCAACTTTTACAAGTCTATATATTACTTTGCGACCATGTATACTTGCGTGTGAATTTAGAAGAAACAAGTTTTTGAAGCCATTGCCGGAGACTTAGAAATTAATGGTTTTATTAGAAATATCTATTACTGCTTTAGTTATTCAAATAATAATGCCTTGATCTTAGCTGCTATTAACGCGAGTACTATAATAGAATGCTAAGAGTTGCGAGTCAAAATAATCTTAAGAAATTCAATCTTGAGCCGGAACGATACTTTCACTGGCGCGGGAGGGAATTGAATATATTTGACAACCAGCGAGCATTAGTTGAACTACCAGTGGACATAGAAGCTAACACACCATGAACAATTGTGTGAGATGTTGCGGTACTGCTTATGGGCAATGTGACATCGTGCATCTGCAAACCTACCATCGAAGGGAACTTTAAGCTGAAACATCCTATGATTCAACTACTTCACTCCAACGGGGAACTCACAGGGTTAAGAAATAAGGATCCTTAGTGACACATTCAAATATTTCTGATACCTATGTCACTACCAGGGTAACTTCAAATTATGTGAGACTTACATTATTCCCATTTTCTCTAATCAATGAAGAGAAGAACTTGTTATTGATAGAACTTGCGGATTCTATCACTTCTTGGAATTATATGGCGAGTAAATTTCTAACAAGATTCTTTCCATCTAGGAAGACAACAAGGATAAGGAGTGAAATCATGTTATTCAGGCAGAAAGAAGGAGAAGCTTATATCAAGCACGACAAAGGTTCAAGGATTTTCTCAAGGATTGTCCTCATCATCATCAGTCTAATGAAGTTTTAGTACACACTTTCATTGAGTGTTTGGATGTAAATACAAATATACTATTAGACTCTGCAGCATGAGGGAAAGCACTTGATATGAGCTATGAAAAACTATTCGTTCTCCTGATCAGGTTTTCTCAAAGAAATCCTGATTGGAAAAGTGACATGAGCAGGAGTAACCCTACAAAGCCAGTTAGAATGATTGAAATGGATAATTATACAACACTATTGTCATAGATTTCACCCATGTTGAATGAGTTCAAAAATATTAATATGGCACAGACCAAATCATAGGTGCCAGCAGTACAACAAACTTGTACGATCTGTGAAATGTGTTGAAAAGGCCACATATGTGTCCTACAAATCCTGCATCAATATATTGTATGGGAGATATTGGCAGGGGTCCAGGGAATAATAATCAGTATGAAAATACTTACAACTCCAACTGGATGAACATCCAAACTTCAGTTGGGATGGTAATCAAGGAAATCAGAAATAGAATTACCAGCCTGCACCAGTTAATTAGGTTCCCATGAACAGTATGGAAGAGATGATGAAAAGTATGATGGGTGAATGCAAAAGATGATGGCCAATCAACAAAAGATAATAGCAGATAATCAGAATTGCGACATAGCAGTGTGAAACTTGGAGATGCAACTTGGGCAAATAGATGGAGCTCAGAATATGAGGCCACAAGAGGGACTTCCAAATGACATTGATCTTAACCCAAAGCCTTGTAATGAAGTGTCTCTCCGAAATGGGAGGCAACTAGAAGAACTGACACCAAAGAAAGTAAACCGGGCAGTAGCAGATGAAGAGGCAGTCGTAGAAGATGAGGTTATTAAGATAGAGAGGGTAGTAAAGACTCATGTGGTAAAGCATCCACTGTCAGTGGTTGTAAACCACCACCTCTGTTCCCTCAGAGGTTGGCTCAGATAAAAGAAGAGGCTACATACTAAAAAATTCTTAAGTTACTAAAGCAGGTTCATGTGACTGTTCCTTTAGTAGATATGCTACAAGGGATTCCAAAATATTCTAAGTATATCACGTACATCGTCGCTAATAAGAGTAACTTCATGGAGTATGACACAGTTGCACTTACTAAGGAGTGCACATTTTGAATTCAGAATAAACTACTAATGAAATTAAAGGATCCTAGTAGCTTCACAATTGAAATTACTATTAGAAAGAAGGTCATTGTAAGAGCACTGTGTGATTTGGGTGAAAGTATTAATCTGATATCGTTATCCATGTTAAGAAAGTTGGGATTGGGAACTCCAAGACCAACCACGATCGCTTTGTAGCTGTCGGACAGATCATTAGCCAAGCTTGAGGGAATTATAGAAGATGTGTTGGTACAAGTTGGATCTCTCATTTTTCTAGAAGACTTTGTGATTCTAGATTTCAAGTCAAATTTGGTCATCCCATTTATTTTAGGGCATCCATTGTTGGCAACAGGAAGAGCGCTGATTGATATGGCAGTTGGATAGTTAACTATGAGGGTACATGATAAAGTTGAGGTTTTTTTATATGTGCAAGGCTCTCAAGTTACCTTTAATTTTTGAAGAACTTTCAGCTATTACAATAGTCTTAGAGGGTGAAATTGGATGTACTATTCCGTCGAGTGATCCATTGGAAAAAGCTCTAGTGGGTGAGGATATCTTTGGAGATGCTGAGATATTTGAATTGGTGCAGATTCTCGATCTAGCAGGGATCTATGTCTGCGAAGGTGAGTTTGAACAACTTGACAAAGAGATTGGACCTCCACCAAAGCTTCAAAAGAAAATGCATCGAAATTAGAGTTGAAATTCGGGCATCTCAAATTTGCATACTTGGGTGAGGGTGAAATTCTCCTTGTTGATGAAAAAATAGAAATGTCTTTGGCAGTCCTGAAAAATTTCAAGAGAGCATTGGGTTAGCAAATATCTGACATTCATGGCATCATCCCTGTATTCTGCATGCACAAGATACTTCTAGAGGAGGATCATAAGTCGAGTATACATGATTAACGAAGATTAAGTTTGGTAATGAAGAAAGTGGTCAAGAAGGATAATAAGTCTAGTATATAGCATCAACAAAGATTAAATCTGGTAATGAAGGAAGTGGTCAATAAACAGGTAATTAAGTGGTTAGACGCATACATTTTCTACCTAATTTCTGATAGCAAGTGGTTGAGCCCATTACAATATGTCCCAAATAAAGGAGGGATGACGGTGGTGACAGCTGACAAAAATGAGCTTATTCCAATAAGAACAGTAACCGACTGGAGGATTTGTATGGATTAATGCAAGCTGAACGAGGCCAATAGAAAATATCACTACCCGGTTTCTTTTATTTATCAGATGCTGGATATAGTGGTTAGAAAAGAGTTATATTGCTTTCTTAATGGTTATTCGGTTTATAATCAGATAGTTATTGTTCTCGAATATTTGGAGAAGACCACATTTACATGCCCCTACGATACATATGCTTTCAATAGAATGTTGTTTGGCTAAGGTAATGTACCTGTGACTTTTCAAAGGTGTATGATGGAAATATTTTATGAAATGGTGGAGGACTTTGTCGAAGTGTTCATGGATGAATTTTATGTATTCGGGAGCTCATTCGAAGCATGTTTGGAGAATCTGGATTGGGTCTTTACAAGATGTGAAGATGTAACAACCCATCTAGTCATTTTTGGCTAAAGATCCTTAATTGCTTGTTTGTCCCTTCCCATAGACTTCATGTGGGGTTTGTGATGTGCGGGGATGGCTAGGATATATTCTAAGGTCTATTTATATGAGTTTAAGATGAAAAAGGCCAAAGTCTAAAAACTCAGAGTTGGTTAGTTTGACTCAAAGTAGAATTTTGGCTAGATGAGTTTGTTTCTAAGTTCCGTCATTTTTATAGTTCCGAAAGGTTATTTATGACTTTTTGAGTCATTAGTGTGCTTCTCGAGGTAATCAGATGTGTTCTGTGACTCTTTTTGTTAAATTTGGATATTTGGTTTTCTTGGGTGATTCCTTAGAAAAATATACATTATCTTGGTTAATTGTGAAATCTGAGGATACGAGCGAGTTCGTAGCACTGTTTACCATAGACGAGCATATATGGTTTGTGTTTGGGGATCTCGAGAGTGTTTCAGGTGTTTGGTAGAGGGTGTGGATGTTTTTCTTGATTTGGCGTCTGATATCCGCCTCGACGATACCAGTTTCTGCTCTGGCGTGTCCGCTTCGGCGAGAGGCTAGCTCATCGAAGCGGAAGTTTTAGAAGTGGTGATTTTCTCCATAGCAGAGGGCCTATCCGCAGGGGTCAGTCCGCTCCTATGGAGTCGAGCTCGTCGTGGCAAATGGTGAGGTGTCAAGTAACACCTCCCCAGTGAGGGGTTTGTCGGCCATAGTGGGTCCTCTCCAGCAGAGTCAATTCCGCTGGGGCAGAAATATTGTTCAGGTGTCCTATAAATTTCTCTATGTCAAAATTCTCTTTCCCGAAAAAGAAGCCCTTGAAACCAGTGCTGCCTTGGAGTAATTTCAGAGCCTTAGGAGCAATTACAACGTTGAGGTAATAGATTATTCCCTTTTTATGGCTTAAGTTATGTTTCTAAGATCTTGGATGATGGTTTAGAATGTTATCAAGTTGGGGGAAATGAATTTCAAGTGTTTATGAGAATAAAAGATCTATGTTGTTGATTTTAATAGAGATTTATGGATTAAAAGGTATTATTATTGTGAATTATGATTGGATGATGATAGATAATCATGTTTTTATCCTTAATTTGATTATAGAAATTTGTTTTCAATTGGGGAAATTTCTAGGGTTACAAATTGAGGCTTTTTTATTATTGTTCAATTGGAGGTTCAAATGGGTATACATTTCCAATTAATTTAAGGATATGATTATCTAGTATATTATAATAGTTTGGGATATTAAAGTTAGAGTCTTGGTGATGTGGGCCTAGGTCAATATTTTAAAGTATTATTTACAAGGGTTATGTTCCAATTTTGTGTAAGTCTTATATATTAACGAGTAATATATGTGTGAATAGACTTTGATTATCACGAGGTGCCAAAGAAGCGAAAGGCTATTACCGAGGCTTGATTATTGGTGCACCTGCTCGGCTTTGAGGTAGGGTACGATTTGGTTTTTTGAGACTTTGATAGAAGTGCATAATTAGTTATAAATATTTAGGGGTATTTGGCATGTTTTGGTGTCCCTCTCAGGCGGTTGTAAAGAATATCTAAGTGGATACCGGTGTTGAACTGTGATGATGGGGTTGGAGAATCAGCCTCATGCTGGTTTCGACTGTTGATTATTTGGGCTTGTCGCCATATGTGGGCTTATTGTCACAGTTGCTTGATATGCTTACTCATCACAAATGCTTTCGATATGATATCTTTGATTGGACTTGGATTGCGTATGTGTATTGAATTCTTGAAAGCATATGATATTTCATCTCTTATTTGGTTGCATCTTCTTGTATCATGATATCCTGCCTTATATGTGTCATTTGCATTCATACACATATGGTTCTAATGATATTGATATTAGAGTGGTATGATTAAGTTGTGGGTCCAAGGGACTGGAAAAGGTAAGAATAATGTTGAGATTATGACAATACAAATATGATATTGATTCACGCGGATCGGAGTTGCACACTTGCAACATGATATTATTACAGTTAAAATATAGGTTTCGTAATCCGACAAGTTATTCTAGAGCGGAGAAGCATATGGACTTCACGGGTCCCCCATGGGTCACTAATATAAGGCAAACCATTGTAGAGTGTGTATACCGATTGAAGGAAAGGTACCTAGCATGTGCATTGCATTCATTTCATACATATATATGCCATATCATTGATTCCTTGTGAATGGACTTGTATTTGGAGTGATTATTGATGATTTGTCAAAGTGTTGAACATGAAATGATTATACGTTTTTTTATACTTTAATTATTGTAGTATTCTTGGACATTGAGTAACGTGAGTATCTACAATCTACAAACTCTTAATGAAATAAGAAAACATGTGCACTCTGTGAATCATTAAGTGATTGATGTGACTTTAGCAGAATTACTAGACTGTGTAGTATAGATTACTTGGTATTTATCTCTAATTATGTACTTCTGTCATTGTCAGACTATGATGTCTACGGGGATACAATGTGTCCTCATGCTACACTTGATGTATCTTTCCTTGATGCGGATATAGACCCGAGGACTAGCTCGAGTCTACGTGGCTAAGTTCGAGTGGTTGATCCTCCGCTGTCAGGGTGAGGATTCCTTCTTCAACATGCCCTTGATTCCTTATCTCCTTTACTATCTTTACATTTTGACCTAGAGACATGTCTTCAAACTTGAGAATTATATATTCGGTTTGGCACTTGATGCCATTGATTTTCAGACTATATTATTATATTGCAGCTCTTGTGCTCACATACTAGATCTTTATGGGTTGTTTTGGTTGTATCAGACTTATCATTTTCTTCCACTTTATATTATCAGACAACTTTTATAGTATTATGTTTCTTCCGCTTTTACTTATGTCTTATCATGTTTAATGAGTTGGTGTGATGATCCACTTGGTCGTTTCTTGCTAAAGATCATTATTTGCTAGTTTGACCCTTCCCGTAGACTCTTTATCGGGTTTGTGATGCATGGGGATGGGTGGCACGGATCCTGAGGTCCATTTATATGAGTTTCAAATAAAAAATCCTAAGTTTGGAAACTTACAGTTTATTAGTTTGACTCAAAGTTGACTTGTGGCTAGATGGGTTTGTTTTCGAGTTTTGTCACTTTTGGTAGTTTTGAAGGGTCATTTATGACTTCATTGAGTCATTGGTTCGCTCTCCGAGGCAATCAGATGTATTTTGTGATCTTATTTGTGAAGTTTGGATTACTGTTTTTTCCTGAACAATTCTTTGGAAAAGTATGCCTTGGCTCGGTTATTTATGAAATTCGAGGGTACGAGCTAGTTCGTAGCACTGTTTACCATAGACAAGCATGTTTGGTTTTTATCCGAGGGGTTCCGAGAGTATTTTGGGTGTCGAATGGAGGTGTTTGGCTATATTTCATTGCTGGTGTCTAGTGTCCACGATGGCGTAACCAACATCCACTCCGGTGGGTCTGCCTTGGTAGATGGTTGGCTCGCCAAAGCGGAAGTCGGGGAAATGGAAAGTTTTTCCACTGCGGAATCACAACTCTTGTGGCGAGGTATGAGGTGTGAAGTGACATTCGCTATGGAGAAGGCCTTTTCGCCGCAGTGTCCGCTCCAGCAGAGTCGATTCTGCCGGGGCAGATCACTGTTTAGGTGTCCTATATATAATTCTATGTCAGATTTGCTTTCCTAAAATAGTGTGTTCTTGAAACCATCACCCCATAAGGGTTATTTCAGAGCCTTAGGAGCATTTCCCACCTTGAGGTAATAGATTCTTTCTCTTTTTGGTTTAAGTTTATGATTCTAAGCATATTAATGGTATGGGTTTTGCATATTGTGGGTTTAAAAGAGTTGTATGATTGGTTTTAATAGGGATTTGTGGATTGAATGATGTTAATATCATGAGTTAGGAGTAGATTATGTTATATTATCATGTTATAAGTCTTAATTGGTGATAGAAGCATGTTTTCAATTAGGGAAAAAATTTAGGATTTCAAATTGGGGCTTTTTTAGTGTTGTCCAATTGAGGGTTCAATTATGAATAGATTTTCAATTAATTTAAGGATATAATTGTCTAGTATGTAGTTTTGGGTTTTGTGTAATAAAGTTTGAGTCTTGGTAGCATGGGCTCGGAATAGGTATTTTAGTCTTTCTTTTGTTGTGTTAAGCTTGTTATTAACTATGTAATACGCGTGAATAGACTTTGATCGTCGCGAGGCAAGAAGGAAGGGCAAGGCTGTATTCGAGACTTAAGTTTGTAGTGTTCCTGCTCGGCTTTGAAGTAGGCTACAATTTAGCTTTTCGAGACTCCGACAAAAGTGCATAATTAGTTATAAATATTGAGGGGTATTGGGCATATTTGGGGGTCCAACTCAGCCAGTTGTTATGAATGGTTGAGCGGGTATTAGTGTTGACCTGTGATGATGGGATGATTTAGGAAATCAGCCTTATACTTGTTCCGACTACTATTTATTTGGGCTCATTGCCATATGTGGGCTTGTCTCCATGTTTGCTATTGTTTTGTTGCGCAACACAGATGATTTCTATTGATATCCTGATTTGACTTGAATTGCTTCTATGTTATTGAATTCTTCAAAGCATGTGTATATCATTTCTATACTTGATTGTATCTCATTATATCATGATATATTTCCTTGTATTGTCATCGCATTCATACACTCATGGTTCTGTTACTTGATGTGAGTGTGGTATGTATATTTTGTGGTCCAAGAGACCGGAAAAGTAAGAGTAATATAAGATTATGGAACTTGAGATGATATTGATACGCAGGGATCGGAGTTGCATGCCTGCAGATGATTGAGACTCGACAGATGAGTCATGAGCTCTAGTCAGATTCATGTGTTGAATTCCATCTAGCTAGGAGCGGTATATGGACTTCGCGGGTCCCCCATGAGTGTACGAGTCATAATTAAACTTTGACGTACTATATACTAGGTTGAGAAAGGTACCTTGCATATGCATTGCATTCACATCACACATTTTATGATATATCATTGATAAACTGAGACTTGCTATTAAGTTATTATGAACATCTAGGTTGGATTTGGGACTTGAAAGGATTATTCATGCCACATGATATTTGATATGCTGCTTAACCCTATGAAACATCTTGGTGATTATGTGATATACTTGATCATTGATATGCTAGTGTAGGATTATTTGGTGTCAACTTGGTATTTATCTATGATTATGTATCTTCCGTGTTTGTCGGCCTATGATGTCTACGGGAGTACGTTGTGTATTCATGCTACAGTAGTTGCATTCTTTTTAGATGAAGATTCACTACCTTCCACCTCCGCAACACCGCATGACTGAGAGTTCGAGTAGGTAATCCCAGACATTTAGGGTAAGGATGATATCTCTAACATACCTTTGGATACTCATTATCTATTTACTGTCTTTTGTTCGCACTTGAGAGACTTATTCAGACTTGTATTCAGTTTTGTCATGCGTGCCACTTTTTAAGACTTGTTTCATATTATGTTAGTGCTCTTGTATCTATTTACTAGATCTTTGGGGGGTGTTTGTTGATGTTTTTAGACTTATTACCTATTCTAAATTTATAGTGTGAGACAACTTTTGTAGTACCTCAGTATATTCTGCTTTTACTTATGTTGCACCTACATAATACACCATATGACTCATGAAAAAGGGTTTTGACAAAGTTGGTATCAGAGCCCTAGGTTAAACAGTCATAAAATATAAGAGCAATGTCTAGTAGAGTCTTGCGGATTGGTGCCGAGATGTTTGTACTTATCTTCATGAGTCTATGGGATATTTAGGAAATTTTACTTTTGTAACACCCCGTACCTTCGGACTATGGTTTGAGTCGCTAGACATATGGAAGTAGACCTGAGCCTTGGAGAAATTTTGTTATATTTAAGTATCCACATCAAGAGCTTGGTGTATAAAAGGATAAAGTCCCAAAATGATTTAGGATTTAACAAGTGTGACGATGGGGATTGGGAATAATATTTGGTGTATGTATAAAGAAGCCATGGACTATAGTTGTACCCCATAATTATGATAATGAATATATGAAGTATGTTAAAAGTGATCAATATTGAGTGAACTGAAATCAAGAATTAATAATGGTGGGAGACAAGGACTTAATTACTAGTTAAAGGGATAAACTTGCGTAGAAACAACCTTTCCATGTGGGACCATTACAAGGGCAAAAAGATCACTCATCCAATTGTATATATATCTATTTCTTGTTATGTGGTGTATCAACTCTTAATATTTATGTTAGTATTGAATTATGTGGGCCCATGGTTCATTATATAATGACAACAAGATCTAATTTCATATGGAAAAGCAAATCATCTCACCAGTTAGTAGCTGCCCGTAATTAAAGTAATGCCATCCAAAATTGTTAAATTGATATATCTCACTCATAACCTCATACGGAAGATTACTTAGTGCCTTAGTGTTGTTTATATTTCATTTACATAATACTTCCTCTAGGCAAAAAGGTTACCAGCAACATAAAAGAAAAATCTTACCTTGATTTCTATGTTCATCAAAGTGGTCTTGTCATCTTAAGAAGGAATTTTAGTATCTTCTTCAAGGATTTAAAAGTAGTAAGCATTGTTCCTGGAAAGTTCAAGTAAAAAGGTGGTTCATAGATTCATCAAGTAAGGTATGTGAAGGCAAATCCTTCTTTCTTTGGCATGTTCTAAGTGCGGAACGTAAACGTGATATTGTCTCATAAATGATTCTACTCTTAGTAGTTATGGATATTCATGTTATTCATTCCTATTGTCAAAGCATGTCTAAATATGTTCCTAAATCTTTATTGAGGTATATGGGAAATATGTTAGCATTCATAATGTTAATCGGAGGTAAATTGATATTACATCACTCCGACAAACTTATAGTGTCTTATTATCATATCATTCATGCATTATATTCATATACATACCTTGACCTCAAAGTAGTTATATACTCTACTATATGTATGCATTATATATATGTATGGGGTATGGAAAAAGGGAAGGCGTTATATACGCACCACCACCTGCAGCTGGTACAGATATACACGATAATGATTATGCCCACAGAGGCCGATATGATATGATGGGATGCCCACAGAGGCTTGATGGAGTTATATACGCATATGTATATGTATGAATGCATTGTGCATGACATTTAGGCATATTATGGCCCTCAAAGGCATTCTGCACAGACAAGATACTTATGCATATTATGGCCCTCAGAGGCATTCACTATTGGTTGGTTGCTTCTTGTATCAGGTTACTTTCAGGTCTCTATTATGCTATTTTTCATGCCTGACATACTTGGTACATTATTCGTACTGACGTCCCTTTTGTCGGGGGACGCTGCGTTTCATGCTCGCAGGTCCATGTAGTTAGGGCGACGGTCTGCACCAGTAGGTTGCCAGTTCAGCTGATATTGGAGCACTCTATTTGTTCCGGGGTTGCTGTCTAGTCTTGGTACAATATTTTTTGCATATGCATATGGGTATGGCGGGGCCTTGTCCCGACCTTGCGATATCACGTACATTTTAGAGGCTTGTAGATAGTTGTCCTGTGTATAGTAGTCGTGTATGGCCTTGTCAGCCTTGGTATGTATATATATATATATATATATATATATATATATATATATATATATATAGGTTGGGTCCTTCTGGTTGTAGATTTTGCATAGCTCATTTCTAGATTACTATTTTCATATCTCTGCAGGGTATCTCGTGGTGACCTCGTAGGCCATGTGAAATTACGAATATATGCTAAACATATGATTAGTTGTACTTAATAAGTAAGGTCCGGGTGCTCGTCATGACCCTTCGGTTTGGGTCGTGACAAATTTCTTCATTCATTTCATGCTAAGTTGAATCAAATTGGTATCTGACTTCTATTTTATTCTATCACAGATGGTGAGGCCTCGTGCTGATATAGCAAGATATAAGGCACAAGTTCCGGCACTGGTCATGCGTGGACGTGGCAGAGCACGTGCTTGTGGTCGGGGTAGAGCTAGAGCAGCAGTACCAGCTCGGAGTGGAGTATGGAGAGTCGGTCAGGCTCGTGTTAGATCTTTTCCCCCTAAGCTAGTTATTGAGCCTCAAGATGTTATGCTAGAAGAGGAGGTAGGACCAGCCCTGGATCATCCTGGATTAATTGCTACTCCAATTCTGCAGGACACACTGGTCAGGTTATTAATTGTTTTCGATGGTTTTGCTGAAAATCCTACTACTTTGGGTAATTCTTAGACCCATACGAAAGTGGGCAGACTCAGACCCCCAAGTTTCGTACACCTGATATTAATCATACGGTAAATTCAGAACCCCGTATAGATGAGGTTCATGCTCCAAAGTTTGTCCCCTGGCCGATTAGAGGGAAAGTTATGACCTGCGATGAGCGGGAGATTTGGGAGCACTTTTCGAATATGAAGCCTCCTGAGTTCTTTTGACATCCCGAAGTGGATGCGTATGAGTTCATAGTGAGCAGTCATAAGAGGTTGCATACCTTGGGTATTGTTGAGTCTCACGGGATTAGTTTTGTGGCCCTTCGTCTTAGAAAAGACACAAAGCAATAGTTGAGAGCGTATATTGATTATTTTACCCGTAGGGACACCTCCATTAACTTGGGTTTGATCCTACAGGGTCTTTTTGGAGAAGTATGTGCCTTTGAGGTTGCATCTACACAAGCGTGATGATTTTCAGAAGATTGGGTAGGGCAATTCTTCAGTTGGCACAGTATGAGACTTGTTTCCATGCCTTATCACATTATGCAGCACCGCTGCTCCCTATTGAGGCTGCGCGAGTGAGATGTTTTGTTAGAGGATTGTGTATTCCACTCCAGTTGGCCACATTGTAGTTGGTGGCTTCGGGAGCTTCTTTTGAGACTGTGGTAGAGCATGCCAGGATGGTGGAGTCTGTGAGAGACGGATTCTCTAGATATGAGCCCAAAAAGAGGGCGAGGCAATATGCACAGTTTAGGGGTTCTAGTTCCCGCGGTTATGGGTCAGGGGAGATATCAGTAATCACAGCCTAGTCGACCGGTTTAGGCATCTCTATAGATTTCTAATCGTTATAGTGGGGGACAGTCCTCTAGGGTTTCTTAGTCTAGATATTCTGACTGTGGCGATTAGGGTTCTTCAATCTTTATACATTAGCCTTCAGCGGCCAGGACCTATTTTGAGTGTGGAGAGGTTAGGAATTTCAATAGGGATTTCCCAGATGTACATCGAGTATTTCCCGTGCACCAAGGACCCATCACAGCTTGCCAGAGGTAGTAGTCCAAGTAACTGGAGAGAATCTTATTCTGGTTATGGTGGCCATCAGTCTAGTTGTAGTGGATCCCAGTCGGGAAGAGAGATAACTTGTTCAAGCAGAGGTAGCCGACAGGGTACTCATTCTGAGGTAGGATGCAACTATTGCTATGCATTCCCTGGTAGGGTTGAGGTTGAGGCTTTCGACGAAGTCATCACATGTATTATCTTAGTCGATCATCGGTCTGCTACTGTGTTATTTGATCCATGGTCTACATTATCCTATGTGTCTGCTTTTTTTTATGCTAAATTGGAGATGTGGTGTGATATGCTTGATGTTCCTATTAGTGTGTCTACACCAATTGGTGATTCTGTGATTATAAATAGAGTATATCGCATGTGTATAGTTACTTTCATGGGGTACGACACTTGGGTAGATTTGGTTATCTTAAATATGGTGGATTTTGATGTTATCTTTGGTATGGATTGGATATCACCATACCATGCAATTCTGGACAGCTATTCCAAGATGGTCACGCTAGCTATACCTGGTCTTCCGAGGTTAGAGTGGAGAGGCGCTCCCAGCCTTGCTCCTAGAAAGGTGATATCTTATATTCGGGCTAGGAAGCTAGTGGACCAGAGTTATTTGGATTATCTTGCTCATATTCGGTATACGAGTGCGGAGACTCCTTCTATTGATTCTGTTCTGGTAGTTAGTGAGTTCGCAGAGGTATTTCCTTCACATTTACCGGGTATGCCGCCAGACAGAGAGACTGACTTTTGTATCAATCTTTAGCTGGGTACTTGATCCATTTCTATTCCTCCGTACTGTATGGCTCCAACATATTTGAGAGAGTTGAAGGAGCATCTTCAGGATTTGCTGAGTAAGGGCTTCATTCAACCAAGTTTATCTCCATGAGGAGCTCATATCTTGTTCAGGAAGAAGAAAGATAGCACTATGCGTATGTGCATTGATTACAGATAGTTGAAGAAGGTCACTATCAGAATCAGGTATCTAATTCTGCATATTTATGACATGTTCAACCGGCTTTAGGGAGCTTCTGAAGATCGACTTGAGGTCCGATTATCATCAGCTGAAGATCCGGGCCAAGAATGTTCCCAAGACAGGTTTCTAGACTCGTTATGGGCATTTTGAGTTCTTAGTGATGTCATTTGGGCTTACTAATGCCCTCGCAGTATATATGAATTTGATGAATAGGATATTCAATTCATACTTGGATTTTTTTGTTATTGTATTTATGGATGACATCCGTATATATTCGCAGAGTCGGGAGGACCATATGCATCATCTGAGAGTGGTTCTTGGGTTTTAAAGGAGAAGAAGTTGTATGCTCAGTTCTTGAAATGCGAGTTTTGGTTGAGTTATGTGGCATTCTTGGGGAATGTGGTGTCCAATGATGGGATTTTGGTTGACCCTAAGAAGATAAAGGTGACTAGACTGGCCAAGACCGACTTCTATGACAGAGACTCAGAGTTTCGTGGGTTCTTGCTAGCTACTATCGCCGATTCGTCAAGGGTTTCTCTTCTATTGCTTCGCATCTGATGCTTTTGACTCAGAAAGAGGTTCCGTTTTAGTGGTTCAATGAGTTCTAGCAGAGTTTCCAAAATCTCAAGACTCTATTGACCACAACTACGATTTTATCCCTTCCGGTAGAGGGGAAGGATTTTACTATGTATTGTGATGCTTCTAGAATTGGGTTGGGATGTGTGTTGATGCAAGAGGGTAAGGTGATTGCTTACGCATCGAGGCAGTTGAAGGTGGATGAGAAGAATTACCTTGTGCATGATTTGTAGTTGGCTGTCGTTGTGTTTGCCTTGAAAATTTTGAGACATTATCTTTATGGTGTTCATTGTGAGGTGTCTACTAACCACCACAGTCTGCAGCATGTGTTTAAGCAGAAGGACATAAATTTTAGGAAGCATTGGTGGATGGAGTTGTTGATGGATTATGACATGGCCATTTTATATCATTCAAGCAAGGCCAATATGGTGGTGGATGCTTTGAGCCGAAAGGCAGTTAGTATGGGGCGTTTAGCTTGTTTGATTGTTTCTGAATGTCCTTTCGCATAAGGTCCAGTCTCTATCCAACCATTTTATGAGACTCGATATTTTGAATTCGGGTAGGACTTTGCCTTGTATAGAGGCGAGGTTGTCTCTTTTGGATTAGATTCGGGCACACTAGTATGATGAAGTGGGGTTGTACAAGCTTCGAGATAAGGTGGTGAGGCAAATAGGTCGTTATTGATAGTGAGGGTGTTTTGAGAATCAAGGGTAGAGTGTATGTGCGTCTTATGGGATATTTGACTAGGTGATTATGGATGAGGACCATAACTCTAGGTATTCGATTCATCCGAGTGCTACTAAGATTTATCCTGATTTGAGGCAGCACTACTAGTGGGGGATGATAAAGAGATACATTGCTAATTTTATGTCTTTGTGTTAGAATTGATAGCAGTTCAAGTACGAGCACCAGCGACCCGGTGGTGTGTCTTAGAGGATGCCCATTCCCAAGTGGAAATGGAGAGGATCACTATGGATTTTGTTGTGTGATTTCCCAGGACTCTGGGCAATTTTGAATATATTTGGGTTATTGTTGATAGGTTGACCATGTCCACATATTTCATTCTAGTACATATGATGTATAATGCAGAGAAGTTGGCTAACATCTATATTTTGGAGATTGTTAATTTTCATGGGTATCCTATTTCTATCATCTCGGATCGGGGTACTCAGTTTATTTTGTATTTCTCGCGGACCTTGCAAAGAGAGTTGGGTACTCGCTTGGATCTCAGCACAACATTTCACCCTCAGACTGACGGTCACTCCGAGCGGACTATTCAGGTATTTGAGGATATGTTACAAGCCTACATAATTTATTTTGGTGGTCATTGGGACCAACACTTACCCTTGGCAGAGTTTGTGTACGACAACAACTATCACTTACATATCAATATGGCACCATTAGAGGCCTTGTATGGTAAGAGATATCGATCTCCCATTAGTTGGTTTGATGCGTTCGAGGTCCATATTTAGGGTATTAATTTGTTGAGTGATTCCTTAGAGAGGGTGAAGGTAATACAGGACAAGCTATTAGCAGCGTAGTGCAGAAAGAAGGAGTATGCAGATCGTAAGGTCTGAGACATAGAGTTTAAGGTTGGTGACAAGGTTCTTCTGAAGGTTTCACCCATGAAGGGTGTAATAAGATTCGACAAGAGAGGGAAGTTGAGTCTGAGGTATATCGGACCATTTGAGGTACTTCAGAAAGTTGGGGAGGTGGCATATGAGTTGGCTCTACCACCAGGTCTTTCAGGCGTTCACCTAGTTTTTCATGTGTCCATGCTAAAGAAGTATCATGCTGATGGTTCTTATAGTATCCAGTGGGACTCTGTATTGCTTGATCAGAATATAGAGTTCGGGGAGGAGCCTGTGGCTATTGTAGATAGGCAGGTGAGGAAGTTGAGATCGAAGGAAATAGCTTCGGTAAAGGTTCAGTAGAGGCATTATCCTGTCTAGGAGGCGACTTGGGATACCGATTCTCATATGCGAAGTGGATATCTTGTCTTGTTCACTTCTTTCGGTATGTTCCTTTTGTTTCTTTTTTTCGATCAAGGACGAACTGTTGTTTAATTGGTATCTGATGAAACGACCCATTTTATCATTTTTGGCTAAAGACCCTTAATTTTTTGTTTGACCCTTCCTGTATTCTCCAAGTGGGAATGCGCGGGGATGGGTGGTATGGGTCACAAGGTCTGTTTTTATGAGTTTTGGATAAAAAAGGCCAAAGTTGACTTTTGGCTAGATGAGTTCATTTTTGGGTTCCGTCATTTTCGGAGGGTCATTTATGACTTACTTGAGTCATTGGTTTGCTTCGCGAGGTAAGCGGATGTGTTCTATGACTTTATTTGTGAAATTTGGATATTTTGTTTTCCCGGGCGATTCTTTAGAAAAATATGCCTTAGCTTATTTATTTGTGAAATCCGAGGGTACGAGCGTGTTCGTATCACTATTTACCATAGGCAAGCATATATGTTTTGTGTCTGGAGGGTCTCGAGAGTGTTTCAGGTGTTTGGTAAATCTTGTGGATATTTTCTTTCATCTGGTGTGTGCCTCAGGAGCACCAGTTTTCGCTCTGGCGTGTCCGCCTTGGCAAAAGGCTGGCTCGACGAAGTGGAAGTTTAGGAAGTGGGGATTTTCGCTATAATGGAGGGTCTATCTGCTGGGGCGAGTCCGCTCCTGCAGAGTCGAGCTCGCCGTGGCAAATAGTGAGGGGTCATGTGACACTGCCCCAGCGAGGGGTTAATCTACCGCAACGGGTCTACTCCAGAAGAGTTGATTCCTCTAGGGCAAAAATATTGTTCAGGTGTCCTATAAAATTCTGTAGGTCAGAATTCTCTTACCCAAAATAAAAACCCTCGAAACCAGTGCCGCCTTGGAGTAATTTCAGAGCGTTAGGAGCAATTTCAACCTTGAGGTGATAGATTCTTCCCTTTTTATGGCTTAAGTTTTATTTCTAAGATCTTTAATGATGGTTTAGCATGTTATTAAGTAGGGAAAAATGAATTTCTAGTGTTTATGAGAGTAAGAGAGTTATATTGTTGATTTTAATAGAGGTTTATGTATTAAAAGGTGTTATTATTGTGAATTAAGATTGGATGATGATAAATAATCATGTTTTTAGGCTTAATTTGACTATATAATGTTGTTTCCAATTGGGGAAATTTCTAGGGTTACAAATTAGGGTTTTTTTATTATTGTTCAATTGGTGGTTCAAATGGGTATAGATTTCCAATTAATTTAAGGATATGATTACCTAGTATGTAATAATGATTTTTGAGTATTAAAGTTAGAATCTTGGTGACGTGGTCCCGGTCGTTATTTTAAAGTCTTCTTTGCAATGGTTGTGTTCCCATTTTGTGTAAGTCTTATATATTAACGAGTAATATATGTGTGAATAAACTTCTATTATCACGAGGTGTGAAGGAAGGGCAAGGCTATCACTAACGCTTGATTATTGGCGCACCTTATCGGCTTTGAGGTAGGCTACGATTTGGTTTTTCGAGACTTCGATAGAAGTGCATAATTAGGTATAAATATTGAGGGGTATTGGGCGTCTTTGGGGGTATCACTCAAGCGGTTTTGATTAATGTATGAGTGGATAGCAGTGTTAAAATGTGATGATGGGTTTGGGGAATCAGCCTCATGTTGGTTCCGACTGCTAATTATTTGGGCTTGTCGCCATAGTTGCTTGATATGTTTACTAATCACACATGATTTCGATATGATATCTTCGATTGTACATGGATTGTGTATGCGTATTGAATTCTTGAAAGCATGTGATATTTCATCTCTTATTTGGTTGCATCACATTGTATCATGATATCTTGCCTTATATGTGTCATTTGCATTCATACACTCATGGTTCTGATGATATTGATATTGGAGTGGTATGATTATGTTGTGGGTAAAAGGGACCGTGAAAGGTAATAACATTGTTGAGATTATGACAACACTAAGATGATATTGATACGCGGGGATCTTAGTTGCACGCCTGTAACATGATATTATTACATCCAAGAGCTAGGCACCTTGATTCGATGAGTTATTCCAGAGTGGAGGGGTATATAGACTTTGCGGGTCCACCATGGGTCACTTAATATGGCAAACCCCTTGTAAATTGTGCATACCACCTGAAGGAAAGGTACCTAGCATGTGCATTGCATTTATTTCATATATATATATATATATATATGTGTGTGTGTGTGTGTGTGTGTGTGTGTGCCATGTCATTGATTACTTGTGAATGCACATGTATTTGAAGTGATTATTGATGATTTTTCTATGTTCTAGACATGAAAAGATTATACATTCTTTGTGATACTTGAATTTTTGTAGAACTCTTGGATACTGAGTAACGTGAGTAGGTATGAACTCTTAATGAAATAAGGAAACATGTGCACTCTGTGAATCATTATATGATTTATGTGACTTTACCCGCATTATTGGATTGTATAGTATAATATTACTTAGTATTTATCTCTTATTATGTTCTTCCGTCGTTGTCGGCCTATGATGTCTACGGGGGTACAATGTGTACTCATGCTACACTTGTTGCATCTTTCCTTGATGCAGATACAGACCCGACGAATAGAGACATGTCTTCAGTCTTCAGTATTATGTATTCGGTTTGGCACTTGATGCTATTGATTTTCAGACTGTATTGTTGTATTCTAGCTCTTGTACTCACAGAGTAGATCTTTATGGGGTTATTTTGGATGTATCAAACTTATCATTTTCTTCCGCTTTATATTATTAGATAGCTTTTGTATTATTATGTTTCATCCTCTTTTAATTATGTCTTATCATGTTTAATGAGTACGGAGTGGCTTGCCTATATGGTTAGATTATGTAGATGCCACCACGATTCCTAAAAAGGGGTCATGACAGAAGAGACTAACTTAGTGCTGAATTGAGAGAAATGTCACTTTATGATCCGATAGGGTATTGTCCTCAGGCATAAGGTGTCAAAAAAAGGCCTAAAGGTTGATCATGCTAAAGTGGAAGTTATTAAGAAACTTCCATCCCCTGTGTCTGTAAGAGGGGTAGGTAGCTTTCTCGAGCACACAGGATTCTACAAACGGTTTATAAAGGACTTCTCCAAATATCTAGTCCAATGTGTAAGCTGTTGGAGAAGGAGGTAAAGTTTGTGTTCAACCACATGTGTCTGAAAGCGTTTGAGGAGTTAAAGCGAAGGTTGGTGACAACACCAATAATGATAGCACTAGACTGGAACTTGTCATTTGAATTGATGTGTGATGCTAGTGATAATGCAATAAGGGTTGTTCTAGGGCAGAAAAAAGAGAATATTTTTCACTTCATCTAATATGTCAGCAAGACGTTGGATGTTGCTCAGATGAATTACACGGTTACTGAGAAATAACTATTAGTCATGGTGTACGCTTTTGACAAGTTTCAGTCTTACCTTGTGGGAACTCATGTCACGGTGTACACATATCATTCCGCTATCCAATACATAATCAGCTAGAACGATGTGAAACCTAGGCCGATTCGATGGATTTTCTTATTGCAAGAATTTGACATAGAGATTAAAGATTGTAAGGGGACATAAAATCAGGTTGCAGACCACCTTTCACGATTGGAGAGCCACGACCACGTGATTGAAGATGGACAAATACGAGAGGTTTTACCTGATGAGAAACTCATTGTTATTCTGGATGCTGAAGTGCCTTGGTATGCAAATATTTTGAACCTGATAGTGAGTGGGATCTACCCCCCTGAAACGACCACTCAGCAGCGTAGAAAGCTTTATCATAACTCAAAATTTGACATATGGGATGAACCATATCTATTAAGGCAAGGTCCCGATCAACTGGTGAGGAGATGCATCCCGCAAAATGAGGTACATCACGTATGAGAGAGCTACCATCCATCCCCATATGGAGGGCATTACATAGTTGATCGTACCACGACAAAGGTTTTACAATCTAGTTTCTATCGTCCCACTTTATTTAAGGATGAATATGCGTTTGCCAAAAGTTTTGACAGATGTCAACGAACAGGAAACATTTCGTGGAAGAATGACATGCTTGTGAACAACATCTTGGAGGTATAAATATTTGATGTACGGGGCATTGATTTCATGAGACCATTCACACCATTGTATGTCAACAAATATATCATACTTGCAGTGGATTACGTGTTGAAATGGGTGGAGGCAGTCCCTCTTCCCACCAATGATGCAAAGGTGGTGGTGAAGAATATATTTGCAACATTCGGCACTTTGAGGGCGATGATTAGTGATGGGGTGCCCATTTTTACAATCAGCTAATGAAAAACCTCTTGGCTAAATATCGGGTGAAGCACTAGGTTTCTACTGCTTAACACCCACAAACATGCGGATAAGTAGAAGTGTCCAAGAGGTTTGGAAGTCGTGAAGGGAAGGATATGTGAAGCACCGCCTCTAGCTATTCCAAATCATGAGAAGATATTGGAAAGTAAATGTGATGCTAGTGGAATTGGTGTTGGAACCTTATTAATCCAAGATAAAAAAATCCATTGTGTTGTCTAGTGAAACATTGGGTGGTGAACGGCTTAATGAAAAAGAATTTTATGTTGTAAGATCCTTGGTCCAATGGGGAAATATTTGAAGTCAAAACCTTTTTTCTTGTGTTCAAATCATTTGGTTTCTCATGTTAAAGACTTATCACCAGTCATAGATGGCGAGAATTTGAGGCAAATTCTGTTAAAGAAAGGAGTATGATGAAAAGAAGGCCATGAACTTAAGTTCACAACATGAGCCGTGATGTGATTTGCTCGGGGTGCCAAAGATTACCGACCATCCAATGATAATATGCTTATTGTGGCATGGAGTGTGGAGTGGAATTGAAGAAAGAACTTGAAGATCCAAGAAGTGCCATAAATTTTAGGCCTTTATGTAGGTCTTGGCTGAGGCCACTTTCTTTTAGCTTGTTTTAAATTCCTAGCTTAACTACTAGCTCTCCTTA
Organism: Anisodus acutangulus; assembly: GCA_029783415.1. Taxonomy (NCBI): domain Eukaryota; kingdom Viridiplantae; phylum Streptophyta; class Magnoliopsida; order Solanales; family Solanaceae; genus Anisodus; species Anisodus acutangulus. The sequence goes on from CM056505.1 coordinate 13,354,425, forward strand.
AAACATAGTTAAGATGTCGTGTAATAGAATGAGGTGACAAGACCAAGAACCATCTAGAAGAAGAAGCTTCCAATGAGGTAATTCATGAACTAACTAGTTCATGAACTTATCTACATGGATGACACAAAAGGGTGGCCTAGAAAATATGAAAAGTTGATCATTCCCTTTCCCATTCTCTGTCGAACCTAGCTTCTAAAGAGGTAATTCGTGAACTAGCTAGTTCATGAACTTATCTACATGGATAACACAAAAGGGTGGCCTAGAGATCATGAAGATATTGGTCTTTTTCCCTTCCCCAAGTCGGCTGATACCCTTTCCTTTTTCATTCGGCCGAAGTGCCATGTATTATGTCTATCTAGTTGATTTTCTATAAGGTTCAAGTACTAGTATAAATAGGGGATGTAGTTGATGTAAAGAGACTTTGAAGTTATATGAAATATATTTGAGTTTTCTCAAACTTTGCTAAGTATTTCAACTTTTGTGTTGTTATCCTTAGTTGGTCCTTTTGTGGGCCAAACCTCGGTCCTTTTGTGGTCCGAACCCCGGTCCTTTTGTGAGCCACCCCTTGGTCCTTTTGTGGTCCAAACCCTCGGTGTAAGTCTAGTTAGAACTTTTGTGATCTAACTATACCCAATCCAAGGTTCTATCCAGTTACTTGTTACAAATACATTAAAGGTCTTCTTGGCTTTCATCACCTTATCCGCACATGAATTTATCTATCAATTTCGTGATCCATCCTCCAAACTACCTGATTCCTTTCACCACAATACACCACAACAGCCCCCCCCCCCCCCAACCAACACCCAAAAGGTCATCAACTGATTTCTCCCACAAACCCCCGAAACACCAACCAATTCCCAACATCCCTATTGAGTCCCTCAACCGCCAAACTTATTGTCCCGATCCGTTTCTGCCACCTTACCATCATCCAACCACCAACATAACCCACAATGTGTCTAGATCAACCCCTCTAAACGCCTTAGCTCGATTCCAACCGAAGGTACCCGCACACGTCTCACCTAACACACACTGCTCGGAAACCCGCCAACCTCCATTTGACCCCCATTTTGGTATCCACCTAGTCCTAATCCAACTCCGACCCACCTAACCATACAATCCCCTCCTTATATACATCAATCTAAACTCTCTAAGTTTGGAGGTTGTGGTATATACATGATTATTGATGTTTTATAAGTAATTAAATCTTAGTAGTTTATTCATATGCGGTTGTTTCCTTGCTTCTATTCTTAAGTGCTTGATTGTCTACATAACAGTCGAGTTCTATTTACTATTCAATGTACGTGCTTGTAAAATACGTTATTAGATTAAAGAATAAGTAAGGAGAGAGACATATGATTATCCCTAAAGTAGGGCTAGCATTAGTGGCTAGCATAGGAATATACCTAGACACGTCATTCAATTGGATACCTTGGACTAATTGTATTATTAACAGGTCAATTCCATAGGAATATAGGCAGAAACCTATTTTGATGTATATAAGGAGAGGAATATGTAGGTAGGTTGGTCGAAGTTGGATTGGAACCGGATGGACACAAAAATGGGAGTCAAATAGAGGTTGACAGGTTCGGATAGTTTACCAGGCAGTGTTGGTTTGTGGGGGGAGGGGGTGTACGGATAATTTAGGGTGGTGTCAAGTTATGGAATTTAGAGGGGGTGTTCTAGACACGTTGTGGGATATGTTGGTGCTAAGTACTTGGTGGTTGGATGGTGGTATGGTGGCGGAATCTGGTCGGAACAGTAAGATAAGACGGTAGAACTCGGTAAGGATGGTGGAGTAGTTGGTTTGGGTGTTCGGGTTGTTTTGGGAGGTTTCGATTAATAGCATTTTTGGGTGGAGGTTAGTGAAGTGTTGTGATGTATTGTGGTGAAAATAATGAGGCAGTTTTAACAAGGATTGAACACGAAATTGATGGACAAAATCGTGAGCGGATTAGACAATGAAAGTCGAGAAAACCCTCAATGTATTCGTAACCAAGTAACCTGCTAGAACATTGGCTTGGTTATAGTTAGATCACAAAATTTCTAACTATACTTACACCGAGGATTTGGAATACAAAAGAACCAAGGGGTGACCCACAAAAGGATCGAGGTTCGGACCACAAAAGGATTGATGGCCCACAAAAGGACCAACTAAGATAAGCAACACAAAAGTTGAATAACTTAGCAAAGTTCGAGTAAAACTCAAATATATTTCATATAATTTCAATGTCTATTTGCATCAACTACATTCCCTATTTATGCTAATACTAGACCTTCTAGAAGAGGCAATAAGAAAGACACAAACAATGTATCATTCGGCCGAATGGGAAAAGGGAATTGGTTCGGCCTATTGGGGGGGGGGGAGTACCCAACTCTTTATGTTCTCTAGGACACCCTTTTGTGTCATCCATGTAGATAATTGCATGAACTAGCTAGTTCATGAATTACCTCTTTGGAAGATAGGTTTGGCCGAGAATGGGAAAGGGAACGAACAACTCTTCATGTTTTCTAGGCCACCCTTTTGTGTCATCAATGTAGATAAGTGCATGAACTAGCTAGTTCATGAATTATCTCCATGGGGCATGGTGGAAGCCTCACCTTTCTAGATTGTTCTTCGGCCTAGTCACATTATCCTATTACATGGATTTCTTAATCATCTCATTCTTTTACAAGGCCTCGTAATTAAGGTAGAAGTACATTAAGCTAGGAATTTAAAACAAGCTAAAAGAAAGTGGTCTCGTCCAAGACCTACATAAAGGCCGAAAATGTTGTCTTCTTGAATCTTCAAGTCCTTCTTCAATTCCACTCCATACTACATGCCACAATAACCATATTATAATAGGATGGTGGATAATATTTGGCACTCCGAGCATATCACCTCGCATATCACGTTGGAACTTTAAGTTCACGGTCTTTTTTATCAATCTCCCCTTCTTTAATAGAATTTACCCTCAAATTCTCGTCATCTATGTATAGTGATAAGTCTCCAATATCAAACGTTGAACTAATACTTCCGTATTAATCCGAAGGTTCCACCTTGTAGAAAGGATCCGAATACAAGACAAAAGGTTTTGACTTCAAATATTACCCCCATTGGACCAAGGATCTAACAACATAAGATTCTTGTCATAGAGCCGTTCACCACCAATGTTTCACTAGACAATGCAATGGACCTTTTGTTTTGAATTAAGAAGGTTCCAACACCAATTCCACAAGCATCACATTCAATTTCCAATAACTTCTCACGGTTTGGAATAGCTAGAAGCGGTGTTTCACATATCCTTCCCTTCATGGCTTCCAAAGCTCTTGGTGCTCCTTAGGACCATCTAAACTCATACTTTATCATTAGTTCATTGATAGGGGAAGCAAGGGTACAACAATATCGAATGAAACAACGAGAAAAAAGAAGCCAAACCAAGGAAACTTCTTACCACACTTACATTCGTAGGCTCGGGCCAACTTCTGATAGTTTCCACCTTGGATGGATCCACGTGAATGCCCTCGGATGATAATATGTATCTCATGAATTATCGTAGTACCTTGTGTATGATCCTTATGAAAGATCTTATAGCATTACACAACCCAAATGGCATCACAAGCCATTCGTACAAACCATACGGGAAGTTGAAAGCCATCTTCCATTCATCTCCTTCTTAGATACTCATTTATTGGTAGCCACTCCTCAAATCTATCTTAGAGAACAACTTTTCCCAACTCAATTCATCCAAGAGATCATCCAACCTTAGTATAGGAAACTTGTACTCCACGGTAATGTTATTGGCCACTCGGCTATCCATACACATGCGCCATCTTTCATCTTTCTTTGGCACCAACAAGGCGGGTACCGCACATGGAATAAGGATCTCTTAGACAAAGCCCTTGTCTAGCAATTTTTGCACTTGTTCTTGCGACTCCTTAGCCTCTTCTGGATTGTACCTATGAGCTCTTATTGATGGTAATCCGGTGTAAGATCATTAGGAAATACATCTATCAAGAGTTCCTTCAAGTTGGCACTTTCAACCGCATCTCCCATAGGACTCTCCTTCTCCTTGCACACTAATGCATCTATAGAACTCCCCTTCTTCGACTCTTCTTCTATCTCCGGTGCATTAAGCAAGAGGGCCTCAGATTTTCCCTTGTGTTTTTTGTCATTTTGGATCTTCATTTCCTTCACCTTACTAGGTGACAATGGTATCAACCGGATCTTCTTATTATCCTTTCTCCGTCATATTCTGCTTTCGTATCAAATTGCCATGGTCGCCCCAACAAGATATGACAATCATCCATAGGTAGGACTTCACACCATATCTCATCTTCATACCTTCCAATCTAAAAACTAACAAGAGTTTGCTTCATTACCTTTATCCCTTTGTCTTTGTTTAGCCATTAGAGAGCATATGGTTTAAGATGGCTGCGGGTAGGCAAGTTCGATTTGTCCACCATCTCCATGGAAGCTGCATTGGTACAACTTCCTCCATCAATGATCACATTACACACTTTATCATCCACCTTGCATCGAGTGTAAAATAGTTGCTCTCTTTGTGTCTCCTCTTGTTCTTCAACTTGAACATTCAACACACGTCGGAGCACTAAACTTTCACCCACCTCTGCAAGATCATTATCTTTCTCTAGGTCCTCCTCGACTTCGGGTTCCTCAACAACAAAGGAATCCCTGCACTCTTGATACTCTTCCAAAGTCATTGCCTGAGGGTTAGGACATTCATTTGCAAAGTGTCCTAATCCTTGACATTTAAAACACCTCTTTCAACTTCTATCTACCCTCTTTGTAACCTCTACTTTCTTTCCTTTATCTTTTTCCACACTTTCTTGGCTATACAATGGGTTAGAAAAAAAGGTACTGCCCTTTTCTTTAACAATAGTGGACTTTGCATAGGAATTTCTGGTAACTTTCTTTTGTTGTCTTTCAAACTTGAGTGCTAAGTGACATACGTCTTTGAAGGTGTTGTATGTTGCCACTTCAACCTTCTCTTGAATCACCACGTTCAAACCTCCAATGAACCGTGCAATCCTTTGAGTCTCCTTTTCTTCTAAGTCACAAAGCATGGTGACTTTCTCGAACTCTCGGACATATTCCTCAACTTTAAGAATGTCTTGACGAAGTTTGGTGAGATTGAGGTATAGCTCTTGTTCATATTCCCTTGGCAAGAACTTCTTCAAATGATTCTTTAATTTGTCCCAAGATTCAATCTTGCTTTTTCCATTCCTCTTCCGGCTTGTTTTGAGGTTTTCATAGCACACATAAGCGAATTCCTTCAACTTCAATGTAGCAACCTTAAAACACTTGTGGTCATCATATTGTTTGAATTAGAAAAACCCCTCAATGGCCCTTAACCATTCAAGAAACTCTTCCGAGTTAATGTTTCCTTCAAAGGTTGGAAGTTCCAACCGTAGGCTTCAGATGTCATCTCTTTCATGCCTCGGGTTATCTCGGACATCTTCCCTTTCATGCTTCGGGTTGTTTTTTGCAACCTCTTCTCCGGACTCGGCACCATTAATTATGACACGCTCCACAAACTCTCTTCTCAAGAGTTGCATTTATTCCGCCACAAGTTCACTGATGGTCCTCCGAAGTTCTCCGTTTAGGTTAACCATAGCGTCAAGGCGTGGGATGAGAAAGCCTTTGTCAGATACCAAAATTATTTATATAAGAATGGGAATAAGTGGGTAGGTTGGTCAAAGTGGGGGTTGGCGGGTTCGGACGATTTACCAGGTAGTGTTGGTTTATGGGGGGTGCGGGTAGTTTAGGGTGGTATCGGGTTAAGGCATTTGGAGGGGGTGTTCTATACACGTTATGGGATATGTTGGTGGTCAGTACTTGGTGGTTGGATGGTGGTAAGGTGGCAGAATCTTGGTGGTTGGATGGTAAGGTATGACGGTGGAACTCGATAACGACGGTGGAGTAGTTGGTTGGGGTGTTCGGGTTGTTTTGAGAGGTTTCAATTAATGGCCTTTTGGGTGGACGTTGGTGAAGTGTTGTGATATATTGTGGTGAAAATAATGAGGCAGTTTGAACAAGGATTGATCACGAAATTGGTGGACAAAATCGTGGGCGGATAAGACAATGAAAGCAAGAAGACCTTCAATGTATTTGTAACCAAGTAACCTGATAGAACATTGGCTTGGGTATTGTTAGATCACAAAATTTATAACTAGAATTACACCGAGGGTTTGGACTACAAAAATACCAAGGGGTGACCGGCAAAAGGATCGAGGTTCGAACCACAAAAGGACCAACTAAGATAAGTAACACAAAAGTTGATTAACTTAGCAAAGTTTGAGTAAAACTCAAATGTATTTCATATAATTTCAATGTCTATTTACATCAACTACATGCCCTATTTATACTAATTTTATACCATCTAGAAGAGGCAACAATAAAGACACAAACAATGTACCATTCGGCCGAATGGGAAAAAGGAATTGGTTCGTCCTATTAGGGTGGGGGTGGGGGAAGTACCCAAACTCTTCATATTCTCTAGGCCACCCTTTTATGTCATCCATGTAGATAAGTGCATGAATTAGCTAGTTAATGAATTACCTCTTTGGAAGCTAGGTTCGGTCGAGAATGGGAAAGGGAACGGCCAACTCTTCATGTTTTCTAGGCCACCCTTTTGTGTCATCCATGTAGATAAGTGCATGAACTAGATAGTTCATGAATTTTCTCCTTGGGGCACGTTGGAAGCCTCCCATTTCTAGGTTGTTCTTTGGCCTGGTCACCTTATCCTATTACACAAAATTCTTAGTCATCTCATTCTATTACAAGGCCTAGTAATTAAGCTAGAAGGAAATTAAGCTAGGAATTTAAAACAAGCTAAAAGAAAGTGGTTTCGGCCAAGACCTACATAAAGGCCGAAAATGTTATCTTATTGAATCTTCAAGTCCTTTGTTCAATTTCACTCCATACTCCATGCCATAATAAGCATATTAGCATAGTACGGTCGGCAATCTTTGGCACTCCGAGCATATCACTTCGCGGCTCACGTTGAAACTTTAAGTTCACAGTCTTTTTTCATCATATTCTGAATCGGCGTGTAGTAGTTCGGGAGAAAGCTATACGACTAATAATCTGGTTAATTAGAAATCGTGAATAAATCTACTAGGGTTAGCTACTTAATGGTACAATAGAATTGGTGAACCAACCACGACTCTGGAATATTATTCTATCTGTGATAAATTCAACCTTTACAATCATCTAGCAAAATGTTAGCATACATTAGTTAGTTGTTTATTTCTTCCTGCATTATTGATAAAACAAAACAAATATCCTCTTTCATACTTGCATGATTAGTAGTGGTAGTGAAGTTTTTTATAATCTTTGATCATAAGTCTCTGTGAGTTCGACATCCAACTTTGAAAAGTGTCTATATTACTTGGAGACCGCGTATACTTGTGTGTGCAATTAGGAGCAACAGTCATAGCCGACAAGGGATGAAAGAAAGACAATCCAGCCAAAAGGGTTGCTCTAAACCTTTGCACAAATGAACCAACAATGTAAGAAGTGACATTCACTCTAAACCATTGCACAAATGAGCCAACAATGTCGGAAGTGGCATTCACTCTATGCCTTTACACAAATGAGCCAACAATGTTGGAAGTGGCATTCTCTCTAAACCTTTGCACAAATGAGCCAACTATTTTGGAAGTGGCATTCACTCTAAACCTTTGCACAAATGAGCCAGTAATGCTGCATGTGATATTCACTCAAAGCACAAGTCAACGATGTCGTAGGTGACATTTGCTCAAAGCACAAGCCAATGGTGTCACATGTAGCATTTGCTCTATGAATGAGCCAACGATTTCGGACGGGGCATCCGCTCAAATAATGTTCAACCAAGGAGGTCACATGAGCCAAACGTTGTAGAAGGTGTCACCCGCTCAAAAGTAACCGCCCGATGGATACATCAAATAAAGACACACATGTATGATAAATATAAATAATCAACACGTCAGGTCCCAGCATATGGAAATGAGTTGAAATCTATCGGAGGAGGGAAGCAAGCAAACCAAATCTAGATGCAAGTGGAGTAAACGTGGAACTTGTTCTTGGGCAGCCAGTCAAAATAATGCACCAGCGAGAGTTAATCTCTCTGTGCATGAGCTTGAACATCACTTTTTACGAAACTCTCTCGCAAATCACGAAGATTTTTATTTTAAAGAAAAACCTATAACCGATCGGGCATACACCAGAAAGGTTTTTGAAAACTGTCAAAGGGATTTCCACCTAAAGGATACCCTTTTCGGGTCATCGAGTCAAACTATAAGTGACTTGATTACTGAGAACCGAAGATACGTAGGTCAACTCAATATCCTAGGATCGGTCACATTCCAATAAAATCATTCCAGAATTTTCTGATTTTGTGACTTTTTCTTTATTTATTAGATTTCTAGAAGTTCAATTGAGTCGAACTATAAGTGGAATGAATTCTCAGATAGCCTGATATATGTATGAAACCCAAAGATCAGGGTTCGGCCACAATTTTCAAAAAATCACGTAAAAACAAGTATTTCTCAATTGGTCGACTAAAAACCATGTCAGTTAAATTTCACTACACAATGGTGGTCTTTCCATCCCCGGACAATGAAGGGGTAGTTGTTAACATATAAATTTTATCAACCGATAATTTTATTTAATGATTTGAAGTTCTCGAGCCACAGATGGAGTGAAATATACCTTTTACAAGACGAATATGATTTTACAAAATTATTTCAGAAATATTTTGTCATTTCATTTGACAAAATATGATCTAGTATATTTATTTTATATCATTAATTATGATTTTAGAATTTTAAAAGATAATTGTGAAATTAATTGTCTTAAAATCCTCAATTTAAAGAAATCAATATTTTACTCCGTCAAAATTGGGAAGTTGTTTAATTAAATAGGATGATGAAATTACATCGCAATTTTAAATCATGTTTTTAAATTAAAAGTGCTTTGTGTAATTAAATTTCATAAATTCTAATTAGTATCAATTTTGGACTTAAAACGAAACATTTGGTATAATTAGGCAATTTTTGAATTGCTTGATCATTCTTTAATTTAAAAAATTGTCATATTTGCAAAATGTGACCATGGCTTTAATTTTCTTTGATAATACACATTTGGGCCATTATTATCTATTTTAAATTAGCTGGGTCTAGCCCAAAACAAATTGTGACCCGACCCACCTCCCCTTTAAACACGAACTAGAAGGCCAAGCCTTCATTTTCCCCTTTTCCTTTACGATTTGGGGAAACCCTAGGCGCAATGTGCTCTCTCTCTCTCCTTTTCACTTTGCTGGAAATGGCATCTGTAGAGTGTACTAGTGTTTTGGCCCCGCTTGTTTGCCCATTTTGGGCAAGAGCAATTAATTATCTTGCCCTTATCCCCGTCATACGCCTCCACCACCTACTAGATGAGGTTGCCTCTCTGATTTTCTGCTTTTCTACTGTGATTTCTTAATTGATTTTTATCTTCTTTTGATTTAAATTCGACGATTGAGATTGGCTGAGAACTTTTAGAGAGATTTTTTCCCCCAATTCGTTCTCCCACATCGATCCATGACCTAGAATTTCTAGGGTTTGAGTTCTCTATAGATTGAGACCCTTGTTCTTCATTTTAGGAGGTCCAAGCTTGAATATTGGCATTCATATTTTTAGAACCGATTCGAGATAAAATTTGACTAATTTGTGCTTAATTTGGGATCCAAACCCTTTGGTGGAGCTCATACTTACAATAAATTGGTCGATTATAACTAAAACTTTTCTTTTTGTGTGATTTGCGAGTCTATGAGGTTCGAATGTGAAGATAAGATCCCCTTTGACCTTTCGGTTGCCTCCATACAAGGTAATTCTATTTCCTTGCCATTATTTTATTTAATTTCAATTGATTTATATTAATATATGATTTTGAAGTGTTTACATATTGATTTAAAGTGTTATAATTCTTAATGTAGTAGTTTGAGACCGGTTTTAGCTATTTAAAGACTCATTAGTCAATATGGTAGTTTGGAACTTATTTAGCTAAGTAAACTGGTTTAAGTTGATTATTGTATAAGAATGAAGCTTGTTTATCTAGATAAACTGATTTAAGTTTATTAATGTTTTGTTTTGAGATTTGTTTTAGTCATGTATAGACTGTTTAGTTAGTATGATGCCTAATGTTGTTAACTTGAAGTTTGTTCTAGCCATGTGTGAGTTGTTTAAGTTAATGTGCTAGTTTTAGTTTTGCTTTTCTGTGGGTATATTTGAGGAAGTAGGGGATCTGGTATCTGGTAGCTTATTGTCTTTCTTGTGACCATGCCCACCAACTGTTAAATCATAAGCTCATTGTTATGCCTTATCCATGAGTATGCTCTAAATGTGAATACCTTTAAGAATCCTTATGAAAAGGAATCCATGTTCTATAAAATCTGAATGAAAGTATCATGTTAACATAAGTTCTGTGTATAATCATATGTGAACCATGTTAGAATAGTCCTTTCATATGTTATAGTATCATTTAGTTTGGCTGTTAGTTTTAGTCTCTGAATTACCTTATCTCATGTTGTACATGAATGTTACCTATCTTATTGCATCTTTACCCTTCCTTGAATCTATGATTATTTCTAAGTGAATATCAAGTTTTCCTCTAGAATTGGTACTTGTACATTCCCCTTTACGTTCTCAAGCCATGTGAAATTGGTAACCCTCAGTAAGCATCAACATGTTCTATCTTTAATTCTTATATCGATTTATCCCCAATGAAACTGGTAATCTAAGTGAAGCTAGTGTGGTCTATTATTTTGAAAAGGGATAGTGCCTAAGAATGTAGGTACAAATGATGGAAAACCCCGAATGTTCTCTTGCCTAAATATCCTCTGTCTTCTTATATCTACTGCATATTTGCTTGACTATTTTAAATAAAGTTATAAAGCCTCTTGCTTGTTCAACCTTTGATTCCTATTCTTAGCTATGTCTGATGCTTGTTGAAGTTGTTTGGTGGAACCAGGATAGATCATATCTTCTCTGTTTTAACTTGACAAATCACATAGAATTTGTAGCTATAAGTTTGCTTGATAACTGACAAAACATGGCCACTATGATATCATAGATGTTGCTCTTATCATGTCTAAGTATCGGGCACTTCTATCATGTTTATTGAGTAGAATGTGTATGGTATTGTCAAAAAGCAAAGCGCATGCATTGCATATTGCATCATGTCTCTTTCTAGGCATGTGCTCTTGTTATCTTCCTTGTGTTAGCTTGTGTAAGTGTTGGTATACATATTTTATATACACAATTTGTATATCTGGTATACTTGGTATATTAGATGTATAGGGGCTGTATATTATTGTGTATATCACTCATGACTGCCATGCTGTAAATATTGCTGGGCCTAGCCCATTTTATGTTATCACATTTTGCCTTCTTCTACATGACCCAACTATTTGGCTGAGTCTACTAATCTGACTATTTCATGGCATAACTGTCAATTGGCTTCTCATAGATGGGATAATACCAATTCATTGTCTTTCTTTTGTTTGAATTTGGTTAAGTGTGGGTTGCTTCTACTATCGACTACACTCCCCAACTGTTGAAATGTATTCTGCTTTCTTGTCAATATCAACATGATGTGTGTGTAATTTATAATTACTTGAATTTTATTATATATGTTTTACATACGTTCTAACTAATTTCCTTGTTTTCCATTCCTCTTCTTCCAACTGTCGCGACAACTTGGGCCCTCTGGGCCTGTCATTTTCTTTCCGTCAGTTGGGCTGAGGCGCAACTAAGTCTTTTGATCGAGTCCGTAAGCAATATCTGTGCATTGAAGGCCCAACTATGGGTGAAAATAGTAACTGGTAGGCTTAGGTAGGCCCGCCTTCCTAAACTCAATCTCTTCAATTCATAATTGTACATTATATGGAATACTACTTGTATGAAACATACTTTTTATATGTTGGAACCCTTATAGTTACGAATTTAGTATGGGCAAACAATATGTACATTGTTTAGAATAGAATCGCCATAAATGAATTTCAAAACTTGTTAAATTTCTGAATTTAAATGAAAAACCAGACTGTTTTTATACCTCAAAGAAGTTGCAACAAAAAATGGATTTTACACTCAAACTGAATTGTTTTGGATTATAATTGGATATAGATACATGTAGGGATGTTCTTTAATGGTAGAGAGGGCTTTGTAGAGCGTTTGGGAGGTGTTTGGAGCTTATGGGGTCAAAATATGAAATGAACATGAAGTTGCTCGAAATTTGGATTAAATAGACCACTCCACCACCTCACATACACTACATATAGTGGCAGTGAGGTGGGGGAATGGTGGCCTAGATTAGAGACCAGATCCGCAAGGCGGAATGGCATCCGCGATGTGAAACGCTTAGCGTATCGTCGAAACTTCACCAATCTTCGTTGAGTTGTACTTCCTTTGGTCCTATTGACTTCCAACCTTCTGAAATCATTCCTTAGCGTCTCTATATGCTATATGAGTCCTCTAAAACGATTTCAAGTTCTCAAGACTCAAGTGGGCTAACTACGCTCTTTTACGCATGTGAAACTACGTGGCATAACATCCTTCACCCCTTAAGAAAATTCATCCTCGAATGTTGAATAATGTTCTAACTCCCAAAATTTTAGAAAATTTTGGCAGACTCTCCTCTGTAAACAAGTCTATTAAAATTTTTATAAACAATCCAAACATACAATCAATGCCACACAGGGCTACATAATAGCATAATAACATCCAATTGGCCTCACATGACCCATCTATCCATGCATAAATCAAAAGGATTAGCCATAACTCACCTCAACTATCCTCCGGTGTACTCTGAGTTGTTCCTGCCATATTTGTCTCAACATTATCACCTAAATAAGATATATGAATTAAAATTGATAAGTAGAATAGGAATAAGATAATTATATCGCACGAATATCAACATAAATCTGAAGTCTTAAACAAGTGAGGGTATCTGAATTTCATGTCCTCTTAGGCCTCCGAAGTCATTTCTTCTACGTTATTATTCCTCCAAAGTAATTTAACCGAAGTGAATTCTTTAGTCTATAACTTACGAACTTGGCGATCTAGGATAGCAATAGGAATCTCTTCATATGATAAGTCTTCTGTGACTTGAACATCCTAAATAGGGGTGATGCCGGAGTGATCTCCCAGACATTTAGGAAGCATGGATACGTGAAACATGGAAGAACTTCTTCGAATTTCGGGGGTAACTCAATCTTGTAGGCTACTTGGCCTATTCTCTGAACAATCTGATACGATTGGACATACCTGAGGCTATGCTTGCCCTTTTTGCCGAACCTCATCATGCCTTTCATAGGCGACACCTTTAGGAACACCCAGTCTCCCACATCAAACTCTAAATCTCAACGCCAGTTATCTAAATAGAACTTTTGTCGACTCTAAGCTGTCAACAATCGCTCCTGAATCATTTTCACTTTCTCCATAGCTTATTACACCAAGTCAGGTTCTAGTAATTTTGTCTCACCAACATCAAACCAACAAATAGGAAACCTACATTTCCGTCCATATAGGGCCTCATATGGTGCCATATGAATACTAGAATGGTAGTTATTATTATAAGCGAACTCAATAAGCGGTAAATAATCTTCTTAACTTCCCTTGAAGTCCAAAACACAAGCTTGTAACATATCCTCGAGCGTCGGAATAGTGTGCTCAGGTTCCCCGTTTGTCTGTGGATGAAAGGTTGTGCTAGGGCTAATCTGAGTACCTAAACCTTTTTGAAAATACCTCCATAAGTTAGCTTTAAATTGAGCACCTCTGTCAGATATAATAGACACTGAAACTCTATGAAGTTGAACTATCTCTTTCATATAAAGTATAGCATAATCCTTAGCTAAGTAGGTGGTTCGGATATGTAGAAAATGAGCTAATTTCGTAAGTCTATCCACGATAACCCATATAGAATCGAACTTCCGACGAGAATTAGGTAATCTCGTAAAGAAATCGATATTGATTTTCTCCCATTTCCATGTCAGAATCTCCATATTCTGTAGCAATCCTCCAAGTTTTTGATGCTCAACCTTAACTTTTTGGCAATTTGGACACTGAGCGACGAATTCTGCAATATTCTTCTTCATATCATTCCACCAGTATAATTGTCAAAAGTCATGATACATCTTAGTAGAACCAGGATGAATAGAATACCTGGACTAGTGAATCTCTGCCATAATCTGCCCTCGACGTCCTTCAACATCAGGTACACACAACTGGCCCTTATACTTAAGAACTTCATCCTCGAACAACTGTTTCTTCTGAAAGGGAATGCCTTCTTTAATTCTTACCAAGGCTAGATCATCAAATTGTCATGCCTTTACTTCTGCTACTAAGGTGGATTCAGCGGCATTCTGAACTATGGCGCCCCCATCACCTGCATCAATCAATCGCACACTTAAACTGGATAATTGACACAAATCCTTGGTCATTTCTATCTTGTCAACCCCCACATTCCTCAGGCTGCCCATAGATTTCCGACCTAACGCGTCGGCTACCATATTATCTTTGCTCAGATGGTACAAGATATCCAAATCATAGTCCTTACCTTGAATGTCTGGGATCACCAACTAGAACTCTCAGCCACGCGGTGCTGCGGAGGTGGAAGCTACTGAATCTGCATCTAAAAAGAATGCAGCAAGTGTAGCATGAGTACACAACTTACCCTTGTAGACATCATAGGCTGACAACGATGGAAGATACATAATCAGAGATAAATACCAAGTTGACACCAAATAATCCTACACTAGCATAACAATGACCAGGTATATCACATAATCACAAAAATGTTCATATAATTCAACAGCATATTAAATATCATGTAGCGTAAATAATCCTTTCAAGTCTCAAATCCAACCAAGATGTTCATAATCACTCAATAGCAAGTCTCAATCACAGTTTATCAATGATCTATTATTAAATATATTGAAGGGGAGCTATGAATTAACTGGTAAAGTTGTTTTCATATGACCAGGAGGTCACGGGTTCAAGCCATGGAAACAACCTCTTGCAGAAATGCAAGGTAAGGCTGCGTACAATAGACCCTTGTGGTCCGGCCCTTCCCCGGACCCCCTGCATAACGGGAGCTTAGTGCACTGAGCTGCTTTTATATATTATTAAATGTATGATATGAATTCAATGCATATGCAAGGTACCTTTCTCAACCTGGTATATAGTACGTCAAGGTTTAATTATAATCGTACACCCATGGGGGACCCGTGAAGTCCATTTACCGCTTCTAGCCAGTCGAAATTCCACATAAGAATCTGACTAGAGCCCATAACTCATTTGTCTATTCTCAATCATATTGCAGGCATGAAACTCCACTCCCCACGTATCAATATCATCTCAAGTGCCATAATCTCATATTACTCTTACATTTTCCGATCTCTTAGACCATAACATACCCATACCACTCTCACATCAAGTCACAGAACCATGAGTGTATGAATGCAATGACAATACAAGGAAAGATATCATGATATAATGAGATGCAATCAAGTATAGAGATGATATACACATGCTTTCAAAAATTCAATAACATAAAAGCAATTCCAGTCAAATCAGGATATCAATCGAAAACACGTGTGATGAGTAACTAAACAATAGCAAATATGACAACAAACCCACATATGGCGACGAGCCCAAATAAATAGCAGTTGGAACCAACATAAGGTTGATTCCCCAAAACATCTCATCATTATAATCAACATTGGTACCCACACAACCATTCATCACAACCGACTGAGTGGGACCCCCAAACACGCCTAATACCCCTCAATATTCATAACTAATCATGCATTTCTATCGGAGTCTCGAAAAGCTAAATTGTAGCCTACCTCAAAGCCGAGAAGGAGCGCTACCAAATCAAGTCTCTAATACATTCTTGCCCTTCTTTCTTGCCTCGCATCGATCGAAGTCTATTCACTCTTATTATATAGTTAATAATAAGCTTAACACAACAAAAGCAAGACTTTAAATACCCATTCCAGGCTCATGCCACCAAGACTTAAACTTTATTATACAAAACCCAAGATTACATACTAGACAATCATATACATAAATTAATTGAAAACCTATTCACATTTGAACCCTCAATTGGACAATAATCAAAAGCCCCAATTTGAAACCCTAGAAATTTCCCCCAATTGAAAACATACTTCTAGCACCAAATTAAGACTTATAACATGATAATCTAACATAATCCCCTCATGACTCATGATATTAACATCATTCAATCCATAAATCCCTATTAAAACAAACCAAACAACTCTCTTAAACTCACAATATGCAAAACTCATCTTCCCCAATTCAAATAATAAGCTAAACCACCATTAATAAGTTTAGAATAATAAACTTAAACCAAAAAGGGAAATAATCTATTACCTCAAAGTGGGAAATGCTCCTAAGGCTCTGAAATAACCTTAGAGGGGCACTGGTTTTGAGAACACGTTATTTTAGGAAAGAAAATTTGACCTAGAATTATATATAGGACACTTGAATAGTGATCTGCCCCGGCAGAATAAACTCCACCGGAGTGAACCTGATGCGGCAGAAAAGTCTTCGATGTAGTGGATGTCACTTGACACCTCATACATTGCCACAACGAACCTGATTCTGCTATGGCGGAACTTCCCATTTCCCCAACTTCCCACCGGAGAAGAGGTTGGTTCCGTCATGGCGGACACCAAACACCAATAGTGAAACGCAGCCCAAAAACCTCCATCTGATACTTGAAACACTCTTGAAACCCCTCCCCCCTCCCCCGAAAACAAATAAAATATGCCAATCTATGGTAAACAGTGCTCTGAACTTGCTCATACCCTGGAATTTTATAAATAACTGAGCTAGGGCATACTTTTCTAAAGAATCATCTATGACAAACCATAATCTAAACTTTACAAATAAGGACACAATACATTTGATTACCTCGGGAAGTGAACTAATGACTCGACTCTGGAACTACCGGAAGTGATGGAACCCAGAAACAAGTCCATCTAGTCACAAGTCAACTTTGAGTCAAACTAACCAACTCTAAGTTTCCAAACTTGGGTTTTTTCATCCAACACTCATATAAATAGACCTCGAGACCCGTGGCACCCAGCCTCGCGCATCACAAACCCCACAAATAGTCTACAAGAAGGGTCAAACAAGCAAATAAGGGTCTTTATCAAGAAATGACCAAGTAGTCGTTACATCTCCGCTGCCTCAGATTCAATTCTTTCTGTCTGAATAATTATTATAAGATTTTATGATCTGTATATATATCAACATGAACTCCATACATGTAGTGAAGCCATATCTTCATAGCAAACATAACTGTCGCCAACTCGAGATCATGAGTCAGGTAATTCTGCTTGTGCTTCCTTAATTGTCTTAAAGCAAATGCAATAACCTTACCATGATGCATTATAACACAGCCCAATCCCACTCTAGAAGTATCACAATACACAAAAAAGACCTCTGATCCCTTAGGAAGTGCTAGAATAAGTATTGATGTTAATCTACTCTTCAACTCCTAGAAACTCTTCTCACAAGTATATGACCATTGAAATTTAGTTGACTTATGCCTCAATTTCATCAGTGGAGCATAAATAGAGGAGAAATTCTCTAAATATCTTTGATAATAACCTACCAAGCCCAAGAAACTACATACCTTTGTAGGAGTCGTGGGCCTCGGCCAATTCTTTACTGTCTCGATCTTCTGTCTATCCAATTTGATGCCTTCGTCTGATACTATATAACATATAAAGGCTACTGAGTTTAACTAGAACTTAGCATACAGCTTGCGATCTTGGAGCGTTTGTAACACCACTCGCAAATGATCTGCGTGCTCTTCTTATGATCGATAGTAAACTAGAATATTATCAATACACACTAACAGAAAGATATCTAAAAAGAGCTTAAACACCCAATTCATCAAATCCATATAAGTCACGGGTACATTAGTCAGACCAAAAGACATAACAAGAAACTCATAATGACCATATATGGTCTGAAAAGTTGTCTTTGGAATATCTTTCTCCTTAACTCTCAACTGATGGGACCTAGATCTAAGGTCAATCTTCGAGAAGTATTTGGCGCCTTGCAATTCATCAAACATATCATCAATCCTGGGAAGCTGGTATATATTCTTAATAGTCATCTTGTTCAGCTGACGGTAATCAATACACATTCTCAACGAACCATCTTTCTTACGAACGAATAGGACTAGTGTGCCTCATGATAAAGTACTAGGTCTGATAAAGCCCTTTTCCAATAAGTCTTTCAACTGTACTTTCAATTCCTTTAGCTCGGCAAGAGCCATTTGATATGGAGGAATAGATATAGGCTGGGTATTTGGAAGCACATCGATAGAAAAATCAATTTCCCTTTCGGGGGAAATGCCAGGAAGTTTATCAGGAAACACAATAAGAAATTTATTAACGAAAGGAGCTGACTGGAGGAATGGAGGCTTTACCTCCGCAACCTAAACTCACAGTAGGTGATAGATATATCCTTTTGAGAACATATTTCGAGCCTTAAGCTAGGAAATAAACCTCTCTTTAGGTGTTGCCCTTCCATTCAATGACGGGCTCGCCTAAAAAATTAAAGTGAATGACTTTCGTCCAACATTCCACATTAGCATAACAAGAAGCCAACCAATCCATACCCATAATAACGTCAAATTCCACCATTTCTAGTTCATTCAAGTCAGCTAAAGTATGACGATCATAAATCTTTACTTCACAACTCATATACACCCGCCTAATAATTACGGGCTCACCCACGAGCGTAGATACCGCAAATGACTTATATAACAATTCAGGCTCCTTTCCACACTTACCAGCAACAAAAATGGTAATATATGACAAGGTAGAACCTGGATCTACCAAAATATACACATCAAGGGAGAAAACAGATAATATACATGTAACCACATCTAGAGATGACTCAAGGTCCTGTCGACCTAACAATGCATAAATGTGATTCTGATAACCGCCTAAGCTAGACGTTTCATCCCTGCCTCTACCTCTGCGTCTACCTCTACCAGCCGATGTCTGTGTGCCTTGCCCAGCAGGGCTTACTAATGAAGAAGAAGATTCTACAAACCCTGACAGTTGCACCATACTCTCTCTACCTCTCGTCGGGCAATATTTAGTAATGTACCATGAGTAACCATAAGAATAACATACATATGACTCTCAATGACATTGCCCTAGATGGGCCTTGTCAAATTGAGCACATCGGAGTAAAGGTGGCCTTATCTGACTCAGATCTCCTCTATATTGTGGGTCTGGTGCATGTGAACTCTGACCTTGACCAAAATAAGTGGCCGGATCACGACGCTGGCCCTAAAACTATGGTGGTCCACTATCTTTTGGATAATACGGGTGCCAGAGACACTATGGCCTAAACCCACCTATAAAATCCCCCATATCACCTAGGGATTAGGCTCTCTTATACTGGCCCCTATCCTGCTCTCGATCGACCCGCTATTGTCTCTTACGATCTTCCAAGTTTTGTGCATAGGCCTGGATGTAAGAAATATCCATATTCATATTTAAAGAAGATGTTATCCACTCATTCACCAAATGCGGCCCCAAACCATTAACAAATTGATGGACCCGATCACTTATTTTAGCAACAATCGCAGGAGCGTACCTATCCAAAGAATTGAACTGCAAACTATACTCTCAGACACTCATATTACCCTGTTCTAGGTGTAAGAACATATCCTACTTGGCTCATCGAAGCTCAACCGGCAAATACTGCTGTAAGAATTCCTCAGAGAACTCTCTCCAGCCCATAAATGGGGCTTGGGGTCCCCGAATCTACTCACAAGTATCAAACTAGGTCACGACAACATTATGCAACCTATAGGAAGCAAACTCTACTAACTCAGCATCTATAGAATGTATTACCTACAAAGTATGCTACATTTGATTCAAAAGGTTATGCGGGTCCACGTTCGAGTCTGATCCTGTAAATACTAGAGGGTCCAGGTTGATAAAATCCCAAACTCTCACATTGAATGCTCTATCAGAGGTACCAAGGGTCTGACGCTAGGTCTGAGAGGCCCCTAGTCTAGTCAACAACTGCATAACACTCAGCATGTCTAAATCCGAATTATGAGCGACCAAGGGAGGAACTAGAGGTACATCAGCTCCTCTATGCCCCTTTGGAAATGGTGGTACAGCTCCAGAAGCCTAAGAATCAGTCTCATCATGAGGCTCATACTATTCTATATTAGTGACTGGTGCCCTCCCCCGCCTCCTCATCTAGTCTCTGAGCAGCCGCCTGACGTCTAATAATAGTAGGCATCACTGAGAATATAAATAAGATGATGGTTAGGAGTGAATACTTATGACTCAGCTCTATTGTACGATCTAGATTAGGAAGAAAAAGTAACTATCCTAAATATCATGTAGCCTCATGTTTATAAGTGTGGTGCAAAACACACCCATAAACAAAACTCTACTAGATACGGCTTGCAGACACCCTAGGATAGACCTGCTTTGATAACAAGTTTCTCACACACAAACCTTAGGAGGTGTGGCCGGTACTCGAAGGCCCGAGTGAACCAACTATAGTATCTAGAACCTGTAATATGAAACATAGGCCAACAAGGCCTCCAAATAACTTTAATAAGACTAGAATATATGACAACCTGCACGCAGAAGAGTCCCAACATAATAATATAGATAAACAAGGTCACATGAAGAGTATCACTAACTAACAAGAGGGCCGACAAGGCCACAACATACATATACACACTATACACTAGTCTGAAAGCCTCTAAGAGTGCTAAATAGAACAACAGGTTAGGAAAGGGATCCTCAATACCCAAAATACTAGGAATGTGTTCAACAGTACCTATCGAATCTTGTATAGAAACTCTGAGAGAGGGGAGTACAACTATCACAACTGAAATAGGCAACCTACTGAGAAGGAACACTACCCTATCTATATGTACCTGCGGGCATGAACACAGTGCCCCAAAAGGGACATCAGTAAGAGAGATGTACTGAATATATAAGGCATAATCAATTGTAAAGAAAGCAACAATAAATTAAGGAGACCATGGATACCACGTAAAACTTATAAGTGTCACACTTGACCAATCTATATGTATGTAAAAATATTTGATCGTGTATATAACGTCATAGGCCTCTGTGGGCAACACTCTGTATATAATAGATCGCTTGTTTAATGCCATAACCATATGTAGGCAATATCATCAGTATCATGTTTGTATAACTTCAAATGTAATGTCATAGGCCTATGTGGGCATTGTAAATACATAATATATGCATATAAGGGCCAGACTAAGCCCATGAATGACTTATCAACTCGTCGGGGTGACATAAGGTCGTTACACCCCCGACTATCCTTATACGGATAGATATACCCTTTTTATTTTTTATGATCAATATGAAAGAAGACTCATCACTTTTAGATTCTTAATCATAAAGTAATTAACCATTGTTTTATCCATAGAAAGTGTGTAACATCAAAAATGAAATATAACGTTAACAAAGGATGGATACGTACGCAATCAAAGAACATAATGGCCTAAAGTGTCTTCTTAATCAACTAGGAATAGATTCTTTACTAGGATAATTTTGTAGTGATTGTTATAGAGAGGATCATGCCATAAAGAGAAGAGAGTAAGCCCTACATACCTTGTCGAGGAAGCTAATTATGTTCCGTGGAGCCTCACACGTAGTATGGATGCTTATCTACATTAAACGATGGATTTGTAACAATATCAAGCTCATATCTTATAAGAGATTTCATTTAGACAATTCGTCGAACAACTTGTGTACGTGAATTTATAGAGTTGTACTATCATGGATTCTTACTCAAATAAGCACCGCCATCTTCCATAACTATTTTCCTTAACTTCACAACTTGACCAACATGATTCAACACTTATATTTACTCTCAATCTCAATCAACAACCCCAAACAACAAGTTAACATAACTTCATACCACAAGAGGTGTCTTCGAGATCATACCTACCATACTTCCAAAATTCACAAGTTATCTTTACTGACCAATCATGCTAAGTTAAGAGGAACTAATGGACTTATAGGGGTGATGAAACCTTACCTCAACCATCCAAAGAGTCTCCCACAACAAGCTTCAATTCAATCTCAAAGAAGCTCACAACTTTGCTGAGCCAACTAACGAGGATTTCAAGGTGTTCTTGATTCTTGGAAGGATAAATCACCTTAGATATATTTAGGGATGTTCTTTAATGGTGGATAGGGCTTTGGAGATGTTTGGGAGGTGTTTGGAGCTTATGGAGTCGGCTAACTACGCTCTCATTCGCGTGCAAAACTATGAGGTGTAACATAGACTAAGGAGTGGCGAGATATGCTTGGTTGTTGTTGGGTAGAAGGTTATTGTGAGAAACACTGAGCCTATACAGTCGGGTAGACACTAAGCCTTTATGTCTTCCTTACTTGGGGGTTTTGTAACACTCAAAAACTCAACTTTTCACTATATCTTCAAAAGCCAAAAAATTCAAAGGAAAACCTCTCCTCTCCTCTCCCCTCACCTTCTTGGATGAAAATTTGCCTTTTTGGTGAAGTTTTTGTCTCCTTTTTTTTTTTTAGTTTTCCAAGAGCAAGGTTGGGGAAAGATCAAGTGTGCAAGAAGGAGAATAGTGGCAGTGTAATAAAAATTGTGAAGAAATAAAGGTGAGTTCTCTCACTCACAAATTCTTAGTAAAATCCTTTGGTTTTAAGTTAGAATGCATGTTAAAACATAATATGGATGCTGGAAGAGAAATCATGAAAAAAAGGGGGATGTAGTATAACTTGTGATGAATTATTGATATAGTATTATCTTGTAACAAGTTTGAGTCATGGTGATTGCAAATTATTTCCGCTAAGTTATCCTTGTTAGAATGGGACGAAATTTTCCAAGGTTGTATATCTCTCTTTCATGGTTAGATTGAGTCCAAATGGGGCCAAAACCGATATATGGTTTGAGAGTTATCATTGTTTAACGTTTCTGCCTCGGATCGATTGAAATCTGGAAGGGCAAAATGTATAACGAAAAAACCTGTACAATCTAGTAACGAATCTGAAAGTTGATGATAACCAAAAGTTCTAGTTTTCTCTGTTATTGACAGTTTGAGACCTTACGGAGATCGATCCGACTTACAGATAAAGAGTTATGACTGTTTTAAGATTGTGTCTTATTTTACAAAAATATCTGGTGAGACAGTTTTCATAGGGTTGTTTCTTTCGAGAATTTGTACTAGTTAAACTAAGTATTTTCAAAATAAACTGGATATATTATAGTTCACTGTGTTATCTTCGATTCGGCGCAAGAAATGCCTTATTTGGAGTTAAGGTTTGAGAGTTATGACCCTTGCAAGTGAGAAAAAAAAGGAGTTGAAAGAATGAAATATTAATTGAATCTTCTGGAAATATGACTAAGTATGGAAGTCTATTATTGTGATATGCATGACTTCGTGATCTTATGTTCCCAGCATTGTAATCATATATGATGTGCTTTTTGTTGACATTGAAAGCTTTTTTTAGGTAAATATTCCCTAGGGTGAATTGGGGAGGACCAGAAGTATAACTTCCCTTCTCGGTAAAGATTCTCGAAGGTAATCTAGGGAGGATATTATGCCTGATGTGATTATTGTAGACTTGAAGGCCTCTTTACAGTAAAGATTCCCTAGGGTGAGCTGAGAGGATCAGAAATATAGCTTCCCTTTCCAGTAAAGATTTCTACGGGTGAGTCGGGAGGGCCAGGAGTGGTTTTCCTCCCCAGTAAAGATTCCCGAAGGTGAGATGGGGGAAGAGATTTGTAGGTGAATAACTATTATTGGCTTGTACATTGAAGGTGTTGTAAGATAGTTTGCTTATTGTGTTTATAGTATGATTGTACTTAGAACATTGCGAGGTTGCTTTGAATTGTAAGGCGAGGTTCTCACTCAACCCCGGATGATAGGGTTGACTCTTTTTATCTAACATGTTTCAGGAAAGCATGACAAAGGGAAAGCTCCGCAACAGGGCTTGCGATCGTCCCACAGCCTTACTGTTCCACCAATCCATTACTTCGGATTTAGTGAATGTCATCCTTGAATAAGTCTGTCTAAGAGACTAAGTTTTGTTATCTCGGGGAATGATCCACATGAGATTGTTTTCTTTTAGTTTTGAATTTCTCATTCTATATCTGAAACTTCCATTGAGTCTAGATAGAAATTGCGGTGGTACGAGTATGGACTCGCGCGTTCATTAAAGAAATACAAAGATGGAGCTAACATGATTATATTATTTCCGCACTTAGATACATGCTTAATTTAGAAAGAAAAGATTTTTTATGGTTCTCCTGAGAAGGGATAGTTGCCCAGGTGCCATCACTCCCTAAGGTAAGACTTGAGATACGTTGGGGTGTGATAAGTTGGTATCAAAGCGCAACCAGGTTAGGAGATTCTAGGAAATTTCTTTGAGTTGGGTGTTGAACGGTTACATATTGCGACGGTGTACGCGTCACCTTTGTAATAAGTGAATAGGATAACATGTTAAATAGATTCGCTTCTTTCATACTCTCATCGTGCCTATCTTGAGTCTTGTCAAAGACTTGGTTCTCGTACTACCTCCTTCAAAGGATTATGGAAGGGGATTGTGCAATGGTAAACTAACTAACAGTTATTTTTTGTACATATGGTTACAATACGAGTTCCAACCAAAAAGGAAGTGCTCACAGAAATGAAAAGGATAATGCGAGCTGGGGAGGAGTTCATGGACAGTAGGATGGACTCAGGAAACAATTTTGGTGCGTATATAGATGACACAATCGCACGTTGTATAGATTTTCTTAGGGCTAGACGGAAGAGCCATTCATTTGACCCAACCTTTTCAATTATATGATTGGAGTCATACTACAAATAATAGTCAACTCCATCCCGGGAGAGTTACACTCCTCGTTTAGAAGAGCAAATAAGTTATGTGGAGATAGTAAAGAATGCTCCTTGCTCAAATTTCTACGTCAAGTGAAGAAAGTCTGGAAGATGAAGGATAGAATGGACAATAGGGAAATGGAGGAAAGGACGACGGTTCACAACGGGCTAAATGCCAACCTGCGGAATAGGCGAGTCACGCGGTTAAGCCCTTTAACACGTGTTGTGGTAAATGCAAGCTTGATTTGGAGATATATAATGGGCGACAGAGAATTATCTGATAAGATTTAGTATAATGTTACGTTATTTTAGAATAGGAAGGAATGAAGTATTATGAATGTAAGAAGGAAATAATATCATTTTTTTCTCTTATAGTGTTGCATGCTTATGAAGTATAAGAAAATTTTAGGGATTTAAAATAGACGTCTTATCTTCTAAAATATGGGTGCGCTTGTATTTACATAAAATGGTAGACTCACAAATATCGGTGGTGCGAAAGTCGATCAGAACTACCCGAGGAAAAGCGAGGGGACAATGTCAACCCCTAAGAGTTTTGACACAGGAACCGGGGGCTCAAGAAGAGGTTCACCATGAAGCTCCTATACCTCCGGTTGAAAGTGTCTCAAGATAGTGTGGAAAATATTGAAGAAAATGAGAGTCAAGCGGCCCAGGAAACGGTGGGACAAAAGTTAGATAGACCCATAGAGTTGATGACAATTGTAGCCCCACACCCGGTTCAGCCTACACCTAGTGTCTCAGTGATGGCCCTGATATAGAACCTGCCAGCCCAGGAACCAGTTGTGACTGCACCACTGGCCAAAAGAGTAGGAGCTCAGTCGGTACCGGATAGACTATGGGCGAATTTTATAAGGAGAAGGGAACATATCTTCACTGGTAAGGACACCAAGTCTAACCTATAGTATTTCTTGATGGGATAGAAGACCTACTATTTACACTGGGATGTGTAGAGACGCATGGTGTCAATTTGGTAGGCACACGTCTAGTGGACGACGCTGGGTGTGATGGAAAATTTTTAGAAGGAATCGTCCCCCGATGTCATCACCGATGACATGGGGGGAGTTCAGAGCTACACTTATTAAAAAGTACATGCCTAACACCTGAAAAGATGCGCTCAGACGTGAGTTTGAACAGTTGAAACAAGAAGACCGCGGTGTGCAAGAATACGATACCCAGTTCATGCGATTGTCGGCATACAACACACACATTATTCCTATGGAAAGGGAGAAGGTCAAAAGATTTATCGAGGGTTTGAATCCGAACTTGGCAGAGAAGGTAGTGGCATTAGACAATGATAGGACTTACCTTCAGATCGTCGACATGGCAATGAGTGTAGAAAGTTTTGCTAAAGCAAAAAGAGAGTATTCACAGAAGAGGTTTCGATCGTCGGGATCCTTTAATCAAAATAAAAACTAAAGGCAAGACGATAGTAGTGGTTCTTCAAAGTTGAGCCAATTAGTAGACCAGTCTCATCGCGGGCCCTAAGGACATAAAAGGGTTCAATCATCAAGGTAGAAATGTCAAGGCCACCAACCCTAATGCGGAAGGTGACAGACCAGTCAGTAAGGTCTGTCAAAAGAAACATTTTAGGAAATGCAGGTTCTCACAGAGAGGTTTTTATAACTGTGGGGAACCAGGCCACTATATCAAAGATTGCAAGAAGAGAACCCAAACTCAGGTTTCTCATGGTAGGTCAGAAGCAACCACAGCTGCCCACAAGGGAAATCAGGGCAGCCAGTCATGGCAGAGTCAGGGAGGTCAATAGTCCAATAATCCTAACTGGCTCTACGCTTTGCCCCAAAGGAATGTGGCGGAGAGATCTAATGTGGTGGTCACAGGTATTTTGTTGGTCTCAAGTATTCCTGCACTTGTATTATATGATCCCGATTCTATATTTTTGTACGTGTCAATCGAATTTGCTAAGAATCTACATGTAGAACTTTCTTGTTTAAGTGAACCCTTTGAGGTCATGACACCAGTGGGGGCCTAGGTTTGGCACTTTCGAGTATTTAAAAATTTCCCATTAGAGGTAAATGGTAGAGGAACAATAGCAGACTTAGTATTACTTGATATGGTAGACTTTGACATTATTTTGGGTATGGATTGGCTGTCAGCATGTTATGCCACATTGGATTATCGGCAAAAGGTTGTAAAATTATCTTTTCTCGAGGAACCAGAAGTGTTTATAAGGGGTAGTATTGGGACCTCCTCGGGTTGGCTTATTTCCTACCATAGGGCTCAAAAGTTATTAAGGAGTCACGAAGTGGAATACTCTTGCCTGGCTAATATAGTAAATACCCAAAAAGAGTCCCCAGAGATACATATTGTCCCTATTGTTTACACTTTTCTGGAGGTTTTCCCCGAGGATCTTCCAGGCCTTCCTCCGAACAGGGAAGTGGAGTTTGCCATAGAGTTAATTCTGGGTGCAAGACCCATCTCCATTCCTCCATATCGAATAGCCCTAGCTGAACTGATAGAGTTAAAAGAACAATTGAAAGATCTTCTGGATAAGGGCTTTATAAGGCCTAGTATTTTCCCCTGGGGCGCACCAGTCCTTTTTGTGAAGAAGAAATATGGTTCACTCCGAATGTGCATCGATTATTGATAAGTCAATAAGGTCACGATCAAGAACCGGTACCCATTACCAAGAATCGATGATCTTTTTTGACCAACTTCAAGAAGCCAGTTATTTTTCCAAAGTTGACATTCGTTCGAGATATCATCAGCTGAAAATAAATCTTGATGATATACCCAAAATAGCCTTTAGGACCCGATATGGCCATTATGAGTTCTTGGTCATGTCTTTCGGGTTAACCAATGCCCCAGCAATTTTTATGGATCTCATGTACAGTCTTCAAACAATTCTTAGATGTGTTCATAATTGTATTCATCGATGATATTTTAATTTATAGCAAGAGTGTTGAAGAACATGAAGAGCATCTAAGGGTAGTTCTTCAAATCTTAAGACAGGAGAAACTTTATGCTAAATTTTCAAAGTGTGAATTTTGGTTGGAAAAGGTGGCTTTCTTGGGCCATGTTATCTCAAGGGATGGATTCATGGTAGACCCCCAAAAGATAGAAGCAGTGAAGAGTTGTCCAAGACCTACAACTCCGATAGAAATTAAGAGTTTCTTGTGTTTGTCTAGGTATTATAGAAGATTTATAGAAGGTTTCTCTAGTCTCGCTGCTCCCTTGACCTAATTGACTCAGAAATCGATTAAGTATCAATGGTCAGATGCATGCGAGGCAAGTTTTCAGAAGTTGAAGGAGTTATTGACTATTGCGTCAGTCCTAACCTTACCATTAGGACAAAAAGGGTTCACAGTCTATTGTGATGCCTCTAAAGTTGGGTTAGGATGTGTCTTGATGAATTTTAGAAAAGTTATTGTGTATGCATCTCGACAATTGAAGATGTATGGGAAGAATTATCCAACTCATGACTTGGAAATGGCCGCGGTAGTGTTCGCCTTACGAATATGGAGACACTATTTGTATGGGGTGCATGTAGATATATTTACAGATCACAACAGTTTATAGTACATAACCACGCAAAAGGATTTGAATCTCCGACAAAGGAGATGGTTAGAGTTTCTTAAGGATTATGACCTTAACATTCTCTACCATCCTGGAAAAGCTAACGTGGTAGCTGACGCACTCAATAGGAGATCAAGAGGCAGTTTGGCCCACTTGGAAATACGAAAGAGAGATATTGTTCGTGAGGTACAAAAATTGGGAAACCTCAGGGTTAGGGTAACTGAGGTCGGTGAAGGCAGGGTGGCGGTACATGATACCTCTCAGTCTGCCTTAGCTTTGAAAATAAAAGAAATTCAGTTTGAGGATATGGAGTTTGTTGGTTTCATGAGAAGATTCAACAAGGAAAACCTTCACAGTTTACATTAGGGGACAATGACTATACCCTTCGGTATAAGGGTAGGTTATGTGTTCCTAAGGTGAGAGAACTAAGAAAGAAGATCTTGAATGAGGGTCATAACACTAAGTATTCCACTCATCCAGGAACAATAAAAATGTATCATGATCTCAAGGCAAACTACTGGTGGGACGGAATGAAGAGGGATGTTGCAGAGATTGTCGAGAGATGTCTTACGTGTCAATAAGTAAAAGCCGAACATCAAAACCCTGGAGGATTACTTCAGGAAATTGGTATCCCCATGTGGAAATGGGAGGCAATTCATATGGATTTTGTGAATAGCCTACCGAAAAGTCGAGAAGGTAATGATTCTATCTGGGTGATTGTAGATCATCTTACAAATTCAGCCCATTTCCTATCGGTCAAGACTACGTATCGGGCTCCGCAGTATGCACAAATTTATTTGAAAGAAATAGTGAGGTTATACAAATTATTTCGGATAGGGGTTCCCAGTTCACCTCACACTTTTGGCAAAGTTTTCAGCAGGGCCTCGGGACAAAGGTTAAGTTGAGCATGGCTTTCCATCCGCAAATAGATAGACAAGTTGAACGAACAATTCAAACATTGGAGGACATGTTGCGGTCTTGTGTGTTGGACTTTTGGGGAAATTGGTTGGACTATCTAAGTCTAATTGAGTTCGCCTACAGCAACAGTTTCCATGCTAATATACAGATGTTTCGTTCGAAGCATTGTATGGGAAAAAATATAGATCTCCACTTGGGTGGTTCGAGGTGGGCGAGGAGTAACTGTTCGGACCCGAAGTCATTCAAAAAATGAACGACAATGTGCAGATAATTCTGGAGCGGATCAAAGCAGCTCATAGCCGCCATAAGTCTTATGCGGATCATCACAGAAGAGATCTCGAATTTCAAGAAGGGGAGAAAGTGTTTTTAAAAGTCTCTCTAATGAAGGGGGTGATGCGATTTGGCAAAAAAGGAAAGTTGAGCCCAAGGTTTATTGAACCATATGAGATCTTACGAAGAGTGGGGAATGTAGTTTACGAACTAGCACTTCCACAAGAATTAGAAGTGGTGCATCCGGTATTCCATGTGTCAATGTTACGAAAATACTTGCATGATCCAAGTCACGTCATCCGACCCCAAGAGATAGTCCTGAATGAAGAGCTTCAATATGAAGAAATTCCAGTGAAAATACTGGATAGACAGATTAAGCACCTTAGAAATAAAGATATTGCTTCTGTGAAAGTCCTATGGAAAAATCACTCCACAAAAGAAGCAACCTGGGAAGCCAAAGACGCGATGAAAGTCAAATATCCATTCCTGTTTGAGTAAGGTAATAAGATGTGTTAAGTTGTATTTCATGTGTGTGCAGTTTGTGTGTTTACGTGCATATGTTATGACCTTATTCACATTCGAGGATGAATTTTTCTTAAGGAGGGGAGAATGTAAAGTCCCGGATGTTAATAAAAAAATATTTAAAAACACTCTCTTATTTGAACTAGAAGAGTTATATCTAACTTAGACTTCTACTAGACCTCCCTCTAGGTCATCCTTACTTAGGGATTTTGTAAGAATCAAACACTCAACTTTTCACTATATCTTTAAAAGCCAAAAAATTCAAAGGAAAGCCTCTCCCCTCACCTTCTTGGATGAAAATTTGCCTTTTTGGTGAAGTTTTTGTCTCCTTTTTTTTTTTGGTTTTACAAGAGCAAGGTTGGGGAAAGATCAAGTTTGCAAGAATGAGAACAGTGGCAGTGTAATAAAAATATGAAGAAATAAAGGTGAGTTCTCTCACTCACAAATTATTAGTAAAATCCTTTGGTTTTGAGTTACAATGCATGTTAAAACATAATATGGATTTTGGAAGAGAAATCATGAAAAACAAGGGGTGTAGTATAACTTGTGATGAATTATTGATATAGTATTATCTTGTAACAAGTTTGAGTCATGGTGATTGCCGATTGTTTTCGCTGAGTTATACTTGTTAGAATGGGATGAATTTTTCCAAGGTTGTATATCTCTCTTTCACGGTTAGATTGAGTCCAAACGGGGCCAAACCCTACATACGGTTTAAGAGTTATTATTTTATAAAGTTTCTACCTCGGATCGATTGAAATTCGGAAGGGCAGATAAAGAGTTATGACTGTTTTAAGATTGTGTTTTATTTTACAAAATAATCTGGTGAGACAGTTTTCATAGGGTTGTTTCTTTCGTGCATTTGTACTAGTTAAACTAAGTATTTTCATAAGAAACTGGATATAGTGATAGGTCACCATGTTACCTTCGATTCGACGTAAGAGATGCCTTATTTGGGGTTACGGTTTGAGAGTTATGACCCTTCCAAGTGAGAGAAAAGGAGTTGAAAGAATGAAATATTAATTGAATCTTCTGGTTATAAGTATGGAAATCTATTATTGTGATATGCATGACTTCGTGATCTTATGTTCCCAGCATTGTAATCATGTATGATATGATTTTTGTTGACATTGAAAGCTTCTTTCTAGTAAAGATTTCCTAAGGTGAGCTGGGGAGGACCAGAAGTATAACTTCCCTTCTCGGTAAAGATTCCCGAAGGTAAGCTGGGGTGGAGATTATTCCAGATGTAATTATTGTAGACTTGAAGGCTTATTTCCAGTAAAGATTCCTTAGGGTGAGCTGAGAGGATCAGAAATATAACTTCCATTCCCGGTAAAGATTTCTACGGGTGAGTCGGGAGGGCCAGGAGTGGTTTTCCTCCCCAGTAAAGATTCTCGAAGGTGAGATAGGGGAGGAGATTTGTAGGTGAATAACTATTATAGGCTTGTACATTGAAGGTGTTGTAAGATGGTTTCATAACGTTCTTATTGTGTTTATAGTATAATTGTACTTAGAGCATTGTGAGGTTGCTTTGAATTGTAAGGCAAGGTTCTCACTCAGCCTCGGATGATAGGGTTGACTCTTTTAACTAACATATTTCAGGAAAGCATGACAAAGGGAAAGCTCCGCAACAGGGCTAGTGATTGTCCCACAGCTTCACTGTTCCACCAATCCATTGCTTCGGATTTGGTGAATGTCATCCTTGAATGAGTCTGTCTGAGGGACTAAGTTTTGTTATCTAGGGGAATGCCCTACATGAGATTGTTTTCTTTTAGTTTTGAATTTCTCATTCTATATATGAAACTTCTATTGAGTCTAGATATAAATTGTTGTGGCACGAGTATGGGCTCGCTCGTTCATTAAAGAAATACAAAGATGGAGCTAACATGATTATATTATTTCCGCACTTAGATACATGCTTAATTTAGAAAGAAAATATTTTAAATGGTTCGCTTGGGAAAGGATAGTTGCCTAGGTGTCATCACGCGCTACGGGAAGACTTGAGATAAGTCGGGGCGCAACAAGAGTCCTTCCAAATAGTACGTTAGAGTTTAGTCGATTGGTATGCTCCATCTCAGCTGGAGTTACCGTGTCCATGTTTTGAGAGTCTTTTTATATATACAGACATTATGGGTAGGTCAGGGCCCTAATCCCAACCGTAGCACATTTATACTTCTCTAGAGGCTTGTAGACCTAATCATTTTGTTGTATATGACAGCATGATGGCCTTGTCGGCCCGTATATATGTGTGTGTGTGTGTGTGTGTCTCTTGAGTTGACTTTTTTTCAGAAGAAATAGATGTTATTATCGATTGTGC
Source organism: Anisodus acutangulus (assembly GCA_029783415.1). Classification (NCBI taxonomy): domain Eukaryota; kingdom Viridiplantae; phylum Streptophyta; class Magnoliopsida; order Solanales; family Solanaceae; genus Anisodus; species Anisodus acutangulus. The sequence goes on from CM056505.1 coordinate 13,386,941, forward strand.
AGGATATAGCCTTGTCGGCCTAACTTAGGGTTGTCTTCAGCATCCGCGAGTTACATATGATTTGCTATGTGCCAAGTAAGGCACCGGGTGCCGGTCACGCCTTCTCAGGTTTGGGGCGTAACAAAAAGAATGTTCAAATTATTGCTACAAGGATCTTATCCAGTGTTTGGTTCTCCACAGAATGAACACCCAAACACTGGGGGGTCATATACACTCATGCCAAGGATAAGGTAATTTTTTCAAAAATTAGAAAGTATATACTGATAATATTGAAGCTTCAATGGGAAATCATATGTCAGTAGTACTGAAGATTCAAGGGAAAAGCACTCACCACCGGGGACTACCTATATCGCAAAATATTCCATATATGTAACCGGACTGACCACACTAGATGGCAGCCGGATCATTCTTGCATTTGTCTTTACAATTGTAAGTTAAAGGAATCAATAAAAAATTTTATTGTGATAAAATTCTTGCCATCGAAAGCTTAAGAATCATTAAAACATGTGTTGTTATGACCATATTGAAAATTCCATGCCATAATGAATGGGAGACTTCCTTCTCTATAGCACCTTTCAAAATAAGGTCCTTTCTCTTATTAAAAAACTGTAGAAAAAAAAAGGTTAAAGTTTCGACTGCTCAAAGCAACCGAATAAAAGGTTGATCGGGACCAAAGTAGGTCTGGCATCATCTACAAGGCCATGAGAAGCCCAAATAAAAACACATCTTTTTATGAATAATATTCAAGTCTTGTTAAAAGTTATCAAAGAGACTGTAAGACTTATAATTTTTAGAGGCAGTCCAAAAGCCTTAGATGTAACCAAACCAATTAAAATGTAGTAATACTACAACTACAACTTAGTTAATAGAGGGAATATAAGTATTCTTCTATAAATAAAGGTATGAAATAAAAACCTTGAGAGAAATTGCAAAGTCAAGAAAAGGAAAGTGCATTCATTCATTGATACCACCGAGTGCGAAACTGACCCAGTTACAAAAGAAAATACATGGCCCAAAACTGACCCGGCTACAAAGAAAAAATAATAAAATAACATCCGTGTGAAAAGTTACGACATGCTTACTCCATGGTCCGCTGGGGAGTTTCTAAAACAAAGTAACCAATCTTAGTTGCGATCTTGAGAACTCAGGACTGAGGGAAGCAATTCAGAAGCTGAGGCTTCAGGGGCATTTTCTGAAGCAGACAGCATATTTTCTTGAGGAGTAGGAATTTTGGCTTCTGGAAGATTTTCATCTTCTTCTCCCCATTGGATGATGCCTCTTCTTCATCTATGGGAATGGGTTCATCTAGTTTTTCTGATGATGATAACTCCAATTGTCGGGCCTTGGTAATCTCATCATCAATATCATTGATTATCCCGGCCCGCACTACCTCCAAAGCCTTGCGGCGCATCATAAATTTTATTGCTCACCATGGACAAATTAAAGTTGTCAATAGTGGTCTAGAGCTCAATTTCTATAGATTAAACGACACAAGTAAGTTCAGCACTGGTCGAATGGAGAAGTCCATTGGCCTTAGTCAATTCTGCAATTGCCTCATGCTGCTTTTCATTCTGAGATGTCATGATGCATAAAAGGGACCTCAAGGAATCATTTTCCTTCCGAAAGACCTCAATCTCCATTTCTTTGATTTGAAGACACTCAGAGAAAGTACTTACATCATTAGGTCGGAAACAGAATCGTAGGCTTCATTCCATTTCTTTTGCCAGTCGCCTGCATGGTCCTCATGGAGTGTGGCCTACTGCCTGAAGACTTCCTTCTCTTCCAACTTATTGACCTTGGTGAGCTTGACTTCTGCCGCTGATAAGCGATGAACAGCATTGTCCCTATCAGTCACCAGAAGGGCCTTTTTCTCGATCGGCCTTTGAAGCCCATTATAAAAAGAAAGTTGGCCGGAACAGAGGTTTCATTTTAAGAGTTAAAAAAATAAGCGGACACTAAATTCAAATTCCACAACACAATGAGGGTATTGCAATTATGATATTATTTGTTTTCAATTGGGATTCTTTCAATATTTTGTTGATATGATATTTAATTACTTTTTATTTAGATTATATATTTATTGTTTACCCATAAATCGGTACAGTTAAATTGGTATACGTGGTCAAGGACACATGGATCTCAAATGACTGATTTGGCCAATAAATTAACTAATAAATATAACAAAAATGAATAACGAGATGAGATTAAACATAATTATCCTAAGCCGGATAGATGTTTCTTGGTCAAGCCTCCAGATTAGATGTTTCAATAGTGTGAAAGCACTGATATTAAGACAAAGAATATGAATCAAAAATTAATGTTGTAATAGCTTGAATATGATGCATTTACAATGAGATAATTGGTCCTATTTAAACTTGGACTCATTGATTCACATCCCACGATTTATGCCCCTATTAATGAAAATGAATGAATGTTGTAATAATTAGACAATTAGATCGGCAATTGGAGTTAGCTTCAGCGGAAGAATCAGATGAATCCCTGCCCATGGATGAAGAAGAGGTACCATCCGGTGGGGGAGATGAAGATGAAAACCTTCCAGAAGCATAAATTCCTCCTCCTCAAGCAAATATGTCATCTACTTCAGACAATGCCCCCGGAGCCTCAGCTTTCGAATTGCTTCCCTCAGCCCTGACTTCTCAGGATCGCAATTAGAATTGGTTATTTTGTTTTGAAAACACCCCCGACGGATCATGGAGCGAGCATGTCGTAACCTTTTGTATGGGTTTTATTTTATTATTTTTTTTCTTGTAACCGGGTCACTTTTGGGCCCGATATTTATTTTGTAACAGTGTCACTTTTGGGCCCAATATTACTTATATTCCATCTATAAACTAAGTCGTAGTTGTATTTTAACCACATTTAATTGGCTAAGTAAAATGTAAGGCTTTTTTACTACCTCTAAAATTTCTAAGTCTTAAAGTCTGTTTGATAACTTTTAACAAGATAATATTATTCATAAAAAAGATGTGTTTCTATTTGGGCTTATCATGGCCTTGTAGATGATCCCGTACCTACTTTGGTCCGGGCCAACTTCTTATTCGGGTGCTTTGACTAGCTGAAACTTTAACCTATTCTTTTCTTTTATGGTTTTTTTATAAGAGATGCCCCTTATTTTTAGTGGTGCTATAGAAAAGGACGTCTCACATTCATTATGGCATGAAATTTTTTATATGTTCATAACAACACATGTTTTAATAATTCTTATGCTTTCGATGGCAAGAATTTTATCACAACAGGAAAATTTTATTGATTCTTTTAACTTACAATTGTATAGACAAATGCAAGAATGATCCGGCTGCCATCTAGTATGGTCAGTCTGGTTAAATATATGCAATAATTTGCGATCCAGATAGTCCCTGGTGGTGAGTGTTTTTTCCTTGAAGCTTCAGTAGTACCAGCATAGGCTTTTCCCTTGAAGCTTTGATAGTACCGGTATATATTTTCTTATTTTTGAAAAAATTACCTCATCCTTGGCATGGGTGTTTATGGTTCCCCAGTGCTTGCGTGTTCATTATGTAGAGATCCAGACACCGGATAACATCCTTGTAGCAATACTTTTAACACGCTTTTATTGGTGCTGCCTCATTAAAAACCTTGCTGGAAAACTCCAATTGGGACAAAAAATGGATGAAGGAAAAGAGTGCAGCGTGTATTTGTATTGTTAAATTTAATATTTATTCAAGTGACTTACATTCCAATTGCTAGGAAGTTTGTTTCCTTCTTGATCTGTCAACTAGTATGACCATTTACCGGCAATCCCGGTGACTACATATGGTCCTTCCCAATTCGGACCTAATTTTCCTACATTAGGTTCCCGAGTGCTCTGAGTCACCCTTCTGAGTATCGAATCTCTGAGTCTGAAGTGCTGGAGATTTGTACGTTGGTTATAGTATCACTTCATCCGTTATTTCTAGGTCACCATTCAGACGTATGCCAGATCCCGAAGTTCTTCGATAAAATCTAGTTGTACTGACATTGACTCTGAGTTAGCTTGTTCCTTTGACCTGAGGTACAGTAATCTTGGAGCTCCTATTTTTGCATTAGGACTAGTGCTTCGGCACCATAAACCAGGAAAAAAGAGTTTCTCGAGTACTCATTTTTGTCGTGGTTTTGTATGCCCACAATATCTTAGGTAACATGAAAGGCCACTTCCCCTTAGCAACTTCTAGCTTTTTCTTCAAATTTTGTATTATAGTCTTGTTTGTCGACTCAGCCTGACCATTTGCACTAGGATGATAGGAGGTGGAGGTGATGCGTTTGATGTTTAAGTCATCTAGGAACTTTGTGACTTTGGCCCCAATAAAATTACGGCAGTTGTCATAATCTATCTCCTTTGGGATGCCAAAACGACAAATGATATGTTGCCAAATGAAGTCAATCACCTCCTTTTATCGAAGCTTTGTTTAAGCTGCAACTTCAACCCATTTAGAGAAATGATCAGTCATAAATAAAACTTTTGATACATGTCCCAGCGTAGAAGGTAAAGGTTCGACTATATCCATTTCTCATTTCATGATGGCCATAGAGACACAATCGAATGCAATTTCTCTTCCAGTTGGTGCAGCAATTGCGTATGACGCTGGCGTTTGTCACACTTTCTCACGAATACCTTAGTATCTTCTTAAATCTGCAACCAATAATATATGGCCCTCATGAGTTTCCTCACCAGAGATTCTGCTCAAGAATATTTTCCGCAGATTCCTCCATGAACTTCCCTCATCACATAATCGGCTTCTTTGGGACCTACGCATCGAGTTAGGGGACCATAATAACATAGCCGGTACAGTTTTCCATCGATAATACAATACCAAGCAACCTTGTTTCTTAAGGCTCTGGATATTTTTGGGTCTTCTGGCAGCCTTCCGTTTACGAGTAGTCTATGAATTCATTCCTCCAGTTTTCATGCTTGTTGAGTTCACCTTTTCATATCCTTCCAGATCCAAGGCTGAGTGTAGAAGATGAACATCCAATTTGTCTTTGGAGCCTTCTTCTTCCATGTTGAAACCCAAGTTTGTAAGTGCATCAGCTTCTATGTTTTCCTCTTGGGGTATATTTACCACCATCCACTCTTGGAACTGGGAAAGTAGCTTCATGACCTTCTCGAGGTATCTTGAAATATTATCCTCCCTGCCTTCAAATACTCTATCAACTTCGTTCACCACCAGCATGGAATCGCATTTGACTTCCATTATTTGTGACCTTAAGCCTAGGGCTAATTCCAAACCTGTAATCAGAGCCTTATACTCGGCTTTATTGTTAGTCAAAGGTGAACTGTGAATTGCCTGCCTTAAGATTTCCCCGGTGGGAGTATGTAATATTATTCCTACATCGGTCCCCTTAACATTGGACATTTTTTCAGTGTGGAGCATCCAAATTTGAGGGGTAATCTGCGAGACCAAAACAGCTTCTTTTTTCGCCTGAGGGGTTACTCCCGGACTAAAATCAGTCACATGCTCCATGAAGACTTGCGACTTTGTTGCAGTCCCGGGTTCATACTCAATATCCAACTCATTTAATTCCACCACCGATTTAGCCAATCGCCCTAAAGGTTTGGGCTGATGTAACACGTTCCTATGAGGAAACGTTGTCACCAAGGCTATTAGGTGGCATTGGAAATAAGGCCAAAGCTTACGCGATGACATAACTAAGGCAAAAGCCAACCTTTTGAGTATCGGGTACCGGGTATTGGCCCCTAACATGACTCTACTTACATAATAAATAGGAAATTGTGTACCTTTTTCTTCTCGTACTAGTACCGCGCTTATCGCTATTTTTTAGACTACTAGATATATAAGGTGTTGCTCTCCATCCTTTTGCTTTGATATGAGCGAAAGATTAGATAAATATGCTTCATGTCACGGAGGGCCTACTGACATTTGAGCGTCCACTCGAAGTCATTCTTCATTTTTATGAGCGAGAAGAATCTGTGGCATTTCTCTGAAGATCTGGAAATAAACCTACTGAGAGCTGCTATCCCCTCAGTCAGTCGTTGTACTGCCTTTACGTCTTCTAGTGTATCCGGGATATCCTTGGTGTCTTTTATCTTGTCGGTATTATTTTGATCCCTCTTTGACAAACCAAAAACCCTAAAAAATTTATGGACCCTACATTGAAGGCGCATTTTTCAGGGTTAAGCTCCATGTTATGCCTTCTTAGGACTTCAAATGTTTCCTGCAAGTGACTCAAATGGTCTTCTGCTCGAAGACTTTTAACAAGTATATCATCAATATACACTTCTATAATTTTTTACTATTTATTTTTCAACACATTTTATTTACTAACCTTTGATAGGTGGCTCCAGCATTTTTTAATCCGAAAGGCATAACATTATAATGGAAAGTGCCAAAATTAGTTTTAAAAGACGTTTTCTCTTGGTCTTCCGGGTGCATTCTTATTTGATTATACCCAGAATATGCGTCGAGAAAATTCATGACTTCGTGCCCTATCATAGCATCGATCATCTGATCTACATTCGGCAGTGGAAATGATTCTTTTGGGCATGCATTATTTAAATCTTTATAATTGATACACGTCCTAAATTTGTTCCCCTTTTTAGGTATTACGACTATATTTGCTAACCAATCTGAATATTTAACTTCCCGGATTGACCCTGTATAGTGCAGCCTAGTTACCTCTTCTTTCACAAACCTTTTGCAGACTTTAGTAATGGACCGTTTCTTTTGTCGCACGGGAGAGAAACTGAGATTCATGCCTAACTTATGAGTTGCGACTTCTGGAGAGATGTCTGTCATATCTTTATGCAACCAAGCAAAATACTCACTATTAACCGTAAGATAATTAACAATTGAATCCCTTGAGCTAGACCCATGCCCAGGTATACCTTCCTATCGGAAGTCTCCTCGCATAATGCTATTTGTTCGAGCTCTTCAGCTATTGATTTTGTGGCATCCGATTCGTCCGGTACCTAAAAATATCTAGGCACCTGATATCACTCTGAAAATTCTTCCTCTGGATATACCATTTCTGCTTCTGTCGGCGGAGCTTGGTAGACATCCTTTGATGCAGGCTCCACTTCCTTTAATTGCTATTTTAGGTCTGCAACTGCCTCTAGTTCCTCAAGGGTGTACATCTCCCTGGCAGCGGGTTTTTCTCCCCTAATTTGTTAGACTATTTCCGGTGTAGAGAACGTTACTAACAGGTGCAATGTATACTAGACTGTCTTCATGTCGTGAATCCAAGGCCTCCCAAATATGGCATTATATCTCATATCACCGTCGATGACATAAAATGTTGTTATGTTGATGACTCCATTAACGTCCACTAGCAAGTTGATGACATCTAAATCCACTCCTCAAAGAGAAAGTGTAAACGGTCGTTGCAATATAATTTACCCAACTATGAGTCGGAGTCGATCTCACAGGGAACAATATACTTGAGCAATTAAGCTAGTTATGGAATTATCACCAATTAAGCTAAGCCAAATGATTCTCAATATTTGATTTTTGTTGAAAAATGAATAAAGGTAAAACTAACTAATGGGGAGCACAATCTATGGAAATTCGGGAATTTGGAACATATTAATTTAACTCAAACTCAATAATGATCCATTGTAAGTAATTATCTACCACTAATTAATCATGACTCTAGCAAATTAGCCTTGAAATATCAATTACCCACAGATATCTCTCGACTATTTAGCTAGTTTATCTTAGCTAGTTCTCTCTAATCAAACTAAGAAGCATTAATCACATTTCAGTTTTAGGCTATACTAGGATTTTTTTATCTCTAGGTTAAACCCATTAGATGAGGGTTAAAGCCTCAAATTATGATAATCAATCTAACTCAAACCCTAACTTCCTCTCTCAATTTTAATTAGGGATAAATGGGCAAGTCCTAGGATCAGCTATTCCCTTTGAAAATATGTAAGAACAAGATTAACTAAATAAATAAGAGACTCATTTCATAAATAGCAAGAAATAATTCAAAAAAAAGCAACAAGAGTTAAATACAAATTACTACTCAACATGTCTTTCAACTTTATTTTCCAAAGTCATCACCCACATCAAATATAACAATACAAAACAAGGAAATAAAGAGTTGAAGTAAAAAATTCTCATTAATGGCTTCAAGTCTTCACTTCCAATGTGATGGGTGATGAAACTCTAGCCTCCAAAGCTTGGTATACCTCTTCTAAGCTCTCAACATGTGTTGGAGAATGAATCTTAAAATTTGATATGATTTGGTGTGTTTCTCATTCTTTTAACAAAACCCTAGACAAGACTTATAGGGAACCAAAAATTCATACTACAAAAATGCCACTGACGCCCTCTCTGCGATCGCAAAAGGGGACCGCAGATTAGTCTGCTTTTCACAAAATAGGTTTATGGTTCGTAGAGTGGTCTTAAATCTTGACTGTCTGGAAATGTGGTAGGAAGTGCGGCTCGTAGAACTGAACTACGGTCCGCAGAAATTCTCCCAAACATCACAATCTGAGCTAGGATTTTTGTGGAGTAGTGGTTCGAAGACCGAACTGCGGTCTGCAGAACAGAAGTGCGGACCGCAAAATAAGTTGCACTTCAAGGCTCCAAAATCCTTTGATCACTATTAGAAACTACGGCTGAGCTTCCCAATCTACGGTCCGATAAAGTGGCCTTTGCTTCACTTCTTCCTTTTTCAGCACTTTTGTCCATGTTTATGCACTTTTCCTCATTTTTGGTGTCATGATGCAAAAATCCTAAAAACACAAAATAAACATAAGAAATGACATTAAAACTTACTTAAAGGGCTAGAAAAGCTTAAGGAAAGGGTATTAAAAATGCGTAATTTCACCGCACATCACAAGTCGTCTCTCCCTTCGTGGTTTCACTTGATATGTTGAAACCTGAGATTGTTCTGGTGGCCAGAAAAATCTTATCCAGCATCTTCATTTCCTCAATCACTTTTAGCTGGATGATGTTAGCAGAGCTTTCAGGGTCGATGAAGATTTTTTTTACCTGAAAATAACCGATAGGCACAGTAATGACCAGAGCATCGTTATGAGGAAAAGTGACACTACTGGCATCTTCGTCTATAAAGATGATTTTTCTGGTATTTCTCGAAATCTTTTCTCTCATGTAACTAAAAATTTTGTTTTCTTATTCGCCATGAAGGATGTAGCAGCGATCATGCACCTACTGAAGATCACGTTTATCACATGTGGTGAAGCATTTGGATTAGGCTTGTCTTCTTTGGGAGGTCCTTGTTCAAAATTATTGTGGTCCCTTTTGCTCAAATATCCCCGCAGGTGACCCTGGTTCAACATCTCTGCCACTTCTTCTCATATGTGTCTACAATCTGTAGTTTTATGCCCGTGAGTGCCATGGAAATCACACCAGACAGTTTGATCGCTAGAACTTGTATCATATCGTAATGGTTTTGGTGGCTAAGATGCTAGATAAGTCCTCAGTACTGCCACCATCTGATCTTCATTGATACTGAAGTTGTAATCAAATAATTTTGGGTATCCAATCCTCTTTGGAGAGAAATTAGATTAATTTCCTTTATCAAAATTCATCAGTCCTCGGTTACTCCTGCCATGGTCTCCCTTGTTATTTGACTTCTTAAAGGAACAAAAACCCTGTCCGCCCCCTTGCTTCCCGGGAGCGGCATAAGGCTGAAAGTGATTCTTTGAGGAGTAACGATCAGATTCGGCTCTTTTATCTAACCTGCGTGAGATACTTCTGGCCTGAGTCCCCAACAAATCATCTTCCACTCGAATTTTTAACTCATACCAGTTGTGAATGTCTTCACAGGTAGTGGCTTGGAATTCTAGGAGATTTTCTTTGAGTTTTTGTGAGGCATCCGAACTCAAGGGGTTCAAACCCTTTGTGAAAGACTTAGCAGCCCATTCATCTGGGATAGCGAGTAATAATATTCGCTCCTTCCGAAACAACATAACAAAATCCCTGAGGAGTTCGGACTCTCCTTGTGCAATGCGGAAGATGTCTGCTTTTCTTGTTTTCACCTTCCCTGCCCCCGCATGGGCCTTTATGAACAAGTCGGCTAGAATTGCGAATGAACCAATAGAATGTTTAAGGAGAAGTGAATAACATGCCATGTCTCCCTTAGTGAGCATTTCAGCAAACTTTTTTATCAGGACCGATTCTATCTCGTGCTCCTTTAAATCGTTTCCTTTTACAGTCGTGGTATACGTCGCTATGTGTTCTTGCAGGTTCATCGGTTCGTCATATTTGGGTATGAATGATATTTTGAACCTCTTGGAAATCAGTTCGGGCGCAGCCTCTGGCTAGTATGCAAACTGAATGTACATTTTCGCATCTGACCCTTCGATCACCGGAGGAGCCCCTGGTATTTGGTTCAACTGGTGTCGAAATTCCTTGACATTCATCTCTACCTTCTGAGCATTTGTATCTACCTTGTCCTTCATCTCCTTTATGAATTTCAAAACCTACTCCTGGAATGGAATTTCGGGAACGATGTCACTTCCTAAAGAGACATAATGCCTTGGCTCATTCTGACCATTTCTTACAGCACTTGGGACTTTTTTTGGTGGTGTCTCCGCGTTTGTTGGAGTCCGTCAGCAAAGTTGGATGCGAATTTAGAGAAGAATCATTTTATGTTGCCCAACTGCTCTCTCTCATCGCAACATTTTGTGCCCTTAAGATCTGCATGGATTCCCCGAGCTTTTCATCATCGGCAACCTCCTTGCCCCGGGTCTACTCGTCTCCCGAAGTGGCCCCGACTGCGACTAATGGATCTTCTAGCACCTAGTCTGCAATCGGAAGGCCATCTGGTCAGATTTGGTTATTCTCAGCATTGTTCCCAGGGATACGATTGTCTCCAAGTTCTTCCATACCTATTATTTGTTGCTTAAACGAAATAAGACTAAAGAAGAGATTAGTTTAGTAAAGAATGGGTCACTTGTGACTCCACTACTGCACAGGCTCTACGGTGGGTGCTAAACTGTTTAGCCGTAAATCGGTACAGTTAAATTTGTATATGTGGTCAAGGATACGTGTGTCTCAAATGACTAATTTGACCAATAGATTAACTGATAAATATAACAAAAAATAAATAATGAGGTGAGATTAAAAGTAATTAGCCTGAGCCTGGTAGATGCTTCTTGATCAAGCCTCCAGGTTAGATGTTTCAACAGTGTGAATGCACAAATATTGAGACAAAGAATATGAATCGAAAAGTAATATTGTAATAGCTTGAATATGATGCCTTTACAATGAGATAATTGGTCCTATTTATACTTGAACTCATAGGTACACATCCCACGATTTATGTCCCTGTTAATGCAAATGGATGAATGTTGTAATAATTAAATAATTAGTGTCTTCATAAATGTCATTAGTGCACCCTTGGAAGTTGTGGAATCGGACAAGTAACGGCCGCCGTTGGAACTTGAATCGTCCCTCTGATCTTCTAGCTTTCCGGTACCTATGACCTTTTGATACCCCTGGTGTTACTTCAGCGCGATCGGTAGTACTGAAAGCTGACTTGAATCCGATTCATCACCACTTGTCACGTGTCATCACATAATTCGTCTAACTGTATAATATGAATTTTTCCCTATACATTTATTATGTTTTATATAGATAAATTATGTACATTCAAATATTAAAAAAACAAACACTCTTAATCATTCAGTGTTGGAATTTAGGGACAACATCTAAATATTCAGATTTGTATTTCGATTCAAATATTTTTATTTTAATAAAAATAAATGACCCTTTAGAAAGATTTCTCTTGTAGTTTCTTGTTCTTCGAATTCTGTTATTATTTATTGTCTCTTGTTCTTCGCTCCGTTTTCCTATTTGACCTGCTTTGTTATTGTTTTATTTTGAGCCGAGAGTCTATCGGAAACACAGTCTCTCTACCTCCCAAAGTAGGGGTAAGGTATGCGCACACTCTATCTTTCTCAGACCCCACTTGTGGAATTTCACTGGATATGTTGTTGTTGATGACCCCTTAGAAAGATTTAGTTTTTAAAGAGCCTCAAGCTTTTCTTTGAAGGCTTTTTAGTTCAGCAAAACTGTAAAATATCAATGAGAAACAGAGGACAAAAGCAAAAACTTACTAAAAATACAACGTTCGGATCTAGAAGCTTTTCTTTTGATGGAAGACAAAAGTATCCTTCTCTTTAATGAATTAGGAATGTGTAGTTAGAGAATTTTAAGAAATAAAAATGGGAACAATATTAATTTAGTATTGTCTCCATTCTAATTTATGTCACTTTATTTTCTTTTTAGCTTGTTTTAATAATAATATTTTTTTAAAAATTAGCAAATAATTTTTATTTAAATTTTGTATTTTGTCATTAATGAGAAAAAATTATGTAATAGCCACGAAAATATTACTGCATGCATGGTTAACATTACAATTTCAAAAGTATTATAATCACGTAAATATTATAAAATATTTAAGAACATAAGTATCAAATATACTTCATTCTTTCTCAAACTCTAAGCCAATCAAATGCAACTACTTATCAGCACCAATATTTATATCAAACTATATTAACTTACCATTATTAAGTGATTGAAGAATATCATGTTTAAATAATAATAGTCTATTAGTAAACACATTTCAGCATTTATTAGTGTGGTGTAAATATCATATGCGAGTAAGTTCTTACCTAAGTTGAATAGTTAGATTCACATAAATTAAAACATGATAGTAGCATGCAGTAGAGCCATAATACAGATTATGTGTCGCCATAATTAAGTAGCGTTGTCTTAGATCATATATTTGTGTTAAAGATTTACTTAATTATTCAGAATCCATATTAGCTGCTTTTTTATAATTTAAAATACATAAACTCAAAATTCTAAGCGGAAACCATCATGTTAGCAAAACCATATCTATATATTGACATAGATTCACAATGTATTTGAATGACTGATTCATTAGGGCTAAGATGCGATGAAACATTAAACTAAGAGTGGCCAGTGGGCCGGGCTCGGGTCTGGCGGGGTCGGGGCGGGACGGGAGAAGGGGCGGGTCCTGTCCGCGGGCTCAAGTGGTCGGGTCTGGCGGGACTGGAGCAAGTCCCGTCCCGATCCCGATCCCGTCGGGCTCGGGTCGGGGCGGGTTCGGGTCGGGCTCGGGTCGGGATACGGCGGGTTTTTTTTTAAAATAACATATGTATAAAAAAAACTCAATAAACAAAACAAGATAGTATAATAAAAACATCCCAAGGCTGTTTTTGTGCCTCTTATATTATTTAATAGACATATGATTTTTTTGTAATACAAAAAAAATTGGCTAAAAGATAAATTGCAACTTTGTGGTGTTGTCCAAAAGTTACAAATTACATAATAAAATTACAATTAAAAAAATTACATTCTCAAAAAAACCTGTTCTAATTGCTTGATGATTTCATGTGGTTCTTCGGTTGGAATTGGTATTTGTTGGTCAAATTGATCCACGTCGCTTCCACTACCTTCTGTTAAGATTTCGTTGTAGTTTTCATCATCTTCTTCGTTGATCTCCTGTTGTCCGCACCTTCTCCGCTCCGCTCGTTTCCAATCTCTGAATAATACCGCAATTTCCAAGCCGTCTCCGCTAATGAGTGTCTGTGGTCTCCTATTTGATATCCGTCATAAAAAGCGCTTTCGAGGCCTTGATTGGCGGCGCTTGAATGTTCAAAACATCTCGAGCCATCATTGAAAGTGTCGGAAAGGTCTTCTCATTCCCTCCAAAGATTTCAAAGAAGTCTTCATGTCCATCTTCATTGATAACTTCTTGATACGATACAGAACCCTGCAAAACAAAAATATCCAACTCGCTAATTTGGTTTGTAGTAGATGTACGACCGCACATTCTATTTCTGATGCTTTCAATACTAGCCGCAGAAACAACATGTCTTTTGTGAGGTTGTATTGAAGATGAAGAAGATGGTATGGAAGCTGGTAAGTTACTAGCATTTTCTTGTTGATAAAATCTATATATATTTTTGCATTGGTGTTCTACGCTAGACAATACTTCTTCTTTAGTTTGTTCAATAGGTGGTGGGTGATTTAGATTTTTGGGACTTGGAGGTGGTAGTACTTCTATACAATCGTAAATAGTTTCAATTAGTGATTTAGTACCGTCTATTTTAATAGTAGGATTTAATACATAACCAATAATATAAATAGAGGGAATAGGAATAAAATATTTTTTTATTTTGAGAAACATTTTTTTAATAGCTGCCTTATAAGCTGGTTTTTCCATATATTCACTAAGTAATAAAAATATTAGAGTTGTATAAAATAACATAGTTGAAATAGTAGGATAATATATACCGGAAAATTCTTTTGTTGCTTGAAAAAATTTCTCTAAAAATACAATAAGTTCAGAAATTTTTTCCCAATCACTATCTAAAATCATATCAGCTGGCTTTTTATTATGAGAGTTAAAAAATAAAGTTATAGGTAATTTATAGTCATAAGCAACAAGTAGTTGCTCGTATAAAGAATTCCACCTAGTGGATACTTCTTGTGGAATTTTTCTAAAGGTAGTCCACAATCATGACAAATTTTTTTATATTCTTTTCTACGTTGTACTTTATTACTTTTAAAAATAAAGTTTATAGCAAATTGTATTTTACTAAGAATGTCTTCAAAAAGTGATAGACCATCCTTTACAATTAAGTTATATATATGGCACGCACATTTTATATGAAAATGGTCTGGAAAAGACGGAGTTAAGCTATTTTTAAAATTGTAATTGCGTAATTGTTATTAGAAGCGTTATCTAATGTAATAGTCATAATTTTATCGGTAATTCGTAATAATCGCACACTTGATAAATATTTTCTGCAATAAAAGTACCGGTGTGCCTATCATCTATATATCGATACGCTAAAATACGTTTTGCATAGACCATTTATAATCTATCCAATGACAAGTTCTGATTAAATAATCATGGCCGTTAGTACTACGACCTATATCAGACGTGATGGATACTTTGTCATTAAAATGATATAATGAATAACGTAAATATTGTTGATATTCATGCGCGAATTTAAATACATCTCTCTTAACAGTTGATCTAGAAAAACCGTTAAAAGCAGGATTATATATATCTCTAATGTAATGAATAAAACCGGGAGATGAAGGAAATGAAAAAGGCAAACCCTCCACATCAACTAATTTTGATATTGCTTCCATATCTCTATGTTTATTGTATTTAGGGCCTACAATTCCCCCCGTCATAGGGTTAATTTGACCCTGTACTTGGTCCGGGACAGTATCAGTATGTGAACCTTGTCCCGATGGAGCGGGCGTTTGCGCACCCGGTTTTGAAGCCTGGTATTGGGCATACCTAGCTGGATGAGCACTTACTACGTGTCTAATTAAACCCCCGTCCCACCGTGACCTTTTCCAGTTTTAAATTTTAAAACATTTTTACAAATTTTACATATGGCTACTTGATTCTCTACGTCCCTATCAAAAAAGTCCATGCATCTGATTTAATGGTCGTTTTGCTGGACCTCATCTCATACTAGGGGGAATAGGAGGTATTTCAGTTGAAGGTGCACTAGTGGGTGTGTTGTCATCAACATTAGTGGGTATATCATCTAGATCATCGTCTAAATTAAAGTCTTCTTAAGTTCCAGAAAATAGCTCCTGGTCTAAATCTAATGGTATTGTAGGAAAATGTTGAGTATCAACAAAATCATCCTGTGTAGGAATAAGATGACTAGAAGAAGTACCCTTGCCCTGGTTGCCCCTACTAGAAGAAGCACCCTTACCCTTACCCTTAAACATACCTTTTAATCCTTCCATTTTAATTATGATAATAAATAAATAAATAAATAATTAAAGACAATAAAATTAAGTGATCTAAACTAAATAACCACACAATAATAATTTAATGAAGGAACGAATGTACCACACGACGACGTAACGTCGACGTGTAATCGAGAGGTTGAAAATTGAAACTTTGCTCGATGGAAGATCCTCAAGCTAGTTGCCAACTTCACTACCAATTCCCAAATGAATAAATAAAATTGAATATTTAGCAAACAATGTAGAATTGTAGAGAGATATATTGAGAAATTAGAGAGATTGTAGGAAGATTTGTGAGAAAGATGAAGAGAAAATGAGTTATTTATAGTTGAAAAATTGGGTTAAAGTGTAAATATAATAACTTATGGGTTAAAAATAAATATTAAGGGTAGGGGTTGGGGAGGGCTAAAATGGCGTTGGCCATGGCCATAATCTAAAATGGTCGTTGGTGCAACGGCCATTTTTGCAAAGTCGAGTCGGGGGGTGGCGGTCTCGGGGCGGGGTCGGGTCTCGCGGGCCTGGGGCGGGCTCGGGTCTCGCGGGACGAGACATCGTCCCGTCCCGAGTTCGAGTCCCGTCCCCGTATTTTTTTTTTTTTTGCGGGGTCGTGGCGGGCTCGGGACGGGCTCGGGACTCAGGTCGGGGTCGGGCTGTCCCGGCCCACTGGCCAGCCCTACATTAAACTATTATATAACGCAGAGTACAACGCATGCGCACATAAAAACAAACAATAAAGTACTTATTCACTACAAACTATTATATAACGCAGAGTACAACGCATGCGCACATAAAAACAAACAATAAAGTACTTATTCACTACAGTAATAAAGAAAGACTAAACCACTTGCTATATATTCCTTTTCTGTGGCTGCTAAGTTTCATTGGAGCTAATCAGTAACCACTATTGAAAATGGGATCTCAAGGTACCAATGTAGATTCAATCATTCATGTCTTTCTGATATCATTTCCTGGTCAAGGACATGTCAATCCATTGCTCCGACTTGGCAAACGCCTTGCCTCGAAAGGTGTTCTGGTCAGTTTCTGTGCACCTGAATGTGTCGGCAAGGACATGAGAGCGGCCAACAACATAATTAGTGATGAGCCAACTCCTTATGGAGATGGTTTCATCCGATTCGAGTTCTTCGATGGTTGGGAATACAGTCAGCCTAAAGAGAATCGCCAGCTCGAGATAGAGCTAGCGAATCTCGAAGCTGTAGGGAGAGCAGTGCTCCCTGCAATGCTAAATGAGAATGAAGCAAAAGGGCGTCCTGTTTCATGTCTAATCAACAATCCATTTATTCCATGGGTATGTGATGTGGCTGACAGCCTTGGTATACCTTGTGCTGTCCTATGGGTCCAATCTTGTGCTAGTTTCTCTGCTTATTATCACTATAAATTCAATCTTGCTCCTTTCCCAAATGAATCAAATCCAAACATTGATGTTCACTTGCCTAACATGCCAATTCTCAAGTGGGATGAACTTCCTAGCTTCTTGCTCCCATCTAATCCATTTCCTGCCTTAGCAAATGCCATTCTGAGACAATTCAATTACCTCTCTAAACCCATTCGTATTTTCATCGAATCATTCGATGAGCTCGAAAAAGACATTGTGGACTACATGTCCGATTTTTTGCCCATCAAGACCGTCGGTCCACTACTAGTCGAAGATCCAAAAATCGAACAAGATGTTCGTGCTGACTTGGTCAAGGCTGATAGCTCAATCACTCAATGGCTCAATTCCAAGCCACCATCCTCTGTTGTATACATTTCTTTCGGCAGTATTGTTGTTCCGAGCCAGGAACAAGTCGATGAGATCGCCTACGGTATATTGAATTCGGGGCTAAATTTCTTGTGGATCATGAAGCCACCCCGAAAAAACTCGTCCTTCCCCACAGTGGTCTTGCCACAAGGCTATTTGGACAAAATTGGGGATAAAGGAAAAGTTGTGGAATGGTGTTTGCAAGAACAGGTTTTAGCACATCCATCTTTAGCCTGTTTCCTGACTCACTGTGGATGGAATTCGTCGATGGAGGTCATCGCGAACGGCGTCCCTATCGTAGCATTTCCCCAATGGGGTGATCAAGTGACGGATGCTAAGTACTTGGTGGATGAATTCAAAATAGGGGTAAGACTTTCTAGAGGTGTGACAGAGAACAGGGTTATTCCTCGGGACGAAGTTGAACGATCTTTGCGTGACGTGACGAGTGGTCCTAAGGTGGCGGAGATGAAAGGGAATGCGTTGAAATGGAAGAAGAAAGCAGCGGAGGCAGTGGCGGAAGGTGGTTCATCCGATCAGAATTTGAAATCCTTTGTTGATGAGCTTAGAACACTGCAAAACAGCAACAAAAATTTGGCCAAGTTAGCACATCTATCCAATTAGTGTAACATTTTTATGGTTGCTTTTAAATTTGTTCAATAATTGAGTACCCCTGCTATATACATGTAATGAGGCCTTTAAGCACGTTTGTTATTTTAAATAAACAAATGTCTTGTGTAATTTTATTTTTCAGTGTTTCTAAAGGGGACACGGAGCTTTTTGGTTGTTAAGTTGTAGTAGGATTGAGCAACATGCAACAGCCTAAGTCTTTCTGATTTGTACTAAAGTGACTTAAGTAGTCCTCGAGGAGTCTGTTTATATATATTCTTGAGATCATACATGAGAATTCCTTTTTCGCCCGATCAATATAGATTCACATATTACCTGCTAAAAGAGTAATCTATGGAGGTTCATGCATGAATAATATGAAGCTACCCGTTGGCATTTGGGAAGAAGTAAATCCCCAATATGCGCTAGTGACTGAATGCATATAATATGCATAAGCATGCTGGGGTAAAGAATTGTGATTTCAAAGTGTGGATTACATTTTAATTATACTAAATTGTATTATTGGTCATGACTATTAAATAGAGAAAATGGACGTAACTCCTCTAAATTACTATTCCGTGATCTTCATTGTCTAGAAAGTGGTCATTTCTCGTAACCACCAACTCATATTCTCTCATATTATCATAACTTATTACTCTATTATCTTTCAATTTATTTCAACGAAGAATTCCAACACCTATAAATAATTGTCATTTTACCTTGTCATCATGTGAAAAATATTGTAGGGTGTTGTGAAAAAAGAGTTATATTTGTCGAAGGAATGTGTTTTTTGGTGGAGCTCTGGACTTTGCAATTTATTCAGAATTTGTGAGTCATATAATATTGTCGGCCTGTTATATCTTTGAGGAGACAAGTTAATAGAATTACTGCTGAACCAATGAAGATTTAACTACAGTCTACTTGAATTTTCTCAAAGAGATCGAGATATATGTGGCTTAATCTAAAATTATTTTACTTTATTTTTTATTATTTTATTTTGCAATTATAATTGTATTTTAACCAATAGAAAATCGTCTCCTATGAATGTTCTTTTCTCAATTAATATTCGTTTCCAATTAATTTACAATTGACTAACTTGACACTGCAGGTTGTGTCACTACAGAAGATTTACAATTGACTAACTTGACACTGCAGGTTGTGTCACTACAGAAGAATCTAATGGATCGAACTTAAACTCCTAGTGACTAGATATATCTAAGGTAGGACAGCTTAAGTAACCGCCTACCATATTCTACAACACAAAAGACTTCCTTATCTCAAAGTTAGTGATTTAACATTTGGTAGTTCACAACTTTCCATTTCTGACTCCATCTAAGTTTGTAGGCGCTGTCCTACGAATTCCACTCATTCCGGATCCTTATCGGATTGACCCACTTGCAAGACTCCATCCATATCCCTAAGTTTAGTTTTTCAATGTCGTCGCTCGTTAGACAAAGCACACGTATTGTACATCTCTGGTATTCTCCTCGTGAATTGGAATTTTTCGAATGATAATGAAGCTTGTCATTCTGTTTATTTGGCCGAATCCGACTCGACTCTGGACCTACAAAGAACAAAATTTCTCAATCATTTCGTGAAGTTTAACCACTCGGGTAATTCACTCTTCTTGAAAGAACAAGACAAAAAAGAAAGAGACGATAGTTGCTGAAATGGTGGACAACTGGACACCCAGGACTAGCGAAATTACTTTTTTTTTTAAAATCCAGGGTCAATGTCGCGGAAGAAGGTTTATTATTACTACTAGTATTTTTTTTTTGGGTTAATTATCCTAAGTACCCTATAATGTGATAAAATCTAGGATACACACCTTGTATTATGAAATCAAGCATTTATATTTCTAAAAATACTATACTTATACTTCATATTTGGTATATGTGTAATGAAGTATATTAAGATATACTTATTAACTTCATTATATATATAAATCATTAAAAGGAAAATTAAATTTAATAAAAACTCTCTATGTATTTATTATCTGTTAAACTCAAAAAATAAGATGAATATTTTTGTTGAAAATCTTTATTCACTCCTTTGATTAAAAAGGAGAATAAATATTTTGCGGATATATACTCTTAAACATGAAAGGAATAAAAAATACTTAATATGAGATTAGAATTTTTATATATCTGGTAAAATATTTTGATCTTTCATAATTCTTAAATATAATGATGTTATTCCTATTTTTCATATATTTACTATTCCTATAAAATGAATATTCTACACAACACAAATGAATCTTCATCTAGTTAAAGTAAATTTAAGATCAATTTGAAGCAGATGAATAAGCAAACCAAAACTAATGAGAACGTTTTATATTATAAAATATGATAATTAAATAAAAAGGCAAATATATTACATTTTTTGTGCATGAAGTTAGTATTATACCTGGTGTATCTTATTAAGTAATTTGTATTCATTTTCTACTTATGAGTTGCGATAATATATATATATATATATATATATATATATATATATATATATATATATATATATATATATATATATATATATATATATATATATATTAAAAATATTTTTAACTAAATACGTGAATAAAAAATTCATCAAGATATTTATATTTATTTTAAAAAAAAATTAAAGAATAAATACATAACAAAATATTATTTGTAGTTTAAATTTATCTTTAATAATTATATTTTAATTATGCTTAGTTACAGATATACCTCATATGTAATGTAAGTGTAAGATTTCTATACTATAAGGATATTAGTATTTGATTTTAAAATATAAAGAATGTGTTCAAAATTGTACTATAGTAAAGAGCTGTTTAGTGAAATTAACCATAATATTTTAGCATGCGTTTAGCCATGCAATTTTGAATTATGGTTTTGTATTTTGATTTCAAATAACCTTTTGTTTATGAAATTTACACAAAATTTCAACTGACTTCATATCATGATTTCAAATCTTAAATTCTCCAAAAAAAAAAAAAAAGTAGGATTTAGTATCCCAAATCATGATTTCCAAATTTTTAAATTTGAACTTCACCCATAAGTTTATACTCCCTCCGTTTCAATTTATGTGAACTTTTTCAGAGTATGAGGGTCAAACTTTATAATTTTGACCTTAAATTTGACATAGATTATTCAAGTTTGTAAAAAAAATTATATATTTAGAAACTACATTAAAAGTACTATAATTCATGATACTTTATAATTCAAATAATTTAGAAAAAAATGTAAGAAAAACGTGGTCAAAGAACCACATTGTAGACTCCCCAAATAGTAAAGGGTTCACATAAATTGAAATAGAGGGAGTATTTCATAAAAAAAGACTCATACTCGACGTGAAAAAAGTATCCACACCATGTGATATATTAAAGAATAACTAGTTTCTACTATTGTTGCTTCTTGGATCAATGAATACAACAACAATAAAACAACAATATACCCAGTGTGATCCCACACGGTGGGGTCTGGGACGTAGAGAGGTTGTTTCCGAAAGACTCCCGACTCAAGAGAAAACATGTCAAAGAAGGTCAGATAAGGCTCGAAGAAAGTAAAGCAAAGCAAAAAAGTAGAATAAAGCAAGGCAAAGTCTTGGATCAATGAATCTTTATCAAATTATGTGTATTTAAAAAATTATATTAGCATGTGCTTGTAGGCATTTATTTATAAGACGAATGTCGAGATATGCGATTTAGTAATGCGGGGCCTTAGGATATTCTAATAAATTGTTAATGGATAATGATTTTCTCATTTGGTAAGATTGTATAAGAGCTGGAGAAATTTTAATAGTTTTCACAAATTGCGGGATTTTCATGCTTATGAGAGAAATAAAATATAAGAAATTAAAATTGAATGTCCAACAAAATTTCAACTTCAAATTAACATGATTTCAGATGACTGATTTTAAATTTAATTTGAAATCATGTCCAAACGGGTCCTTAGTTTGATCTTGAAGAACAGGGAGAAGTTAATTTTGTAAGCGGAAAAGGGTCATATTTGCCCTTGTACTCTCAGAAAAAAGTTATATTTGTTATTCGTTATATTTTTTGATATATTTACCCTTCCCATTCAATTTTAGAGCTATATTTACCCCTGAATCGTTATTTTCCTTGTCCCCACCTCTATCATCCTACGTGGCGCCTACGTGGATATTCATTTATCACATATTAAATTTTGTCATATTAAAACCCGACCCAATCCATATTAAACCGACCCACCCATCCAACAAAACTGACCCAACACAAATACATGAAATTGTGGTGGGTTTTGCACAGCAACCTCACCTTCAACCCCACTACTAGTTCCAGCAATACTAAGGTTACGAATTGGGGAGTTTAACATTTTGGCAAGTGCACAAGCTTGTGACAAAAAATGGGGGTCTCGCCAATCAAATCTGCAAATTATTTGATAAAATTCAAATGGTTAACCATTATCCAGAAATGCCAATCAAATATTCAGCTAAAATACATGAACTTACATGGAATGCCTCTGTATATGCACATTTAAGAATGTACAAATAGCAATATGAGATATAAATGCAAAAAAGAACTTCAAATCAGCAAATTCTTCAATAAAATTCAAATGGGTCTTTCAGAAATCTCAATCAAATAGTCAACTAAGATACATGAATTTAGCTGGAATTCCTCTCCATAAATGCACATTTAAGCACATGAAAATTGCAATATGAGATATAAATGCGAGAAAGAATTTCAAATAAATAAATGGATACCCAGAAATTCCAACAAATTTTAGTTGAATACATGAATTTACACGAAATGCCTTTTCATTATGTTTGGACTAGTTGTAGAGATGGAAAAGGATAATAGTGATGAGTGCTCAATGGTGATTTATGATGAACCAAGCATTAATTACTCAAAGGTCTTTTTTTTAATTCTCTTGTTAATTAATTCCTCAATTTTCCTTCTTGGAAATGGCTTGGCCATGGTGTGGGTGGTGCCGTGTATCAAGGCGGAGTGTGGGCGGTGGTTGGTGGCATTAGGAATGATATGGATTGGATGGGGAGCTCATCCAGTCAAGAAGAGAAACGGAATGCACTATACTTTTCAAATTTCATACACCAATTACTAGTTGTTAGCGGCAACGGATTGAATTGAAATCTCTTATTTATTTAGTGTTGTTGGAGTGAAGAAGATAATGGAGTGCCGGTTACAGAGGCGGCACCGGAGTCGGTGACGGAGAAGACAGTTGAAATGTTGGGTTTGGAATATGCAAGTTGGGTCGATTTTGTTGCATGGGTCAGGTTTTAATATGATAAAATTTAATTTGTGATAAATAAATATTCATATACATGCCACGTAGGATGATAGAGGTAGGGGCAAGAGAAACTAACTATTCAGGAGTAAATATAACCTTAAAATTGGATGGGAGGGGCAAATATATTAAAAAAAATATAACATAGGACAAATATAACTTGATATATATGTCTTCCCTTTATTTTTAATAAATTAACCTCACACGTATAAAAATCACTTAACTTGATAGTATAAATATATTATATACAAAATGCACCTAAGTTAAACTCTAAGTAAAAATGACATAAATTATATGGTTCTATCACGTCCCGAATAATGACCTGAGCATAACACGACACTCGGTGCTTGACTGTATGTGACCGAGCGAACCATATGACTTGTTAGATCAACATGAGCATCTAATATCATGGAATAATCATTTCAAACATAGAAATCTGAATACTGAAATATATTATCCGAATCATATAATAGCGGAAGTAATTCGAAAACATAATGAGTCTGATATCTAACATGACATGCTAGACTAGTCTATGAAACTTCTGAACACGAGTCTGACTGCTAAAACTATTTTACCGGGACAAGGCCCCTGGCATACCTTTACTATGAAGCATGACATGAAAAGTAAATAAACTAACACCCTGGATGAAATGCGGCTCACCACTAGTTGATACTTAAGGAATCCTAGCGAACTGATCTATCGTCCTGAAACTCTGTACCTGCATCATGAGATGCAGGCCCCGAGAAAAAGGAACGTAACTACATTTGAATTGTACTCGTATGTAAATCAGCTGAATGAATAAGTTAGCACATGAAATCATAGGAACTGAAACTGAATTTGGTGTTGTCACTTGTATCAGACGACATTTTCGCTGACATTTAAAACTGAATTGGCATTCGATTTTATTTCCAGTTTATTTTCTATTCCATAGCATACCCAGACCTAACAAGTGGTGTCGCACCCGATTTTGACCTGCGGACTTCGCGACGTGATGGCGTCGATTCCCTCTGGATTGGATAAAAACGCTTGCTTTGAGGAGTCGCCACCTAATTATTCTAAGGTGAATTAGGACACCTAAATGCTAACTAAATACTGCAAAATAACTCCAATTTTATGGTCTGCGAAAGTAACGAAATTCTAGGTAAGGGTTCTTTATTATCCTAAAGGGAAGGGGTTAGGCATCCTTTAAGATCCGCTAACTTGCGGTTATCCGGTCAAACTCAGGTTAATTATTATACTAAGAAAATGCATATTTAAAAATATAAAGTTAAAATGACGTTGCATGTATTTAATGAAATAATGCATTTGTACAAGTATACATTTGTATGGCATTAATATACACGTAAAGCTGGAAAAAGCATGCATTTGAATGAAAATTGATAAAAAAAAATATATGCAATGTAAATTTTATGGGTGACGAGCCTAAAAATAGATAAACTAGCGATTTTCAATTTTAAAACTTACCGAGCCTAAGAATAAATGAACTAGCAATGAGTTTTCAGTTTTAGACTACCCTATTAATTAATTCTATGTTTGCATATTCTAAACATTTCAATAATTTCACGAGTACAATAATATTACAATACATAATGAAATAAAGCTGAATTAAAGAAAGTAAAAAACAACAACAAAATAAATAATCTCCGAGGGTATTTGCCTTCTTTGACTTTATCCCTTGCAAGCTGTCAAGAACAAACGGTTAGAAACAATTGAATATACATAACTTCAAATATGTATCCAAAACAATAAATGTTTTGATTACGGAGGGCTCAGACTTAAATTTTGAAAACATCATTCCAATCACGTCGTGGCTGCGAACATATGACTCGTTGGTCATTTTAGTTGTCTTGCCTACCGAACATATTGGTCTCTCGGGTGAAAAAGATTTAAATTTCACCATTGCCCAGAAGTTTTATTTTCCGTCTTTACAACTGTGGAGGCCTCAAAAATCGACGGATATTTTTTTCATCGGCCATATGCAGTATAATATTCAAATCAGCAAAATGGTGTCTAAAACAGTAAAAAGAACAACAGAAATTGAGAAATGATATCCGAAGGGACGCGGCCTCAAATTCAATTTCATTGGCCTAAATGCAGTATTTATATAAATCAGTAAGACAATCCGTGCACGGATGTTTAAATGCCAAAACAGTAAACTGAAACAGAAACGAAAAAGGCGTGGCCTCGAATTCAATTTCATCGGCCTAAGTGTAGTATTAGTTAAAATAATAAAACAGTAATCCGTTGCACGGATGTTTAAAACAGTAAACTAAAAAAATAGAGAAACGAAACAAAAAAAGAGCGGCCTCGAATTCAATTTCATCAGCCAAAATGCAGTATTTAATTCAAAAACAGTAAACAGTAAAAACAGTACATATCCGTGGCACGGAGTAAATTAAAGAAACAGAGAAACGAAAGAAGAAAAGCGCGGCCTCAAATTCAATTTCATCGACCTAAGTGTAGTTTTAGTTAAAACAAATAAAACAGTAATCCGTTGCATGGATGTTTAAAACGGAAAACAGAAAAGAGAGAAACGAAACAAAACAAAAAAAGCGCGGCCTCGAATTTAATTTCATCGGCCTAAATGTAGTATTAGTTAAAATGATAAAACAGCAAAATACAATATATCCGTGTATGAATATTTAAACGCCAAAATAAACCAACCGTTTGCAATTAAAATGTCCGACCCGAATTCTGAAATTTGACCGACTTCGGACATCGAGCGATGATCCGCCCGGATCTCGGGTTGACCCGACCAGTTCAAACATTTTTTGATTTTGGATAATAAACAACAAGATATTAAAACACAAAATCTGGAAATTTATTGAGCGAATTCGGCTCGGCGGTCGATGACTGACCCGAATCGGATGTTTTTCAACCCGAATCGATTTTCTTCCAAATTACAGATAACCAACCAACAAAATATAAATACACAAAAATCTGGAATTTGACCGAACCGGGTTGACCCGACCCGGATCGAATGTTTTTCAACCCGAATCGATTTTCTTCCAAATTACAGATAACCAACAACAAAATATAAACACACAAAAAATTGGAATTTAACCGAACCGGGTCGACCCGACCCGAATCGGATGTGTTTCAACCCGAATCGATTTTCTTCCAAATTACAGATAACCAACAACAAAATATAAATACACAAAAATCTGGAAACTTACCTGACCCTGCCTGCCCGACTGTATCAAAGGACTGACCCGACATTGTGACCCGAGAAAGCAGTATCACAAAAACCGACCGGAAATAAAACCACCAAAAACAGATCGGAAACCACCAACAAATCAAACCCGAAACCACAAACAAAAGTAACGAAACCACCAACCAAACGAACCGGAAAACCACCAACAAAAGTACCAAAACCACCAACAAAAGCAAACCGGAAACCACCAACAAGAGTAAACCGGAACCCTCATTTTCGAACTTAAGACCTCAAAAACCCCCAAAATCGACGGTGGTGTGGGTGGTGTAGGGTGTCCGGCGTATGTGGGGTAGTGGTGTGGGGTGGCGGCGAGGTGACCGGCGACATGGGGTCACCGGTGTGGGGTTTTGCGACCGATAGGAGAAAGAGAGAGAGAGGGGGTTAGGGGGGCTTTGGGGTGTGCGGCTGAAATTTTGGGAGGGGTGTGTGGAATGAAAATGTTTTAGGGTTTGGTTTGGTTTAAAGGGGGGAAATAAAGGGATGGGGAGTTGGGTATTGGGCCGATCCGGGTGGGCTTGGAGGTTTTTGGGCTGGGGCTTCGGTTGGGCCTGGTCAGTTGGGTCCGAAAATGGGTTGTTTTTATTGTAATGGGTTGAGTAGAAATTGTTTTGGGGGAAATGAAGTGGGTTATAGGTTTAAAATATAAAAAAGAGGTTTTATTATATAAAAAGAAAGCTTTGCAAAATTATAAATTGTAAAGATGACCATATGATAAAAATATAATATTTGTGAAATGCTTGATGCTTAAATAAAAAATAAAAATGCAATACCGTTTTGCGAAAATAAAATAACATATAATATTAGGATAAAGGTGTGATTGTGATATTAAAATGCAAATGACAGTAAAAATGCAAATAATAAATGATAATAATGATATATATACATATATATGCCTATATTTTAAAATTGTTTTAAAGTGTCAAAAATATTAAAAATTGCAAATAAAATCCAAAAAGATGGGACAAAATTGGGTGTCAACAGATGCCCCTCTTTGGTCGGAGACGATGAAAGAGTTTTCGGCCAAAGAAGTTGACTGAGTAGCCAATTTTGTCCTGATCATCGGGACTCAAGGGAAGATTAGAGATGCATGGTAAGAAATAGAATTCCGAGGGGGAGAGAAGTTGTAAAAGATGGTGCAGATTCAAGAAGCATTGCCCCAGTGTCGAGTTATGATGACACTGGTTATAGATGTGATGAGATGACGTCGTTGCTTAGACGTTATGCAGATGACGCAGTTGGTGGGCGTTTGTTTAAAAATAAGAATACCCGCATTAGAAGGTGGGTGCCTGATTAAGATGAAATACCTGCATTAGGAGGTGGACGCCTGATTTAAAATAAAATACCTGCATTAGGAGGTGGACGCCTGATTTAAAATAAAATACCCTCATTAGAAGGTGGGCGCCTGATTTAAAATAAAATACCTGCATTAGAAGGTGGGCGCCTGATTTAAAACATACCCGCATTAGAAGGTGGGTGCCTGATTTAAAATGAAATACCCGCATTAGAAGGTGGGCGCCAAATTTAAAATAAAATACCCGCATTAGAAGGTGGGCGCCTAACAGAAATTAAAATACCCGCATTAGGAGGTGGGCGCCTGACAGAAATTGAAATACCCGCATTAGGAGGTGGTCGCCTGACTGAAATTAAAATACTCGTATTAGGAGGTGGGCGCCTGACTGAAATTAAAATACCCGCATTAGGAGGTGGGTGCCTGACTGAAATTGAAATACCCGCATTAGGAGGTGGGCGCCTGACAGAAATTAAAATACCCGCATTAGGAGGTGGGCGCCTGACTGAAATTGAAATACCCGCATTAGGAGGTGGGCGCCTGACAGAAATTAAAATACCCGCATTAGGAGGTGGGCGCCTGACAGAAATTTAAATACCCGCATTAGGAGGTGGGCGCCTGACTGAAATTAAAATACCCGCATTAGGAGGTGGGCGCCTGACTGAAATTGAAATACCCGCATTAGGAGGTGGGCGCCTGACTGAAATTAAAATACCCGCATTAGGAGGTGGGCGCCTGACTGAAATTAAAATACCCGCATTAGGAGGTGGGCGCCTGACTGAAATTTAAATACCCGCATTAGGAGGTGGGCGCTGTCAAATTAAATACCCGCAGAGGTGGGCGCTGGTCAAATTGAAATACCGGCATTAGGAGGTGGGCGATGACTGAAATTGAAATACCGGCATTAGGAGGTGGCGCTGATCAAATTAAAATACCGCGACAGAGGTGGGCGTCGGTTGAAATTGAAATATCCGCATTAGGAGGTGGGCGCTGATCAAATTGAAATACACGACAGAGGTGGGCGCTGACAGAAATTAAATACCCGTTAGGAGGTGGGCGCTGACAGAAATTGAAATACCCGCGTTAGGAGGTGGGCGCTGATCAAATTAAAATACCCGTTAGGAGGTGGGTGCCTGATCAAATTGAACTACCCGCGTTAGGAGGTGGGCGCTGACAGAAATTGAAATACCGCGTTAGGAGGTGGGCGTCGATCAAATTAAAATACCCGCGATAGGAGGTGGGCGCTGATCAAATTGAAATACCCGCGTTAGGAGGTGAACGCCTGATCAAATTGAAATACCCGCATTAGGAGGTGGGCGCTGATCAAATTGAAATACCCGCATTAGGAGATGGGTGCCTAATCAAATTGAAATACCCGCGTTAGGAGGTGGCGCTGACCAAATTTAAATACTGCATTAGGAGGTGGGCGCTGACTGAAATTTAATTACCGCGTTAGGAAGTGGGCGCTGACTAAATTATAAATACCGCGTTAGGAGGTGGGCGCTGTTGAAATTTAAATACACGTTAGGAGGTGGGCGCTGATCAAATTTAAATACTGCATTAGGAGGTGGGCGCTGATCAACTTTAAATACCGCGTTAGGAGGTGGGCGCTGATCAAATTAAAATACCGCGTTAGGAGGTGGGCGCTGATCAAATTGAAATACCCGCGTTAGGAGGTTGGCGCCTCAAATTGAAATACCCGCGTTAGGAGGTGGGCGCTGGTGAAATTAAATACACGACAGAGGTGGGCGCTGATCAAATTGAAATACCCGCATTAGGAGGTGGGCGCCTGACAAAAATTGAAATACCCGCATTAGGAAGTGGGCGCCTGACTGAAATTAAAATACCCGCATTAGGAGGTGGGCGCCTGACTGAAATTGAAATACCCGCATTAGGAGGTGGGCGCCTGACTGAAATTGAAATACCCGCATTAGGAGGTGGGCGCCTGACTGAAATTAAATACCCGCATTAGGAGGTGGGCGCCTGACTGAAATTGAAATACCCGCATTGGAAGGTGGGCGCCTGACTGAAATTAAAATACCCGCATTCGGAGGTGGGTGCCTAACTGAAATTGAAATACCCGCATTAGGAGGTGGGCGCCTGACAGAAATTTAAATACTCGCATTAGGAGGTGGGCGCATAACTGAAATTTAAATACCCGCATTAGGAGGTGGGCGCCTGACTGAATTATAAATACCCGCATTGGAGGTGGGCGCCTGACTGAAATTCAAATACCCGCATTAAGAGGTGGGCGCCTGACTAAATTTTAAATACCTGCATTAGGAGGTGGGCGCCTGATTGAAATTTAAATACCCGAATTAGGAGGTGGGCGCCTGACTGAAATTGAAATACCCGCATTAGGAGGTGGGCGCCTGACTGAAAATGAAATACCCGCATTAGGAGGCGGGTGCCTGACTGAAATTGAAATACCCGCATTAGAAGGTGGGCGTCTGACTGAAATTGAAATACCCGCATTGGGAGGTGGGCGCCTGACTGAAATTAAAATACCCGCATTAGGTGGTGGGTGCCTGACTGAAATTAAAATACCCGCATTAGGAGGTGGGCGCCTAACAGAAAATGAAATACCCGCATTAGGAGGTGGGTGCCTGAAATGACGTCGTTGCATAGACGTGGTGTGTTGAAAACGTCATTGTGTAGACGTGTTGTGCAGATGACGCAGTTGCATAGGCGTGTTGTTGATGACGCCGTTGTATGGGCGTGTCGCTGTCGTTGTAATGCTGTGAAAGATGTAAATGACGTCCATTGCCGTCAGTTTGGTGTAATATTATTCCACGTTGTGTTGAATCTTCTGCCGATTCAAACTCCTGTGGACTGTGAATTGAAATGCCGTCCTTGCACGGACGAAAATGTGAGGCAACGTCTTTGCCAAATTAAGCACACATGTTGCGGCTTCTCTGCCTTTGTCAACCTGAAGACCTGCACTCAAAGAAATTTGTGAGTTGTAGCTTTTGCCCTGGACGCTTGCAAGCTCATACTGGTTTAGATTGAAGACTCAGTTGTCTGGTATTTTCCAGGTCCGTTAGCATATTCTTGTAGTGAACCCTTAAATATGCCCAGTTATGGTATATATGAAGATGTTGAACTTCTAACTGGACAAAATCGAGTATGTGCGGGCAACTTGCTTGTCCTGTTAAGGCAATCATGTGAGCCTATTGCGTTGTGTGCAAGACAATGGAAGAAAATTTCCGATGGTGTGACCAAAGCCGATATAGGCCGCCTACGTATTCCGACAAGGAAAATCAGGTCATAACGTAGTTCGCTGCAAGCAAAAAAAAAGATTGTAAGAATTTTCTAAAAATGGGACCGAAGCCGATGTGGCCGCCTACGTATCCCGCCGAGGGAATCAGGTCATAACGTAGTTCGCTGCAAGCAAAAAGAGATTGTGAAGTTTTGCAAAATGGGACCGAAGCCGATGTGGCCGTCTACGTATCCCGCCAAGGGAATCAGGTCATAACGTAGTTCATGCAAGCTAAAAGGTTTTTGTAAGGGTTTTTTTTTTGTAAAAGAGAGTGAGTAGAGTTTGAAAAATGATGCAATATATTTTGCAAGTTTTTTTTTGTGTTTTTTTTTTTTTGAAAATATGAAAAAGACAGAATCACGTCTTGACTTCGGTTGGTACCAACAATTAGTATTGTGCTTAGGGGTTCCCGTTATTTGCTTTATGTCTAACCGAGACGGACTTCAGGGTAATTTCTACAGCTTCAAATGCTACCTCAGACATACCTGAGTATCGACACTCGCTTCAAGCCAAGGTTTTGACATATATGCATTCTCATGTTTCAAATGCCCTCACTGAAAGAAAGTCTCATTCTCACATGTATTTCAGTATTTTGAACTTTGGGACGTCTAGAGAAATACACTTACCCTCAGAAAGATGTTCAATGCATTTAATTGTGATACCATAGGCTTGGCCGTCATGTGAGTATCCACTAATGTGAGAACCCTCGGTATAGGATCATGTAGGGCTTGTTATGGGTTTGTAATGTAGGCTTGGTGAAAGGAAAGGATATCATTTAGGTAAGGAGTGACTAATCCTTCATTGAGCGTTGGAATATGTCTGTGCTTAGTATTTGTGTGCCTTGATGTCGATTTTCTTCTTTTTGCCCCTTTTGTTTTTTACTGACTTCTTTTGGAATACTTTGTTTGGAGCTTTTTCCCCTTTTTCGGAGTTATTTCCTCTTTTTTTTATATTGTCTGGGCTTTCGACTTCTTTTTTGTGTGAAGTTGTCCTTTTGTTTGGTTTTCTTTTCCTCTTTCGGGAACATTGCAACTTCAAACTCGGATCTTTTTTCAGCAATTTGCACATTTCTGATACGCTCAAGGAGGTCGGGCCAAAAGAGGGATATTGCGTGTACGCACTCAGAAAGGGTATAGGAATAAGATGTGGCTGTTAAAAAAATAGGCTTCAGGCTCAAAGGGGAAGTGTTACGGATAATGTTATTTGGTAAGCTGGAAAGGCTCAAACGGATCAAAGAAAGCCTACGATCCTTTCCTATACCAAGTGTTACTCAGGATTTCGCCTCAACAAACATTCGAGCCAAGTTCTAGATCACAATATAATGCAATTGAACTTATTCTAAAAACTTTCCACACAATGCACATGAAACGATGAGGTTGGCTTTGTTCATATCTTGGAAGCATGCAAAACAATTTTTTAAGTGTCAACACAGGCGTGAATGAGAGGTACCAGAAGAATCAATGGTTTACCACGAAGTCAGTCTTCTCCACTTGTTCTTTCCTACGCACACTTCTAACTGTGTTGGTATCAACCAAGTTCATCAATGATGCTTAAGAATATATATAATAATTTTTTTGTATTTTTTAATAAAGGGTATCGAACCCAAATAGGGCTGCCTACGTATCTCATCATTGACGAGAATTAGGTGTGCGTAGTTCGTTCAGAAAGTATATATGAAATGTATGCTCAAAGAAATTCATCCATAATAGGATAGTAAAAGTAAAAATTGTATAAAACAGATGATTGTCCACTATGAGACGAATGCAAAGTAAAAATAATTATCCACAATAGAATGAATGCAATGAAAAAATGATTATCCACAATAGGATGCATGTAAATAAAAAATGAATATCCATTATAGGATGAATGAAAAGATTGATAAACCAGATATGTCCCTCTACGGTGGACAAGGAAGTGCATTTTTTTTTTTTTTTTAGTGTTGTCGAACCCGAGAAGGGCTACCTACGTATCACACCGAACGGTGAGAATCAGACACTCGTAGTTCGTGAGGATATGTTGTAAAAATGGTATGATATAAATAAATTATGTACCGAAAATTAAACATATCAACTAAATTTGCAAATATGTAACAAAACAAAAGTATAGACAAATTAAAGTAATGACTCGTTGAATCTGGTGTTGGCTGACTTTTTCCAGTCAAAACATCTTTCGATCATCTTTGTGAAAGCCTTTGGCTTTGTTCTTTCCTGGAGTATATCCAGGAATAATGTTTTAGAACGACCCCCCCAACTGTTCGCGAGGACGATCTTCCTGCAAAAAATAAGAGCACCGGGTGAAAGGAGGAAAGTCACAAAAAGAATAATAAAATGTGGAAGTATGATAGTATAGTCAAAAACTCCCCTGATTGATTTGTTCGGACTGGAGGTTGGATGACTTCTTCAAGTCAAAGTATCTCCCGGGCATCTTTGTAAACGACCGCTCTCGACTGTTTGCGAGGATGGTCTTCCTGCAAAAATGAGAGACATCGGTGAAAGTGGAAAATTCGCAAAAAATAATAAAATGTAGGAGTGACAGTATGGTCAAAGACTCCCCTGATTGCTTCACAAGGTCCGAGTCTTGATGTTTAAGAACGCTTTATCTTCGGGCAGTGACACAATTTCTGTTCAAGAGTCGCAAGCGACATGGTATGATATGTACAAAATTGAAGCAGCTAATTATTGCATTAAATAATATGTACAGAGATAAAAGAAGAAAAATAGCAAACAAACTGTGCGGGAATTAAATATGCGTCCTATCATGCATGGGGCCTCTCTTATGCCAGAGGTGGGCCTAAACGCCAAATATGAGAGATTATGACAGAATAATCCAAGCTGTCAAACTACAGTGCTTTTGTTGGAAATGAAGACAAAATGTATGTACATTTTCCAATATCGGCATGTCATGATTAGGCTTGGATTAGTCCATCATTATCACGCTACAAATAATATGTTGATGGTCGTTGGGAGAGTGAGACCCGTCGACAATTTTGGTGGATTTCTTAATTGTGGAGTCGATGCCAAGGATCGACCCACCTATGGTGTATGTATGCATTAATTAAAATAAAAGGGTATAGCTTTATCCTAAATTTACTAAGATTGGGCTTACTGGACTCAAGGTTCCCGAGCGGACTGCTCGAGTAAGAAGGCTACGCGGCCAACCGGATGGTCCGGACACTCCGCGCATATACCAACTCTCCTAAAATTTTGAAAATTTGAAAGAATTTGCGGGTGCGCAAAACACACCTCGCGTGCAATGTGTGATAGTGTCAATTTTCCATAGTGGAAGAAATATGAGCGGAATGCCAATTTAAGGAAAGTAATAAAAGAATATAGCAATTAAAGAAGTTAAACATACAAAATTTCAAAAAGGAAACAATTAGAAGCAGTAGAATAAATAAGAAGCAAAATAAAGCGCAATAATAATTAACCTGAACTTGCTATAGTTAAGAACCTGATTTCCCCATCAGAGTTGACATGCTGTCGCACCCGATTTTGACCTGCGGGCTTCGCGACGCGATGGCGTCGATTCCCTCTGGATTGAATAAAAACGCTTGCTTTGAGGAGTCGCCACCTAATTATTCTAAGGTGAATTAGGACACCTAAATGCTAACTAAATGCTGCAAAATAACTCCAATTTTATGGTCTGCGAAAGTAACGAAATTCTAGGTAAGGGTTCTTTATTACCCTAAAGGGAAGGGGTTAGGCATCCTTTAAGATCCGCTAACTTGCGGTTATCCGGTCAAACTCAGGTTAATTATTATACTAAGAAAATGCATATTTAAAAATATAAAGTTAAAATGACGTTGCAAGTATTTAATGAAATAATGCATTTGTACAAGTATACATTTGTATGGCATTAATATACACGTAAAGCTGGAAAAAGCATGCATTTGAATGAAAATTGATAAAAATATATGCAATGTAAATTTTATGGGTGACGAGCCTAAAAATAGATAAACTAGTGATTTTCAATTTTAAAACTAACCGAGCCTAAGAATAAATGAACTAGCAATGGGTTTCCAGTTTTAGACTACCCTATTAATTAATTATATGTTTGTCTATTCTAAACATTTCAATAATTTCACGAGTACAATAATATTACAATACAGAATGAAATAAAGCTGAATTAAAGAAAGTAAAAAACAACAACAAAATAAATAATCTCCGAGGGGTATTTGCCTTCTTTGACTTTATCCCTTGCAAGTTGTCAAGAACAAACGGTTAGAAACAATTGAATATACATAACTTCAAATCCGTATCCAAAACAATAAATGTTTTGATTACGGAGGGCTCAGACTTAAATTTTGAAAACATCATTCCAATCACGTTGTGGATGCGAACATATGACTCGTTGGTCATTTTAGTTGTCTTGCCTACCGAACATATTGGTCTCTCGGGTGAAAAAGATTTAAATTTCACCATTGCCCAGAAGTTTTATTTTCCGTCTTTACAACTGTGGAGGCCTCAAAAATCGACGGATATTTTTTTCATCGGCCATATGCAGTATAATATTCAAATCAGCAAAATGGTGTCTAAAACAGTAAAAAGAACAACAGAAATTGAGAAATGATATCCGAAGGGACGCGGCCTCAAATTCAATTTCATTGGCCTAAATGCAGTATTTATATAAATCAGTAAGACAATCCGTGCACGGATGTTTAAATGCCAAAACAGTAAACTGAAACATAAACGAAAAAGGCGTGGCCTCGAATTCAATTTCATCGGCCTAAGTGTAGTATTAGTTAAAACAATAAAACAGTAATCCGTTGCACGGACGTTTAAAATAGTAAACTAAAAAAATAGAGAAACGAAACAAAAAAAGAGCGGCCTCGAATTCAATTTCATCGGCAAAAATGCAGTATTTAATTCAAAAACAGTAAACAGTAAAAACAGTACATATCCATGGCACGGATGTTTAAAACAGTAAATTAAAGAAACAGAGAAATGAAAG
The DNA here is from genome assembly GCA_029783415.1 of Anisodus acutangulus. Lineage (NCBI taxonomy): Eukaryota > Viridiplantae > Streptophyta > Magnoliopsida > Solanales > Solanaceae > Anisodus > Anisodus acutangulus. The sequence goes on from CM056505.1 coordinate 13,423,042, forward strand.
AAGAAAAGCGCGGCCTCGAATTCAATTTCATCGACCTAAGTGTAGTTTTAGTTAAAACAAATAAAACAGTAATCCGTTGCATGGATGTTTAAAACGGAAAACAGAAAAGAGAGAAACGAAACAAAAAAAAAAGTGCGGCCTCGAATTTAATTTCATCGGCCTAAATGTAGTATTAGTTAAAATGATAAAACAGCAAAATACAAGATATCCGTGTATGAATATTTAAACGCCAAAATAAACCAACCGTTAGCAATTAAAACGTCCGACCCGAATTCTAAAATTTGACCCGACTCGGACACTGAATAGAGATCCGGCCCGGATCTCAGGTTGACCCGACCCGGATTCAAACATTTTTTGATTTTCAGATAATAAACAACAAGATATTAAAACACAAAATCTGGAAATTTATTCGAACCGGGTCGGCTCAACCCGGGTCAGTGACCCGACCCGAATCGGATGTTTTTCAACCCGAATCGATTTTCTTCCAAATTACAGATAACCAACCAACAAAATATAAATACACAAAAATCTGGAATTTGACCGAACCGGGTCGACCCGACCCGGGTTAGTGACCCGACCCGAATCGGATGTTTTTCAACCCGAATCGATTTTCTTCCTAATTACAGATAACCAACAACAAAATATAAACACACAAAAATCTAGAATTTAACTTAACCGGGTCGACCCGACCCCGGGTCAGTGACCCGACCCGAATCAGATGTTTTTCAACCCGAATCAATTTTCTTCCAAATTACAGATAACCAACAACAAAATATAAATACACAAAAATCTGGAAACTTACCTGACCCGGTTCTGGCCCGACCGGAACAGTGACCCGACCCGGATTGTGACCCGAGAAAGCAGTATCACAAAAACTTATCGGAAATAAAACCACCAAAAATAGATCAGAAACCACCAACAAATCAAATCCGAAACCACCAACAAAAGTAATGAAACCACCAACCAAACGAACAGGAAAACCACCAACAAAAGTACCAAAACCACTAACAAAAGCAAACCGGAAGCCACCAACAAGAGTAAACCGGAACCCTCATTTTCGGACTTAGTACCTCAAAAACCCCCAAAATCGACGGTGGTGTGGGTGGTGTAGGGTGTCCGGCGTAGGTGGGGTAGTGGTGTGGGGTGGCGGCGAGGTGACCGGCGACGTTGGGTCACCGGTGTGGGGGTTTGCGACCGATAGGAGAAAGAGAGAGAGAGAGGGTTAGGGGGCTTTGGGGTGTGCGGCTGAAATTTTGGGAGGGGTGTGTGGAATGAAAATGTTTTAGGGTTTGGTTTGGTTTGGTTTAAATGGGGGAAATAAAGGGATGGGGAGTTGGGTATTGGGCCGATCCGGGTGGGCTTGCAGGTTTTTGGGCTGGGGCTTCGGTTGGGCCTGGTCAGTTGGGTCCAAAAATGGGTTGTTTTTATTGTAATGGGTTGAGTAGAAATTGTTTTGGGGGAAATGAAGTGGGTTATGGGTTTAAAATATAAAAAAAGAGGTTTTATTATATAAAAAGAAAGCTTTGCAAAATTATAAATTGTAAAGATGACCATATGATAAAAATATAATATTTGTGAAATGCTTGATGCTTAAATAAAAAATAAAAATGCAATGCCGTTTCGCGAAAATAAAATAACATATAATATTAGGATAAAGGTGTGATTGTGATATTAAAATGCAAACGACAGTAAAAAATGCAAATAATAAATGATAATAATGATATATATACATATATATGCCTATATTTTAAAATTGTTTTAAAGTGTCAAAAATATTAAAAATTACAAATAAAATTCAAAAAGATGGGACAAAATTGGGTGTCAACAAGTGGTATCAAAGCCTACACTTAACACAATAAATGTCTGGTCCTGTTATTTAAAGTTATGGATCCAGCAAATTTAAATATTGGTAGACTTTCCATTTTAGATGGTACAAACTATGCCTATTGGAAGATTCGCCTACGTTCTCATATCAAATCAATTGATGTTAGGGCATTGAAATTTATAACCAATGAGTATGTTGTTCCAATGTTGCCGCCGGATGAGGAAGGTGACATTCTTGTTAAACCTGAATCCGAATGGACGACGAAAGAAACCAATAATGCTAGCTTTAACGAAAAGGCCTTAAATGTAATTTTTGGATGAGTTGATCTTTACATGTTCAAACTCATTCAAAACTGCCCTACGGTTAAGGACGCATGTGATACTTAACAAATTCATTGTGAAGGTAGCTCAAGTGTTCGTCGAACAAAGCTACGCATGAGCAAGTATGAACGTTTAAGGATGGAAGAAGTGGATGATATTAAATCTTATTTTAAAAAGTTGATTGACATCTCTAATGAATGTCAATTGCTTGGTGAACCATTAACCAATACTCAACTTGCTGAAAAGGGTCTCCGTTCTCTTCCTAAAAAGTTCAATTTAAAGATTTGTGTCATTGAAAAAGCTCACAATCTTGCCACAATGGACCTTCATACCTTAATGAGCATTCTCAAAACCTATGAGATGAACATTGAGAATCAAAGGGAACTATATAAGAGCAAGAATGTGGCACTTCAAGTTCAATCCTCGAAGAATCAAATCGAAGAAGAGGATGAGAATCTTGAAGAAATTGGTAAAGGTGTTAATGTTGCCTTACTCACTCGAAAATACAATTCGATGGTGAGGAAGTTCAACAATGAGAGAAATCAATCTAAACCTAAACAACATCAAAACCAAAGCTTCAATCAAAAAGCACACTAAATTTCTTCCAAGTACTCAAAAAGCAAGTCCACTAAGAAGAACCAACTCAGATCATACCAAATTTGATCCCAAACAACTAGAGTTTGTTCAATGTCATGCAAGCTCGGGTTGAGGTCATTATGCTAATAAATGTGCAAACACTCTTAGGAAATTTGGTAAGAATCTGTGGGTCTCGCTTAGTGACGACGAAGGAGAAGAGGAAAGAGATCAAGAAGTCGAATCACAAGCAAAGGTGACCACTGTTTATGAATAGTCTCTGTCTGATAATGAAGATGTCGTATGTAATGTTGCCTCTGATGTCACGACATTTCAGGCAACATCTGCATCCCCAGCAACATCCGAGAGGTACATATTCTTTAACTATCCTAATGTTAATTGCTTTAGTGTTTTATTTCTAGTGGTGAGGTTGATCAAGTTGAATGCAAAGATGACATGATTAATGAATTATAAAGTATTTGTAAAGCCTTAATCATAGAATCCAAAATAAGAGTGGCCAGTGGGCCGGGGTCGGGTCTGGCGGGACTGGAGCAAGTCCCGTCCCGATCCCGATCCCGTCGGTATCGGGTCGGGGCGGGCTCGGGGCGGGGTGGGATACGGCGGGTTTTTTTTTTTTTTAATAACATATGTATAAAAAAACTCAATAAACAAAATAAGATAGTGTAATAAAAACATCCCAATGCTGTTTTTGTGCCTCTTATATTATTTAATAGACATATGATTTTTTTGTAATACAAATACAATTGTCTAAAATCTAAATTCCAACTTTGTGGTGTTGTCCAAAAGTTGCAAATTACATAATAAAATTACAATTAAAAAATTACATTCTCAAAAAAACTTGTTCTAATTGCTTGATGATTTCATGTGGTTCTTTGGTTGGAATTGGTATTTGTTGGTCAAATTAATCCATGTCGCTTCCACTACCTTCGGTTAAGATTTCGTTGTAGTTTTCATCATCTTCTTCGTTGATCTCCGGTTGACCGCACCTTCTCCGCTCCGCTCGTATCCAATCTCTGAATAATACTGCAATTTCCAAGCTGTCTCCGGCTAATGAGTGTCTGTGGTCTCCTATTTGATATCTGCCTGCAGAAAAAGCGCTTTCAGACGCAGTTGACGACGCTTGAATGTTCAAAACATCTCGAGCCATCATTGAAAGTGTCGGAAAGGTCTTCTCATTCCCCCTCCAGTATTTCAGCAAGTCTTCATGTCCATCTTCATTGATAACTTCTTGATACGGTACAGAACCCTGCAAAACAAAAATATCTAACTCGCTAATTTGGTTAGTAGTAGAGGTACGACCGCACATTCTATTTCTGAGGCTTTCAATACTAGCCGCAGAAACATCATGTCTTTTGTGAGGTTGTGTTGAAGATGAAGAAGATGGTATGGAAGCTGGTAAGTTACTAGCATTTTCTTGTTGATAAAATCTATATATATTTTTGCATTGGTGTTCTACGCTAGACAATACTTCTTCTTTAGTTTGTTCAATAGGTGGTGGGTGATTTAGATTTTTGGGACTTAGAGGTGGTAGTACTTCTATACAATCGTAAATAGTTTCAATTAGTGATTTAGTACCGTCTATTTTAATAGTAGGATTTAATACAGAACCAATAATATAAATAGAAGGAATAGGAATAAAATATTTTTTTATTTTGAGAAACATTTTTTAATAGCTGCCTTATAAGCTGGGGTTTCCATATATTCACTAAGTAATAAAAATATTAGAGTTATATAAAATAACATAGTTGAAATAGTAGGATAATATATACCGGAAAATTCTTTTGTTGCTTGAAAAAATTTCTCTAAAAATACAATAAGTTCGGAAATTTTTTTCCAATCACTATCTAAAATCATATCAGCTGGCTTTTTATTATGAGAGTTAAAAAATAAAGTTATAAGTAATTTATAGTCATAAGCAACAAGTAGTTGCTCGTGTAAAGAATTTCACCTAGTGGATACTTCTTGTGGAATTTTTCTAAAAGGTAGTCCACAATCATGACAAATTTTTTTATATTCTTTTCTACGTTGTACTTTATTACTTTTAAAAATAAAGTTTATAGCAAATTGTATTTTACTAAGAATGTCTTCAAAAAGTGATAGACCATCATTTACAATTAAGTTATATATATGGCACACACATTTTATATGAAAATGATCTGGAAAAGATGGAGTTAAACTATTTTTTAAAATTGTAATTGCGTAATTGTTATTAGAAGCGTTATCTAATGTAATAGTCATAATTTTATCGGTAATTCTGTAATAATCGCACACTTGATAAATATTTTCTGCAATAAAAGTACCAATGTGCCTATCATCTATATATCTATACGCTAAAATACGTTTTTGCATAGACCATTTATAATCTATCTAATGACAAGTTACAGTTAAATAATCATGGCCGTTAGTACTACGACCTATATCAGACGTGATAGATACTTTGCCATTAAAATGATATAATGAAAAACGTAAATATTGTTGATATTCATGCGCGAATTTAAATACGTCTCTCTTAACAGTTGATCTAGAAAAATTGTTAAAAGCAGGATTATATATATCTCTAATGTAATGAATAAAACCGGGAGATGAAGGAAATGAAAAAGGCAAACCCTCCACAGCAACTAATTTTGATATTGCTTCCCTATCTCTATGTTTATTGTATTTAGAGCCTACAATTCCCCCCGTCATAGGGTTAATTTGACCATGTACTTGGTCCGGGACAGTATCAGTATGTGAACCTTGTCCCGATGGAGCGGGCGTTTGCGCACCCGGTTTTGAAGCCTGGTATTGGGCATACCTAGCTGGATGAGCACTTACTACATGTCTAATTAAACCCCCCGTCCCACCGTGACCTTTTCCAGTTTTGAATTTTAAAACATTTTTACAAATTTTACATATGGCTACTTGATTCTCTACGTCCCTATCAAAAAATGTCCATGCAACTGATTTTAATGGTCGTTTTGCTGGACCTCGTCTCATATTAGGGGGAATAAGAGGTATTTCAGTTGAAGGTGCACTAGTGGGTGTGTTGTCATCAACATTAGTGGGTATATCATCTAGATCATCGTCTAAATTAAAGTCTTCTTGAGTTCCAGAAAATAGCTCCTGGTCTAAATCTAATGGTATTGTAGGAAAATGTTGAGTATCAACAAAATCATCCTGTGTAGGAATAAGATGACTAGAAGAAGTACCCTTGCCCTGGTTGCCCCTACTAGAAGAAGCACCCTTACCCTTACCCTTAAACATACCTTTTAATCCTTCCATTTTAATTATGATAATAAATAAATAAATAATTAAAGATAATAAAATTAAGTGATCTAAATAAAATAAACAGACAATAATAATTTAATGAAGGAACGAATGTACCAAACGCCGACGTAACGTCGATTTGTAATCGAGAGGTTGAAAATTGAAACTTTGCTCGATGGAAGATCCTCAAGCTAGTTGCCAACTTCACTCCCAATTCCCAAATGAATAAATAAAATTGAATATTTAGCAAACAATGTAGACTTGTAGAGAGATATATTGAGAAATTAGAGAGATTGTAGGAAGATTTGTGAGAAAGATGAAGAGAAAATGAGTTATTTATAGTTGGAAAATTGGGTTAAAGTGTAAATATAATAACTTATGGGTTAAAAATAAATATTAAGGGGTAGGGGGTTGGGGGAGGGGGGGCCTAAAATGGCCGTTGGCCAACGGCCATAATCTAAAATGGTTGTTGGTGCAACGGCCATTTTTGCAAAGGGGAGAAAAGGGCGGGGTAGGGGTCGGGCTCGGGACGGGGTCGGGGCGGGGTCGGGTCAAGCGGGCCTGGGGCGGGGTCGGGTCAAGCGGGCCTGGGGCGGGCTCGGGTCTCGCGGGATGAGACATCGTTCCGTCCCGAGTTCGAGTCCCGCCCCCGTTATTTTTTATTTTTTTTGGCGGGGTCGGGGCGGGACCGGGGCGGGCTCGGGACGGGGTCGGGTCGGGGTCGGGCTATCCCGGCCCACTGGCCAGCCCTAATCCAAACAACTTGATAAAAAGGTAAAATCTTTAACTCGTGAGAATGAAGATCTAAAAGGCACAATAATCCGACTAGAGGTTTCACTTACCAAAAATAGGTTCTCATAAATGTCAAAGAATATGAAGTTTGTATGTCATTACTGTAACTCCTCTGGACACTTAGAACCATACTGTTTCAAACTTCAAGATTATGTGAGCAAAATGTTACCTAAAAGGTTGTCCAATATTTCGGACAACATTCAAAGAAACATTTCTGAGCCGAAAGGTAAAAAATATTTTAAGAGAGTTTGGGTTCTTAAAAAGGATATAACTTGTAATGTTACGATAACTGCTTTAAGAACTAACACTTCAGGTTCTTGGTACTTTGATAGTGGATGTTCTCGTCACATGACAGGTACAAATGAGTTTCTAAAGAACTATGAGTCATTCAACGGAGGTAACGTAACTTATGGAGGAGGTAGCAAAAGCAAAATAATTGGAAAAGGAATCTTGGATGTTCCTGGATTTCTAGCTTTAAGAAATGTCTTACACGTTGAGGGTTTTATGGCTAACTTGATTAATATTAGTCAATTGTGTGATGACAATCTTGAGGTAAAGTTTAATAAGAATGTCTGTGAAGTTACGAATGAAGCTAATGAATGTGTCATGACAGGTACTAGAACAGGTGATAATTGATATCTTGTTGTAAGACAAGAAACATGCAATAATGTCAAGATCGATGACACAACACTATGACATCAAAAGTTGGGGCATGTCAACTACCGCAATCTGGAAAAATTGGTCTCATATGAAGCGGTCAGAGGCTTATCCAATCTTAGCCATAAAGGTAAAACTGTCTGTGAAGATTGTCTAAAAGGTAAGCAAACCCGTGTTTCCCATAATGTTGTTTAAAATAACGGACAACATTCATGTACGTCTTATTGTTTTCAATTATTGCACATCGATCTTATGGGTCCAATTGAGGTAGACAATTTAGGAGGCATGATGTATTCCTACGTGATAGTAGATAATTTTTCTAGATATTCATGGATATATTTTTTGAAAGAAAAATCACAAACTTTTGACATGTTTAAAATTTTGCACTCTAGAATTATGAACTTGTTCTATTCTTTTATTTTTTGGATTAGATCCGACCATGGAAAAGAATTTGAAAATAGATCCTTCACAAAATTTTGTATGAAAAAGGGAATTTTCCATGAGTTTTCCGCTCCCAAAACTCCTCAACAGAATGGGGTAGCAGAAAGGAAGAATAGAACATTGCAAGAAATGGCTAAGAGTTATGCTTAGTTCTAAAAAATTGTCAAAATATTTTTATGCTGAAGCCTTAAATACTGTTTGTCACATCACTAATAGAGTCTATTTAAGGTCTGGAACAAATATGACACCCTATGAAATTATAAATAGAAAGAAACCTAACTTGTGTTAATTTCATACTTTTGGGTGTATTTGTTATATCTTAAATTATAGAGATCATTTGGCAAAGTTTGACTCTAAGAGTGACAGAGGATTTTTTGTTGGATATTCACAAAATAGTCATACTTATCGAGTATACAATCTGAGGACAAGAACTATACAAGAGTCTGTAAATGTTATTTTTGATGATTTTTCTGATCTTACAGGAAATACAATTGAAAATAACACTGTAGTTTCAGTGAAAAATGTGCAGATTGCTGAAGAACCAGATGTTGCCCCAAATGTTACCACATCCGGAGCAACATCTGAACCTGAACCAGAGACCACAAAGGGTGCGGATGAGGAGTCAAATGCTGAATTGCTAGATCAAGTTCGAAGGGACCCCTCATCAAGGATTATGAAGAATCATCCAACAAGTCAAGTGATAGGGGGAGTTTTTGAGGGAATTAGAGCAAGAGGAATAGAACCACTCAATTACAGAGACATGGTAAGGTATGTGTGTATGTCTACCATATACCAAAAGGTTAGTCTTTCTTGTTTTATATCTACTTTAGAACCAAAAAATATTTTAGAAGCACTTAAAGATGACTTTTGAATTCAAGCAATGCAAGAAGAGCTTGAACAATTTTCTCGAAATGAAGTCTGGGACTTAGTTCCACGTCCAAGTAATTCAAATATAATTGGAACTAAGTGAATTTTTAAAAATAAATCAAATAAATCAGGAATTGTTGTTAGAAACAAAGTTCGTCTAGTGGCACAAGGCTATACTCATGTTGAAGGAATCGATTATGACGAAACCTTTGCACTTGTGGCTAGAATTGAATCAATTAGACTTCTTCTTGCCATTGCCTGCTTTCTAAAAATTACTTTACACCAAATGGATGTAAAAGGTGCTTTCTTAAATGGATATCTAGTTAAGAAAGTCTATGTTGAACAACCAAAAGGATTTGAAGATCCTCACCATCCACACTATGTGTACAAGCTCAAAAAGGCTTTGTATGGATTGAAACAAGCTCCTCGTGCATGGTATGGTCGTTTAACGAACTTTCTTCTTGAATTTAGGTTTAACCGTGGTGAAGTTGATCATACTTTATTCATTAAACGTCACAGTGTAGATATTATTATTGCTCAAATCTACGTGGATGACATAGTCTTTGGCTCGACCTCACAGTCTTATCTAAAGTCATTTGTTGAATCTATGTCATCGACATTTGAGATGAGCATGATTGGGGAACTAACTTTTTTCTTACGCTTGCAGATTAAGCAAAGTGAAGACGGGATCTTCAACTCCCAGAGCAAATATGCCAAGAATCTAGTCAAGATGTTTGGATTGAAAAATGCTAAACAGATGAAAACTCCAATGGGATCTTCGCAGAAGATATGTAAGGATAATGTTGGTGAATGTCGACCCAACATTGTATCAATCAATGATAGGTAGACTTTTATATCTTACTGCTAGTCGTCCTGACATAATGTTTAGTGTTTGTGTATGTGCTCGATTCCAAGCCTGTCCCAAAATCTTCCACTTAAATGCCATAAAATGTATCATTAGATATGTTGCCGACACATGTGAGTTAGGAATTTGGTATTCCAAAGACACTAATCCTAATTTAATAGGGTATAGTGACTCAGATTGGGCTGGTGATGTGGATGATATGAAGAGTACAAGTGGGGGATGTTTTTATTTTGGCAATAACCTTGTTTCATGGTATAGTCGTAAATAAAATTGTGTCTCACTTTCAACTGTTGAATCTGAATATGTAGCAGCTGGAAGTTGTTGTTCTCAATTAATATAGCTACTACACATGTTAGACGACTATGGTTTTTCAAGTAACATCTTAATTTTGTACTGTGATAATTTAAGTGCTATAAATATTTCCAAAAATCTAGTTCAGCACTCACGTACAAAACATATTGATATTAGACATCACATTTTAAGAGATTTAGTCGAAAAACTGCTAGTTCAAATTGAACATGTTGACACAATTCATCAACTAGCTAATATTTTTACAAAAACTTTGGACCATGAGAGATTTTCTAGTTTGAAGAAATCTCTTGGTCTTTGTAATCTCTAAAAAAAGAATTTTTGGTGAATGTCAGTTGAACACTGTCTAATATTTCAGGTGACATTTACCTACGTAATATCATAAACGGATTATTGTTGTTGTGTAGTGCATTAATTTTGGTCACACAAGCATGATCCTTCAATAAGAACATGATTACAAAGTGATACCATTCTCTGCGATGATATTAGATATCATAAAAATGGAGTATCAAAATAAGGCAAAGCCTTTACAATTTTTTGGCAACTATGCAAAATGGGCAAAACCCTTGAAAAGATACCGTTCATATTCTATAGAAGTATCGAGTGCTTCAAAAGAAATTTTGAGAATACTATATAAGTATTCTTATTTTTTACACGAAAAACATTTTTGTATGTGTTTTATGATTAGACCAAGGACACGATGGAAAATGTTACATTAGTCCAGTGGTTAAACTCATAAGAATACATCTAAAACGTGTCTTGATTTGTTGCCACAAAGAAAAGTTCATGCAGGATCATAATACCTGTGTTGTCCAAAATGTTGCCAACAATGTTGTTGACATTTTCATATTATGATATTTGTTGGGATGTTATTCTTAACTAATTTCAGAAAAATCAGATTTTATCTTCCCTATTTTATGCCATGTTTTTAATTGGAATTCAAACTTTAAAAGGATAAGATTAAATTCCAAATAAGATGTTTATTATTTTATCCCAAAAATTTAGGTGAAAGTTACTGAATAAATTTCATACACCTAAAATTAAGGAATTTTTAGTATTTTGAAAAATCTTGCCAAGAGTATAAATATTCACTTCATTTGTTTTTTCTTTTTACCATTCTTGTCTTTTCCTAAAAAGTAAAAAAAAAATGGAAAAGGTGAAATCACATCACCTCGGTAAATACCCTACCTAACCGATGGAGTCTTCACTTTCATCTTCATTCAAAAACCATGAACCCTCAAAACCATCTCATCCAAACTCACCAATGGAAACATTCCCTATGTCAATACCTATGTCAGCCAACATTTCATCCAACACCCCTATGAGTACAATTCCTCCAATAAACACTACATCTTCCGAGCATCTTAAATCTCAGCAACCAGTCCAATCTTCATCCTCGAACCCTCCAGAGGATTTGTCTATGGCGTTAGTGTTTAAAGAATTTGATGAACCTTTAGACATTAGCTATCTTGGAGACAACAAAAACCTCATAGATGTAGATGAAATTGCTGATTTTACGTCTTTGGGTAAAAAGCCCAGTTCATATGTCTTTCCTACTCGCCAATCGAGTAAAGTATTTGAGAGAACATTTGAGGCAGAACCAAGCTACAAAAGGACCAGATGTGATACATCTAAAACCGCCTACTCAAGCACTTAGAGTGAAAGTACAGACTAAGTTTTCACAACTGATATATGCAAGTGAATCTCAAGTAGAAGAAACCCCTGATGAAACCCAATTGAAATAATATTTTCAAAAGGGCTCCCAAGACTACAAGGACAAGTGCTGCTTCAAATGTTGCCCAGATGCTACAATATATCAGTCAGCGTCTCAACCAACTGCAAAATGGATACCAACACCAACTTTCTCCAGCAAAATCATATCAGATTCTGACAGTGAGGTATCTTTCTACTCGAACGAATTCTATTCTAAAACTAATTATGATAGTTGGAAATGGTACAAGAATAGAGTCACTAGGTCTGGAAAAGTATTGGACATTACCTCTTGTTTAGAATATGGCTTGGTAGAGTTTTTAAAAGAAAGACAACTCCTAGGATCTGCTACTGATAAAAGACCATATGTTGACAAAATAATCAGGTTGTTCTATGCTAATTTGAGTCATGCCATAGAATATACATTCTCAAAGAAATTTGAGAAGGTATATCTCTATAACAAAGTATATTCTTTCACACCTGCTGCTATAAACCAATGTATGGAATTAAATGCTGAGGAGAATACTGGAGAAGCAGACCCTGCCATAGACAATAGAGATGATGTAATTGAGTTCCTCACATGAGGGATAATGCATAAATGGATCTCTAGATGTCCAGCCTCTAAATTGACAGTCATGTTTGCCACTCTACACAAAATTGCTATACACAATTGGCTCCCTTCTATGAATGAGTCAATTGTAACTATAGAACAAGCCATCCTACTGTACAAAATTGGTAAAGGATTGAGAGTTGATATGGGAAAAATGATCTTCAATCAAGTTGCCAACTTGGCAAAAAAAGAATCAACCTCAATCCTCCATTTTCCCTCTCTAATATACAAAGTTTTAACTACCCAAGGTTTTAAGCCTAAGAGAGAAAACACACTAGGGAAGGCTTCAGAACTGTATACAATCAACAAAGCAGTTTTGAAGAGTAAAGACAGAGTCATTGATCTACCCTGGAAAATTTAAGGAAGTAGTGCAGATATTAATAGGAATGTCAACACTGATCCTTGATAGTTTTCACTGACCACTGAATTGATTGTGAATCAAATAGCACAAATCAACCACCAAATCACTGAGGTTGATTCTATGAAGAGTTCTCTGATTTAAGTCAGAGACCATCTCATGCTGATGATTTCTTCACAAAAAGGGGGAGATAATGTTGCTGGTCAAAGCAGAGGAAGTGCTGATGCAGGGGGAGCTGAGGAAGAAGGTTAGAGGTTGAGAGAGTTGAACTAAAGTCGTTATACAGAAGTAGAAAGCTTCTACTGCTGTGTGATGAGCAAAGAGGAAGATAAAGAATGTTGCTGAGTTATAAACAGTTGATATATGTGTTGATGGATTGATTTTGTTTTTTGTTTTGGTTTGACTATTTGGTGATGTAGTTGGTTATCTTGATAATGATCTGACAATATCTTTTTTGGATGATGTGTATGTATGCTAAATTTTCTTATTCTTCTAATCCTATAAGAATGGTGAATACATGTTTTGTGTGTATGCCATCATAGGTTAAGGGGGAGCATAATTACAACATCTATGACATTGTCGTAAGTCACTCGCACATATCAGAATAGGTTTTGTGAAGAAAGGCAAAAAATGGGAGAATGTTAATGTTGGATTTGGTGTTGTGATATTTTACCCAACATATCATTTTTAGTACTAAGTTGAAGTTAAAAAATGTTGGAACAAATGTCACAACATTTGGGCCAATATTTTTCATAACAGTTTTGCCTTACTTCACGGACTGAAGCAATTCTCGTGGAATTTTACTACAATGAAAAAGTGACTTGGCAAGGTAATTAGGAGCTGATGAAAAATGTGGAAAGAATAATTCAAAGTCGTTGCTATGCTTGGGGAACAAGTCCAAGAAGTTAGAGGATTTTGCTCCATGATCTTCTCCAACAAATCCTATCAGCTGCCCACCTTTCCCTCAACCTCCACAACCAATCGATGAGCTTTTCAAGGAAGACTCTCTACTATAAATAGAGAGGCTACAGGAGTGAATCGATATCCAGAAACAGATTGATAAAATATCAAGAGAGCTCTCGAGAATTTATCTCAGAAAACTGGATCGCAAGTGTTGCCTGAACATGTCGACAACATTCTGTCCAACATTATAATTGCTGCTTAGATTCTAGATTTGCTATGTATTGAAGCAATTATAATGAGATGTTGTCTATGTCTATTTATGTAGAATTTTCAGGCAGATGTCATCTGCGACTTCAATATTTTAATTCCTTTTGTTTTATTTTGTAAAATTGTAAAAGAAGGAATTTTTTCAGTTGTATATAAATATATACAATACTTTCGGTCATTTACCGTCATATGTTATTTAATAAATATAACCTATGTAAATATTAAACTTTTGTGTTCTTTATTATTTTCGCTGTAATTTACTCTTCAAAGGTTTTTCTGTTTTATCGAAGTGTTATCACTTGTATTAGACGACATTTTAACTGACATTTGAAACTGAATTGACATTCGATTTTATTTCCAGTTTGTTTTCTGTTCCATAGCATTAGGGTCATCATGAATTAGAGCAAAACCCTAGGTCTGAGGAAATTCGTGTTTCATGGATTAAAAGTGGCGTGGAGAAGAACAATGATGTTCCCGTATGTGAATAGAAGCTCTAAATATCTTAGTCGCTCTAAAACTTGAGAAAAAGTATGTATCTTGAATAAGAATTTCAAAAGCTTGAACCTTGAGATGAGTTTTCTTAAAAACCATAGGTTTGAAACAAAGGATTTTACTTAGATTCCATGTGTGGATGTTAGAAACACTTATAATTGCTTGAAATAAGCTTACCTTAGTATATGAGGATGATGAGAGAAGAGGAACTTCATGGTAGAGCTTGAAGAGAATGAAAAATAGCATAAAAGACTGAAAACGCGATTTTATACTGTTCAATCATCGAGTCGATTTCATTGTACATTTTATGTCCATAAAATAATTCGCGGTCCGTGAAAATGATGTGAATCGGTTCCAATGAGTCAATTTTTCCTTGCCCTTTCAACTATCCAAAAGACGGTCCGTGGAAAGTTCCACGATGGGATCTACGACCGTGAAACTTTAACAGCCCGTGAAATCCACTGTGAATCGATAACAGTAGATGGGTTCTGTGGGATCCTTTTTACGGTGCAATTGATGGCCTGTAATCCATTTGACGGTCCGTAAAAGTGAAGAACGATGATTTCGATGAATTTTTAATCCCAACATTTCCCGACTTAGTTTTTAACCCTTGAATCATGAATAACGCCTAGTTTAAAGGTACGATGTGTTACAATATCACTTGATCCAAACTTATAATTAAATGAGGTCATATTTTAAGATTTTCCTATTTACCTGAAAAAGCTCTTCCCCTTTTTAGTAATACTAGTAAATAAGATAAGCATTGTAGCTCTAACCTAGTCAAAGAGTTTTGATGATTTTGCTTGGTGGGCCGAGAATACCCGATTTATTAATTTATCTTGTAAACTACTAGGGGTTTATGTAGTCTATGCTGGATTAATTATATTCTGGTTCAGAGCAATGAACCTACCCACTTTGTATATAGTTTGAAATACTTAAAAAGATACAATCTTGTCTTATACTTAAAATCTTGTCTAATTTTTTTAAAAAATACAAAATTAAACCCATAAAAAAATTACTACTACTTTCATTCTTCATCATTCAAGAATTCTTAAAAGCTATTTTATAATTGTTTTCTTTTCCGAATTCGCATCCGTCATTAAACAATGTTTTGCACTAGGAAACCGTGTCAGTTGGTACAGATGTGCCCAGTAGTTGTTAAAAAGAAGAATTGAATTATTAATTATATTCGTATTCTTCATATAGCAATACTTTATACCCTACTAGTTGGTATAAGCCTCAATTGATTTAAAATTCCTTTTTTTCTTATGTGAAGTTGCTTCGACCGTTACTTATAATCAAAGCATTTATAACTAATTGCAGTAGTATTTATTTATTTTGACTTATATGGTCTTACTTGCACTATTTATATGATTAAAACGTTCATAGAACATTGTAGCGTATTTTAACTTCAAATAGCAAAATAGAATAATTAGATTCATCTCACACTAATTAAGGGAAAAGAAAAATTGAATGGTCCTAAATGGTACTTTTCTAACTAGTACTTACATAAATAAATTATAATTTTATACCTAATTGAATGGTCCTAAATGTCACATTTTTTATTTGTATAAAACTATAAATTACTCATCAAATGAAAGCAGTGCAGTGGGCTCGGGACAAAACCTACACAATTATGTGCAACGTCTGAAAAATGATGATCACATAATCAATAAAGTGTAAATGAATAATCAAATGGGATCCAGTTTTAAGAAAGGTGTGCCCTTTCCGTCTAATGTCATACTTTTTATTTTCGAAAGTCAATTTAATTAATTTTTGAAGTTAAATTAGATTAGATTACTTAATATTTTAAGATTAAAATTTATTTATGTGAAAACTATATGAAAAGTACTATAAGTTACAACTTTTCTCATATCAATTTGGTGAAAAATAAACATTTTAAAATATTGGTCTAAATTAATTCAATTTAAATTTCGAGAAGCGAAAAATATTAGAGGGAGTAAATATTTGTAGGAAAGGGAAATTAATTCAGTAGAAGCGAGCGTGGCCTTTTCGTCCAAACAACAAAAGTATAGTCACAACACCCTAAAGTCCAACCCCGTTATAGGATACTCCATTCGTCATAATTTATGTCTTACTTTATTTTTTGTCTGTTTAAAAAAAAATATTTTTTTATATTTAGTAAGTTTTTCAATTTCAAGATACATTTAAGAGCACAAGATTTAAAAGATCCACACATTTTTAATTTCAAATTACAAAATTTTAAATTTTTTTTTTATTTCTTAAAATTCATGTCAAATCAAATCAAGACTTAGAGGGAGTAAATATTTGTAGGAAAGGGAAATTAATTCAGTAGAAGCGAGCGTGGCCTTTTCGTCCAAAACAACAAAAGTATATTCACAACACCCTAAAGTACAACCCCGTTATAGGATACTCCATTCATCTTAATTTAACTGTCTTACTTTATTTTTTGTCTATTTCAAAAAGAGTATTTTTTTTATATTTAGTAAGTTTTCAATTTCAAGGTACATTTAAGATCAGAAGATTTAAAAGATCAAACATATTTTTAATTTCAGATCACAAAATTTAATTTAATTTTTTTTTAAATTTCATATCAAATTAAATCAAGACACTTAATTGAAACGAATTATACGTTACAAAATAACAAACTCAGGACAAACGTAGGCCATAAGCAAAAAGGTAGAATCATAAAAAAGATACTCCTCAACTTTCAAAGGAGCTACAGTAGTCATTCTGTCAGCCAATATAATATTATATTTTGATACACCCGATGTCACACCCTTTTCTCGTTCCCCAAAAGACACGCAAGGTTTTATTATATGAAAAAGGTTTTTTCAATTAAAGTGACGATTTGAAAAGAATTTATTTATTTATTCATAGTCACTATTTGAAATTGAGTTTTAGTATTCAATGTCACCTTATGAATCCCTAATCAAAAGAAAATGACTCTATTTATTATGATCTGCAAAAATAAAAGATCGGGTAATGAATTCTGTTGACATGAGAGAATGTGTTAGGCATTCCCCGAATTCCGTGATTCTAGCATGATCGCTTTTATCGACTTATACTTGGTTAAAATTAATTCTTGGATAGAACGTGTTTGTGTTATTTTCTCAATTACCTAAAATTAACTTAGAAATATGACTTACGTTATCGGCTTAGGAGCGTAACCGCACACAAAGCCTCGTTTATATTATTAAGAGTTGACCAAGGAGTGTATCCGCATTGCACTCTACTCACAATTTTGAGTTAAAAATGGAGTCAAGGAGGGTAACCCCACACGAGACTCTTTTGGAGGATTTATTCATACTCAACCAAGGGACGTAACCGAACACATGGCCTAAATACAATTAATTATTAAATGTCAAAGAGCGTTGTCGCACCCGTTTTTGACATGCGGGCTTCGCGACGTGATGGGTCGATTCCCTCTGGATTGGATAAAAATGTTTTGCTGAGGAGTCGCCACCTAATTATTCTAAGGTGAATTAGGGCATCTAAATGCTAACTAAAAGATGCAAAATAACTCCAATTTTGTGGTCTGCGAAACTAGTAAGATTCTAGGTAAGGGTTCTTTATTATCCTAAAGGGAAGGGGTTAAGCATCCTTTAAGATCCGCTAACTTGCGGTTATCCGATCAAACTCAGGTTAATTATTATGCTAAGAAAAATGCATGTTTTTACAAGTATAAAAATAATGTTGCAAATAGATAATAAAATGATGCATTTTGTACATGTAAAATTGAGAGAAAAATAAATAAATATGCATTTGTATAAAAATTGATAAAAATATATGCAAGGTGATTTTTTATGGGCGACGGGCCTAAAAATAGATAAACTAGCAATTCCCGATTTTAAACTAACCGAGTCTAAAAATAAATAAACTAGCGATGAGTTTCAAGTTTTTTACTACCCTATTAATTAATTCTAAGTCTACCTATTCTAAACATTTCAATAATTTCACGAGTACAATAATATTACAATACAGAATGAAATGAAGATGAATTAAAGAAAGTAAAAACAACAACAAAATAAATAATCTCCGAGGGGTATTTGCCTTTTCTGACTTTATCCCTTGCAAGCTGTCAAGAACAAACGGTTAGAAACAATTGAATATAAATAACTTTGGATCCATATCCAAAACAATAAATGTTTTGATTACGGAGGGCTCAGACTTAAATTTTTAAAAGATCATTCCAATCACGTCGTAGATGCGAACATATGACTCGTTGGTCATTTTAATTGCCTTGCCCAGCGAACATGTTGGTCTCTCGGGTGAAAAAGATTTAAGTTTCATCCTTGCCCAGAAGCTTTATTTTCCGTCTTTACAATTGTGGAGACCTAAAAAATCGACAGATATTTTTTCATCGGCCAAGAGTGGAGTATTCTGTTCAAAATCAACAAGATATACAAAAATCAGTAAACTGAAATAGAAGAGCAATTTCCGAAGGGGCGTGGCCATAAATTTAATTTCATCGGCAAAATATAGTATTTATTCAAAGCAGTAAAGCAGTAAAGCCAAAAAACCGAGAGATGATGTCCAAAGGGAGGCGATCTCGAATTCAATTTCATTGGCCTAAATGCAGTATTTATTCAAAGCAGTAAAGCAGTAAAATCAAAAATTGAGAAATGATGTCCGAAGGGACGCGGCCTCGAATTCAATTTCATTGGCCTGAATGCAGTATTTATTCAAATCAGTAAAATACCAAAACAACAAACTGAAATGGAGAAGCAATTTTCGAAGGGACGCGACCTCAAATTCAATTTCATTGGCCTAAATGCAGCATTTATTCAAATCAGTAAAATAGTAAGATATCCGTATATGGATGTTTAAATGTCAAAATAAACTAACAGTTTGCAATTAAAACATCCGACCTGAATTCTGAAATTTTCGGACCGTAGCAAGATTCGGAATGTTTCTGAAAAATTCGACCGGAGACTGAACAGTGACACGACCAGATTTTGGGTCGACCCGACCCGGAAAGACGACAAAATGTTAAAGAAAAATATGTAATCGTCCAGTTCTGAAAAAAACAGACCCGGATATATGAGCCGAATTTTGGATCGATCCGATCCGGGAAATGCAACCCGGAACAGTGGTGACCCGGAATCAATCAAAAAAATCTTTTTTGGATTTTCAGATAGCCAACAACAAAAATATCAAACACACAAAATCTGGGAATTTTTACCAAACCGGGTCGACCCGACCCGAATCGGTTTCTTCCCGAATTTCAGATAACCAACAACTAAATATTAAAACACAAAATCTGGAAATTTACCCAAATTGGGTCGACTCGACCCGACCCTGGATCAGCGACCCGACCCGAATTATGGGTTCCGACCCAAATAGATTTCTTTCCAAATTTCCAGATAGCCAACAAAATATTAAATACAAAATCTGGAAATTACCCAAATCGACCGGACCCGGATCGATGACCCGACCCAAAATCATTTTTTTTAGATTTTCATATAGCCAACAACAGATTATTGAACACAACAAAAATCTGGAAATTTACCTAAATCGGGTAGATCTGACCCAGATCATGATTGATGACCCGACCCAGAATCATTTTTTTTTGTATTTCATATAGCCAACAACAGAATATTGAACACAACAAAAATTTAGAAATTTACCCAAATCGGGTAGACCCGACCCGAATCGATGACCCGATCCGAATCAGGGGATTTCGACCCGAATCGATTTCTTTCCAAATTTCAGATAACCAACAACAAAATATCAAAATATAAAATCTGAAAATTTACCCGTTGGATCAGTAACCGAGATAGAGCTGTGACCCAACTCGATCCGTATTGTTCTTGATTTTTTTATTTTTAAAACTCCGACCGAGAGAAACCAACCAAAACAACGATCAGAAAAATTAAAATATCAAAACCGATCCAAAATAAAACCAACAAATCGTCCGGAAACCACCAACAAAAGGCACCGAAAAACACCAACAAAAAGCACCGAAAACCACCAACAAAACAACTTTTCGAACCTTTTTTTTCGGACTTAGACCTCCAAAAATCCACCTTCCACAATGAAGAACAAAGGGGTTTCATAGATGGGTTTCTGATGGGGGTTGTGGGCCGGGGGTTGACGAGTTGGTGGTGTCGGCGAGGTGTGGGGTCGGGTCACGGGTATGGGGTGTGTGTGGCTGAAAGGGTGTGTTTGGTGAAGAGAGAAAGAGAGGAGTATTAGTTTTTTATGTTGTTGTGTTTTTAGGGTTAGGGGATAAAAGGGGGAAAATAAAAGATGGGATTGGGCTTGAGGTTGTGGGCTGTTTCGGTTGGGCTTTGGCTGAAAATGGGGTGGCCAAATGGGTTGCCCCTTTTAAAATTGGTGTTTGTGTTGGGTTGGAAAATAAATGAGTTATGAGTTTAAAATATAAAAAGGGGTTTTATTATATAAAAAGAAAGCTTTGCAAAATTTATAAATTGTAAAGATGACAATATGACAAAAAATATAATATTTGCGAAATGCTTGGTGCTAAAAATAAAAAATGAAAAATGCGATGTCGTTTTGCGAAAATAAAAATAACATATAATATTAGGATAAAAAGTATGATTATGATATAAAAATGCAAATGACAATAAAAAATACAAATAATAATAATAATGATGATATATATATATATGTTTATATTTTAAAATTATTTAAAAATATCAAAAATATTTGAAATTGTAAATAAAATCATAAAAGATTTGATAAAATTGGGTGTCAACAAGCGTAACTGCACATATGACTTTTAAAGTGTTAATTAATATTTAACCAAGGACCATAACCGAACACACGGTTAATATTTAAAGCGCACCTAAGAGCGTCTACCGTTAAAAGGATTATTTGTATTGTTTTTCTTTTCACTCTGACACCGAATTTTAAATTAATCCACAACTTATCTCGCTCCCGCACCAATGTTTTTGTCCCGCTTATTTTTTACTCAACTTTGCAACGGGATTTGAAATAAATCTGAATCCCATCTAGCTCAAAATTAACTTTGCCAAAATATTTCCAAACTCAGCATTCCAGTGACTGAAATTGGAGGGTGCACACAAATATCTTAAAAGAAACAATCTGTCAAACGTTCCGAATGGACATGACTTTACATAAACAAGTGGAATTTAGTTAATGAACCTATTGATTGAAAAAGAGAGAAAAACTACACTTATACCCCTTAAATAAATTAATTATGCGCCTATATTCCTTTTACTTTTCATACCCTCCACAATTATTTATATTTAGTAGTCTTTGTAGTTTTTGTAGGTAATTATCTCTTTTTTTTTCTTTTTTTTTTATTTCTCTACTTCTTTTCTTCTTTTCTATCTTTTTTTCTTCTTTTTTGTTTCATTTTTTTTCAAATCATAGTATTCTTTATTTTCTTTTTTCATCATAATCTAATTACATATTTAATTCTAGCTCCTTTCATTTTTTTTTATTTTCTTTCTTTTTAATTATTTATTTCTTCCTTTCTATTTAATTGTCTATTTTTCTTCTTTTCTTTTTTATTTCTCTAATTCTTATCTTCTTTTCTTTCTTTTATTCTTTTCTTTTTTCTCCTTTTTTGTTCATTTATTTTCTTTATCCAGTCTTGTGAAGGGAGAGGGCTCTGTGGGCGGAAGCTACTCTGTTATCTTGCTTTCCTCATTCGTATGAGAGACAGACGCATTGTGCACTCAAGATGATGAATGCCAAAAGAGAGATAGAAGAAAGAAGAAAATAATAAATAAAAAGAGGGGCGAAGTGCTACAAAAAGAACTATGTTCGATTTACATTTAATTCTAATCTTTTTTTTTATTTCTTTATTACTTGTTCCTTTTTCAATAGCAGTTTAAGTATACTGTTGCAGTATACTATGATACCCACATGGTATCACACAGAACTGACAACTCATTCCTTAAAAAAAATTAGTCCTCTATGATACGAACCTGGTATATATCATATACTGACAGAGTATCATAGAGGACTGATTCATTCCTTCAAGAAAAATATAACTCAATTCATTCTGGTACATACATGGTATATATCATATACTGACAAGGTATCATAGAAAGTTGATTGATTCATTCAAAAAATACTCAACCCTCTGTGATACCAACTGTTGGAAATTTGCCTTTGGCTGGAGTTGCGTCCAACCATCTTTAATGACTTAAACTAGGGTTTCGCATGTTGGAGAATTTGATTATTCACACGTGCATAATCTACTAAGTAAGTAGATGACCGTAGGGCCAAGGATCGTCAAATTTCGTTGAGAAATAAAAGAGATATTGATCCACGAAGTGAGGTGTTTGAAGCATGAAAAAAAGTTGGTAAAGACCAATCCTCCCTCATCGGTGGGGGAAGAAAGATTTGTTTAGTTTATAAGTCTCAAAATTGGCTTGGGGTTTGGGAGGGAGGACCTAGATGTGCTTTGGTTCGAGGCTAAGCCCACATGCGCGCCTGTCCCGTCCGGGTGAATTACTCTCTCTAAAAGCTCTAATCCGTTGCACATCAATTGGCCATTTATGTTGGCTGAATTACTACCTCAACTGTTGAGACTACACAGAAACACACAAACGAAATCAGATTCTTCCTACTACTTTCCAGCATCATTTTATTACTCAAAGTTCTTCAAAGTAACACTTGAGTTTTCTTTGCTCATTTGTTGAGTTGCTGTTTTATCTTGGGAGACTATTGTCCAGAACGTAGAAATGATATATACGGGGCAATCTTGGGAGACTATTGTCCATGAGGGACTGCATATACCATGATGGTATCATGAATGACTATTGAAGTCCTTGAATATAAGTCTTCAGTCCTCCATGATACCATCATGGTATAAAAATATACTAAGATGGTATCATGCAAGACTACTGTAGTGATTTTCGTATTTTTTAATCTTCTTGTTAAAGTCTAATTGTTTAAATTCTATATTTTTATTAGTCTAGAAATAGTTAGCTAATATTTTTTAACACATGAAAGAATATTGAGTTTAGGCTTAATTTTGATATATTAATTTTTATATCATTTTTAGCAAGTTAAAATAAGTACAAAAACTTCCAAAAAAAAATTCATATTTTAGATATAACTTTTGTTTTCATTTGCAAAAGAAAACAAAAATTGTAAGAATATATTTTTTATTTATTTAAATTTAAATAAATAAACTAGTGACTCTAATATTTTTCTTATATTATTTTTTGTTGTAATCTGATTGTTTAATTTTCTATATTTTTATTAACCTAAAAATAATTAAATACTATATTTATTTTTCTATTTAAAAGAAAAAGAAAGAAAGAAAGAAAGAAAGAAACAAATAAAAGAGAACGAGCACTTTATATGCAAGTACAATAGTGACAGTGACGTGAACATTGCCCATGTGCGTGAGTGTCTTATCAGATGCACGATGCAATAAAATATAAAAGGGGGCATTTCAGGTAATAAGTTAATAGCGAATGAGCATCCAGAATAGTTAGTTTTAGAGGGGTATATCCGGGTAAATAATTGTTGGATATGCAACGCAGTACGAGAAGTAAATAAATATTACAAGTGTTCGAAAGGAAAAACAAACAAGCCAATATTATAATTGCCGCAAACTGGTTGAGTCTTGAATCTTGATAACCTGAAATCAAGAAACACTAAATCTGGATTGTTACAACTATGACTGAGTCGAGAGATGACTCTCTGTCTTTAAGATAAGATTGCCCCGTATATATGCTTTTACGTTAACGGACAATAGTCTCCCAAGATAAAACAGCAACTAATCAACACTACAAAACAAATAGGTTGACTCTGACGAAGAAAACAAACATGAAACGACTTGCCGAAGAATGAAAAAGGAAGGAAGAGTTTTCTGTTTATCCACTGTTTCTGCTCACATTTTTGGACTGAGTTTTTTTTGTTTTCGGTCTCTCTTCTATTTGTGTCTTTTTCTAGTCTCAACAATTGAGCCAAAGATTTCAATATATAGTATAAGGAGAGGGACTTCTCAACTGCCAACTAATGGTTGTTAATAGCCAAGTAATGACCATTAGTGATGAGTTAATCATCCAAGTAAATGACTGATTTAATGTGCAACATAAATGAGCTTTTAGGGAGGAGTTATGTGCAGATTAATGGAGTTTTAACGCTCCAAAAACCAACCCAAAAGGCAGGCAGAAACTTTCTGCCTTACGACCCGAGACCCGAGCCCGGACCGGACAGGCGCGCGTGTGGACTAAGCCTAGAACCCAAGCACATCTAGGTCCTCCCTCCTTCAAACATATGGGTTACCCCTTGGGGTCCCAAACCCTTAGCCAATTTTGAGACTTATAAAGAGAACAATTCTTCCTTTTCCCACCGATGTGGTAGATTTGTCCCACACCATATTTTCATGCCTCAAATACCTTACTTCGTGGACCAATATCTCTTTCATTTCTTAACGAAATTTGATGATCCTTGGCCCTACGGTCATCTACTCACATAGTAGATTATGCACATGTGAAGGGACAAAGCCTCCAACATGTGGAACCCTAGTGTTTAAGTCATTAAATATGGGTGGACGCACCTCCCCACCAAAGACAAATTTCCAACAATCCCCCCTTGAAAGAGATTTTGGTGCACACACAAGGTGCATACTTTTAATAATTTTCAGCGTAAGGATATTGCATCAGGAGAGGTAGCTTCCGCTTTGAACCTTCCCTAGTTGAATACCACCGGACTTACTTACTGCGCGGTGAACGTGATGTCTTGAACTGTTAGTGTTTAGTGTAAGCCAAGATAATGATACCAACACAATAACTCTCCTTATTCATTTTCATTCATATTGTTTTGTCCATTGTGACCGTGGACACACTTGGATTCTTAAGTGTGTTAATTTAAGGCGGCCTATCCTCGCACTTAAATAGGTGATCTCCTATAAGGTATCCTGCTATACCCCACTTCACAAGTGTTAGGAATCATTAAAAGTTTCCCCAACCTTAACCTCAATCGTTTTAGGATCGTTAAAGGTTTGGAAGCTTAACATTTACCCACCATGCATGTAGCACGTTAATGTCTATCGCGGGAACGACTTTGGATTTACGTTTCCTTACAAAATTCATAATCCGAAGTGCTCTTGCTTCCACCGAAGCGCTCAACTGAATCTTTTACAGCCTAGTTTTCCCATTGAACCAGATTCTTGGGATCTCCAGTCAGTATGGTTGGGTTAACACCGCAAAGGTTCGTATTTTTTGGGTTTTAAGCCCATTCTCCTAGACAGGCAAAATTCTTGATCTTCGGGTAGTCCCTTAGTTAAAGGGTTCACTATATCCTTTGATTAATAATCAAGAAAGTGACACCCGTGATGATCAACTGCCATACGGTCGTATGTCTCCGAAAGATCCGACAGATATGTCCAGACACCGTCATCCATACTCTTCCTGAAGCCGACCGGCTAGCCTCAGTGTATAACTGCCGAAGGCACGGGTTTCTCCAAATAAGGGACGTCCTCTAAGGAGTCGTGAAGTTACTCAACTTCTTTCATTCTTTGTTTAAAGCAATAAACTCTGATTCCATCATGAATCGGCCGATGCAAGTTTGCTTAGAGGATTTTCCAAGACCCACCTTACATATTTACTTGTGGCTTTGGTGATCTTCATATCTGATGTCCAGTTTGCATCACTGTGTTCTCCCAGAACCGCGGGACATCCATAATACCATAATCCGTAGATAAGAGAATATTTCAGATATCGTCATATCCAACTTAACGCCTTCTATTGATCATTTGTAAAAACCACGAGTGAACCTTAGTTCAACTGATCTACTTTGTAGACCGATAACAGGTCGGTTGTAGTGTGTAACATACATTGAACTACATGTGACCTGCACATATCGCTCCTTGTATATGGGTGCACCACGATTCCAATCAGTTATATGATTCATATCCATTGGTGGCTTCAACGAGACTATTAACTACCTCACAAATGAGATTTGAATTAGACCAGTCTGTTAGATGTCTTAGAAATTCCAATTCCTAAGACGTCATCTGTGATACCCATATCTTTCATATCGAGACTTTTGTTTCAATATGACTTCCACTTTCAGACTGTTGGCTTTCTAACTCCAGAGTCAATGTCTCTGTTGTCAGATTCATTATTTCTGTTTTATCTGAAACTTCCAGGACCAAAATGTAAATATTTCAGGGACAAAAATGAAAGTTCAGGAAGAATCCCAACAGTTGAACAAACCAACTCTGATCCTCCCCTTCCAACTCTCCGGTTAGCAAGACTGTTTCAACATCCATGTCACGCAAGACTGCAGTGGCCCTGAATGTTAAGCTATTCACAAGGGAGCACATGTACAAGTAGTTGAGGCCTTGTACTCGTCAGTATATCCATCTACATTGTACTCACTTTTGAGTATCCACTTTCACAACCCAAAGGTTCTTTTTCCGGAGGAAGGTCAACCATTACATAAGTATGGTTCTATATGATGGAATCTATTTCTCTCTCTGTAGCTTCTTTCCAAAGCTGCGCTTCTGGAGATGACAATTCTTTGTTAATTGTCCATGGTTCATTCTCAAGCATACAAGCTAGAAAGCCTAGAACAAGTCTTTATCCCCTCCTTGCTCCTTCTCAGTTTAACATCTAGAATCCTTGAGTTTTGTAGATCTGGAATATTATGTTTCGGATAGTCAGCAACTTCTGAGTCCTGTAGATACAGAACGTCTAGTTCCGGACAATCAGGCACTCGCGGGTTCTTGTTAACCTCGAGCAATTACTTCTTTTTCCTTCTCAAGGAAATTTATCTTCAAAGAATTCAGCATTCTTTGACACCAAGATGCGATAACCACTACTGTTATTTGTAGATCCAATGGATATGCAATTTACAATCTTAGGTCCAACTTGACCTATTTCGGTATTCCAACCTCTACCAAGCCACCACACAACACAATATTTGTATGTGGGATCCTTATCATGTTTCACATGGAGGGTTATCCTTATCCTTATGCGTAGTTCTATTGAGAATCGCATTAGCGGTAAGGATCGCCTTGCCCCATAAATTTTGGGTGTACGACTTTGCATTTGGCTAACACCGTTAGATTAAGGTGAGTAATGAGTAGTTGTTTGATGAATGATGCTTCGCATTCTCCCCCTCTATCACTATGAATTCCTCAATCCGTAGGCTTGGTTGAATTTTCAGCTTTTGCTTTGTAGCGCTTATCCACTTCAACAACTTCATCTTTGCTTTTCAACAAACAAAGAATGCAATACGTTGTACCATCGTCAATGAAGGTCACAAAGTACTTGTCTCCCCCTCTATTTTGTATAAACTTCAAATCACCCATGTAGGTGTGACTAAGTTCTAGAGGAGCGGTGCTTCTTTCGCTATTCCCTTGACGGAATGGAAAGGTGATTTTACCTCTTCGCCTACCTCACATTCATTTTGATGGTTTATGTCAACAGAAGGCAATCTCCACTTTGTTATCTTTTGAATGACTTTTTATTTAACGTGTCTTAATCTGTGATGGCATAGATGCACGGATTACAAATATATCATTCATTTAGCTACAGACATACTGTACCATTCTTAGTTATTACAGACCTATTGGACTAGTCTCAAACCAGCTTGACCAACAAATGTGGTAAAGGGTTTGGATCCCCAAGGGGTATCCCATGTGTTTAAAGGAGGGAAGACCTAGATGTGCTTGGGTTCAAGGCTAAGCCCACACGCTTGCCGCCTTGCCCGTCCGGATTCAGGGTTCTCGGGTTCACGGCCGTGGGTCTCGATATTATCTTTTGGACCAGAGAACTCGCCGGATGTACGATTTGATCCTGAAGTTTCATATGTACGCTTGGACCGTAATTCTTTCATATGTATAGTTTGGTCCCTGGTTTCAATATTTACAGCTTTGGTCCCTGCATTTCGGAGACTTTTTCGCCTACCGTTGATCGCGTTTTGGAGCATTAACCAGCCATTACTTGGCTGATTAACTCTCCATTAACAGCCCATTACTTGGGCATTTGGGCAGCCTCTTTCAATGGCCTTAATAGCCATTACTTGGCTGTTTTAATGGCCTCCCTTAATGGCCATTACAGCCTTGTTTTGGCAGTTGGACAGCCCCTCTTGCATGCTATATATTGAGCAGTTGTTGGCTCAATTTTGGACTGTAGAAAAACGCTGAAAACAGGCAGAAAAATGCTGAAAATAGGCAGAAAAATAGGCCGAAAACAGCCACAAAAATAGCATTTTCAGCACAAAACAGTGGCTGAAAATTCAGCAAAACAGTGGCTGAAAAACAGTGACCAAACCCTCACGTATACACAAGATATACACTACAGAGACACACTATATACACAGAGACAAAAGAGAAGAGTAGACATAAACTCTTTCTTCCTATTCCATATCTTCAGCAAGTCAAGTCATATTTGTTTTCTTCGCCAGGCTCAACCTATTGGCTTTGTAGCGTTGAGATTAAAGTGTTGTTTTATCTTGGGAGACTATTGCCCGTTAACGTAAAAGCATATATACGGGGCAATCTTGTCTTAAGGATAGAGGGCTATCCTCGACTCAACACACAACGTTATAACCATCCAGATTTAGTTGTTTCTTGATTTCAGGATATCAACATTCAAGACACAACAAACTTGCGACAGTTCTCAACATTGGCTTTGCAAGGTGATCAAGATTCAAGACACAACACACATGCGGCAGTTTTGAAGATTGATCATTTATTTATCCTTTCGAACATTTGTAATAGTTATTACTTCCCGTACTGCTTTATAAAGTACCATAGAATCCCAACACTTTATGGGTCCCATCAGTAGTCAAGTAGTTCGGTTTTGTTTCTCCATAGTAGTTCTGGTTTGTTTTATCAACATCTGATTGGACCACCACTAGGAGACCTGTAGAACCAGAGTTCCAGCTCAGTTGCACAGTTGAGCACCGGAAGAAGCTACATCGAGCAACAGCTTGACTTTGTAAGTCCTTTTCACAAGCATATATCTGAACACTGGCTGGCATTCCCTGCATAAATTAATTTCCAAAAGGTTAATTGGGAACCCTGAGAACTGGCAGCACAAGCACAAGACACTTGAAGAATTTTGTGTTGTGTGGTAATCTGATTGCACAGAAGTGATGAAACTAAGTTCGTATTTTAGTCTTCGATTACTCCTGTCCTCTTATATTGGTTTTTGGATATTACTATGCCAAACAAGAATTCCAAAATATTCAGGCAATTTCTTAGATTCACTTGGTTGACTACTCTCCTGTAGCTTCCCCACAGATTTCAGTTCAACAAACATGATGTACTTTGCTGGCCAGAAACGCAACTATTTAAAACCTGTAAGACAGCTCATGGAAATCCTAAAGCCTCAAACTGTAACTTTTATTACATTAAGGAGCTGTTTGGACAACTTCTAGAAAACGTCTAATGAACTTCGGTGAGACTTGACAGAGGACATAGTTGTGTCAAGTTGTCTAACAACAAGTGAAATATGGATTGGTTACAGAGTCAGAAAGCATATCGAAATGCACATTTATCGATCAAGAGGAATAACACATGAATGTTTTAAATGATAATTAATGAGTATCCGACAATTTTGTCCTAAACTGCAAAATAGACCTTGGATTCTGGAACAATTGTAGCCACATACGATCCAGGGGCCTTAGAAAGCTCAAATGCAGCAACCCCAGGAACTCGAAGCCGATTAATGAATCCCTTAGAGAAATCCTTAGGATAAAAAAATTGGACCTCATTTGTTGCCAATCGAAATGCAACACTTTCATCAGAGCTGAAACGTACTGAAGGCCTGAAGAAAGAAAGAGTCCAAATAAATAAAATACTACAAAAATATGAGCATCAATTCCCACATTGACAGCCAAAGCACAAGAAAGATTACCATGTAACTTTAGTCATATTTTTCTGGAAGAGTTGGTAAACAGATTCACCATTTTCTATCTTCCACAAGACTACGTTCTTATGCTGAGGAGATGAACATTTCTGGAAGGTCTGAAGATAAGTCCCACAAGGAGAGATGACAGCTGCAAGAACGTTTGGGACATCAAAGGACCTAATCTCTCTCAAGGTTTTGCAATCAAAGATGCTTATTACGGAGTCTGATTTTGTAACCATAAGTTTGGATCCATCATCACTGAACTTTGCACCAGTACAAGGAATCTTATTCAACTTGACATCAGGTTCACCGCTCTGGAAAGGAGGTCCATTCCAAATAAAAAATCCCTCTGGTTCTCTTACTAAAATATCCAACAAGGGGGAAGGCTCTACAACCGCCATCCTATAGGGTCAAATATAAAATCAACATTAGCTCATTCATCAAACAACCAGTACCATAATGAACATCAGTCACATTAGCAGAAGTTGAAAATAAAAGTTTGTATATGCAATATAGGATGTTATTTTTACTTTCCTCCAATAGTTTTGGCTTCATGTGGTATGGAAGAAAGTACTTCCGATGAAAAATATTTCACTATGAGAAAGTGTTTGGTGCGCATAAACGTATGTGAGATATAGTAATGCTACAAGGTGTAGGATAGGATGAAGATCACAATGTATAGTGTTGAATGTTTGAAATAATGTATTAGGATGTGTTTGGCATGGAGGAAAATATTTTCAATTTTTCCACGAGTTCCACAAGTGGCATTCCACATTGATTGTATCCTCCCACACTCCAAATACCTTAGTTTCACCCCACCCCTGTATCCCCCATTCCCACCATCCCACACCCCCTACCCCCACTCCCACCCCCACCCCTCGTAGTATTTGTCTAGATTATGGGTGTGTTCGATATGGTGGAAACAACATACCCAATGAAATCCCACAAAGTAGAGTATGGAGGAAAACAATCTTTCCGGCTTTCTTATGTTCGGTTGGTTAATATTAATGAAAGCATTTTCTTTAGGAGAACAAATTCCGTAAAAATAAGGAAAATAACTTCACTAGTGGAAGTAGGGAAAAGAAGTTCCACAAGTGGTATTCCACATTGATTTTGTCCTCCCCACCCTCCAATACACCTCATCCCACACCCCCACCCCCAACCTCCCATAGTATTTGTCTTAGATTATATACACCTGCTTTTAAGATAATATTTTTAGCTTACCTACCAAACATAAGAAAATAAGTAAGTGGAAAATATTTTCCAAGAAATCATGTTCATCATAACAAACACACCCTTAGTCTTGATTAAAAGTTTAAAACAAATGAAATGGAGTAAAAGATGGGGTATCTGCAGAAGGAAATGACTTCCACCTTTTACCTTGAAGAAAACATTTTCCACAACTCATGATAACCAAACACTAAAAAATGATTTTCTCAAGGAAAACATGAAATAACCCTCCCATCATCTGAAATCAAGGGTGTGTTTGATATGCAGGAAAATATTTTTTCCAATTTTCTCATGTTTGGTTAGCTAAAATTCTTGAAAAACATTTTGAAAACAAGTACCTCTTAATGGAAGTCGGGAAAACAAGATACATAAGTGACATTCCAAGTTCATTGTCTCCCCACCCACCCACCCACCCACCCAACGCTCCCAAGCCCCACCCTTTGCTCATCCCACCCCCGACCCCCCACTCCCCACCCCATCCCACCCCATTGTATTTTGCAAGATTACATACAAATGCCCTTGAGATAGTATTTTTTTCTTTCCTTACCAAACACTAGAAAATAAGTAAGAAACCCATTTGTTTTCCACGAAACTTTTCCTTCATACCAAACACACCCCAAATGTTGAAACTAAAACACTGAATAAACTACTAATGAAATAACATTGATGGAGAAAGTATCAATTACAGTATACAAACCCTAATTTTTTATAAAGGTGACAACCCTTGTTAAAGTTTGGGTCTTTAATATTGTAACAGTAGTCTCTAGTGGATTAACATAATGTGACCTATTAAAGGAACATTTTTGACACAGAGAGAAAACAAAGAGAAGCCAATTGTATTTGTTATGGAAACATGATTTCACTTTCTCCACTAAATATTTTTTCATTCATTCCCATCCAATCAAAAAATACTTTTTTCGAATTTTTTATTTCTCGGGCGGATCTTTTCATCATCTAATAACCCCTAGAAGTTGGAACATAGATGGTAATCTTGTTAGTTAATCATTTTTCAGAGTTAATCAGATAATAATCATGTAATAATCGAGTGGATAATCTTGCATTCAATTTCATTTTTTTAATAAAGAGTCTATAATCTTCTATCAATATCCAAACATCATAATAACAGAGTAACATACTTATCAAAATCATAATTATAAACACATAGTCTGGACACATACCTTTATTCAAATTTTCAGATCACCTGAGTAGCTCAATCCACCTTGGCTCTGCCTCCCTACGTCTACTGACTTCACGGGATAATGGCCTGGGTGCTCGGGAGTCCTCACAGATATCCTCTGAAGATCGTCTGAAAGATATTGTATTTATACTAATATGGTTCTAATCATAATTTTTCAAAGTAATCTACTTTTTGTTCTTATGGTGTTCTTGATTGATATTCGATTATAGACTAAGTGTTGCTTAGCTGAACATTTGAGAGTTGAGAGAGTTTTGAAGTAAGAGTTGTGTATTTTTCGAATGATCTTTTCTTTGTACAAGAGGCTCCTTTTATAGATAACCTCACTATTCAACTTTAATCAAAAAGTCGTAAAGTAAATAGTAATAGACAAAAATCTTTTCAAAAAGTTTTAAAGGCTACAGTGCCTTGTCTGCTACTTTTCTAAAGTTCTTTTGTCTTCTTTTCTTTTATCAAAGTTGTCGCTTGTCTTTGTTCGGCTGCTTTTTCTGATGCTTTCCAGCTGTCTTGTTTTGTAGTGATAATCTTGTCGAGATGTCACTTTTAATGCTTTCCAGCTGTTTGGTTGCCTTTGATTCTCTTCAAATAATCTTTTGTAATCTGTTAATCTTTTTTGGGCATTACCGTAGTTGAAACTACGTTGGGCCATAATTTCACTGGTAAACTAATTTCACCCTTGGTAGACTCACTTGCCATTAAAACCAGCAAGCGTCCTAACAGCCGGTATAATTTTCTCCAGCATTTTCATCTCCTCGACCACTTTCTAGTGGATGATATTGGTCGAGCTCCCACAACCGACCAATACCCTTTTAACCTGGAAGCAGTCGATGGAAACAATGATAACTAGAGCGTTGTTATGTGAAATGGTGACACCAATTGCATTTTCTTCAGTGAAGGTAATGATATTTTTGTCTGATATCTCCCAAAATATCTTTTCTCAAGTTATCAAAATGTTCATCTTCTTGGCTACCATGAATGATGTGCCTGCGATCATCGATCCTCCAAAGATCATGTTCATAACATATAGCGGGACGTTCGGATTGGTTTTTACTTTAATCGGAGCACCTTTTTGTAATTGTTATGAGCCCTTTCACTTAAGAACTCTCGCAAATATCCTCTACTGAGCATTCCTGCTCCCTCTCCCCGGAGGTGTCTGCAATAAGTTGTTTTATGTCCGTGGGTGCCATGAAAATCGCACCATATAGTCTGATCCCTGAAATTTGGATCAGATCGGAGGGGTTTAGGTGGTCGAGATGCTGGGTGAGTTCTCAACACGACTATCATCTAAGCTTCATCAATACTAAAGTTGTAATGAGTTCCTCTTATCTTCATTCAGTAAGCCGCAGTTACTTCTGTCGGGGTCTCCTTTCGAGTTGGTATTCAGTTTTTCATAAGAGTGGAAGCCCTGGATGCCTCTTGATTTTTCGGGAGCAGGATAAGGCTAGAAATGATTTTTTGATGAATTACAATCCGGTCCTGCTTCCTTGTCCGTCCTTCAGGGAATTTCTCTAGTTGGAGTGCCCAGAAAATTATCTTCTACATGAATATTTGATTCATAACGGTTGTGAACATCTTCCATATTGTGTCCTGTAATTCCAAGAGATTTTCCTAAAGCTTTCGGGAGGCGTCTGAACTCAGAGGGTTCAAACCCTTAGTGAAGGCTTCAACAGCCCATTCATCCGGAACTGCGAGTAATAGCATCCATTCTTTCTGGAACAGTGTAACAAAGTCCCTAAGTAACTCGAATTCTCCCTGTGCAATACGGAAAATATCTGCCTTTCTAGTTTTCACCTTTCATGCTCCCGCATGGGTCTTGATGATCATATTGGCAAGCATGATGAATGAACTAATTGAGTGCTCGAGCATAATGGAATACCATGTTAGATCACCTTTAAGTTTCGCCAAACTTCTTGATCAGCACCGACTCTATTTTTTTTTCTTTCAAGTCATTTCCCTTAATAGCCATAGCATAGGCCATTATATGTTTCTGCAAATCTGTTGCCCGTTGTATTTTAGTATGCTTCTTTCTGTGGTTACTATTAGAACACAAGCCAAGGAACTCAAAACCACAACACAAGCACCCTTTATTTACTAGTTTTGGAGTTTTTGCCCATAAGGAATAGAATGAAGGTTCTTTGCGAGAGTAGTTCATCTTGGGGGAAGAAGGAAGTAGTGGTTTCTACTTCCATACGAGCGCACATTAATCTAATTGAAATCCAGAAATAAGGAGGAAGGACTGGAATCAGCTCCAGTGCAGCCTCTAGCTTATACGCCAATTGAATGTACATTTTTGCATTCGGACTCTCTATGACCAATGGAGCCCCCAGTATTTGATCCAACCGACGCTCAAATTTATGGGCATTCTTCTCTGCTTCTTTGGCATTTGTTTATACTTTTCCTGGTATTTCTTTCATAAAATTCAACACATTTGCTTGGAATGGATCTTCAGGAATCGATCAACTCCACTTCTAACAGCATTATTGCCATTTACTGGAGTTGACGGTGCAGCTCTTGCCACTGAAGTGCCTGCAGTCAGATTGGATGCAAATGAAGAAATAAATTGCCTTATACCACTCAACTCCTCCTTTATGGCGAGGTTTTGTGCCCTCAGGTTCTACATAGACTCTTCGGGAGTTTCATCAATGGGAGTCTGGTCTCTGGCAAACCTCCGGGTCTGACCATTTCCTGAAGTGGCTCTTTCCACTGTTGGATCATCCAGTTCGGGACCAGGGACAAGTAGGTCGTTAAATCCGATTTGCTCGTCCTCGGCAATGTTCCCGGGATTCTGGTTAAAAATTGTTGCTTAAGAAAAACAAAATTTATAAATGAGTTAGATTAAGAGACAGGGTCACTTGTGACACCACTATTCTCCAAGTCCCACGATGGACACCAAACACTTTACCCGTAAACTGGTATAGTTAAATTTGTGTACATGGTCAAGGACACGTAGATCTCAAGTGACCAAAATAGCAAGACTTTTAGCAATGGAAACTAATATGAATTGAACTTGAGAGAAAGATTAAGATTAGAATAGCCTGAGCCTTGGATAAGCCTTGAATCGTGATCTCCAGGCAAGTTGTTGGCAATAGCGTTGGAATACTAAATTGAGACAATAACTTAGAAAATTTTGTAAACAGTATATATATATATATATATATATTATAGCTCTTGTATATGATATCCTTACAATGAAATAATTGGTCTTATTTATACTTGGACTCATGGGTGCACATTTCACGAATTATGCCTCAATTATTATTATAATTACATTAACGTTGTAGTAATCGGACAATAAGAATGGTCATAAATGTCATTAATGCTCTCTTGGAATGTGTAAAAATATATTTATAACGGCTGTCCATTGGGATTCGAATTAACCACTTAGCATTCTGTTTTTCGGTACCTGTGATTCTTTGGTGCCTCCGGTACAACACGAGCACCTCCAGGGGCATTGAAGGCTGACCTGCCCATAAAATAGAGAAATTAATTTGAAATGTTTTTGACTCCTTGTAAACAATTCCTCTATGTAAATTATATATCCTCACATTAGCTTTCAGACTCAGGATTAAAAATAAAAATACACAAATGTAGTTGTGCTATTGCCAAAAATATACCTACATGATCTAGTAAATATTTTTGTCTGTAGAACTTCGTGTTGCTTAAAATTACGTCGTTCTTGCTTCTGAAGTTGGCGAAATTTACTTCTTCCTGGGGCGCATCACTAGTGTCGCGATTAGCTTCAACAGAAGCTGGGAAGAGGCTGGAAAGGGGATCTGGTATTGTTTTCCTAGACGATCCTTCGTTGTGGCTTAGTTGATTAGTTTCCTCCGGCATGAATTATTATGTATAAAATTTGTTCTTATAATTTTATTATTATGTATGTAGGTTGAGCTGCCACAATGTAACACGGGCTTACTATTTCATGTTAATGACATGGTGCAACAGTTCTAAACAATAGAATTAAATTATTAAACTGCAGAAATTACACATCAAAACATAAAATTTTAAAAGGAGGTATAACTGTTGTAAGGTTTATTGACATTCAACATAAACTGTGCGATAAAAGATCTTGTTGTTTACTAAATTAAGATAAGTGTGCACATGCCCCTTGACGGTGATGGTATTGTAATTAAGAAAATGAAATAACGATACAACCTGCAGGGCTAATGGGTTCTGAAGAAAAGAACAAGCATCCCTGCTCAACAAAAGAGATGCTGAGATGAAGCGTAGACGACATGAAATGTATAAACAAATATCTGTGGAAAAAAAGAAACTCTTTCTGAGGCTGCAGCTTTCTCGGTACCCTGCGTCTCAACAATTATTCCGCTTCTGCAACAGATGATATCACTAAACTTTTCTTGTTCGAGTAAATTGGGGAATTTCTACATGTGCTTACAATAAAGTGGCATTGCATGTGTGTTCTATTACATATGTTAGCCAATGAATCTCACCTTGTGGCTTTGCCAGTTACCTCTGACAAGCATTGCAACCAATGGCGAACTGAAGTTTTTTGTGAACGTCTGGACTTAAGTGCAGCAATGGTGAAATTCTAGGGATTAGGTTAATCGGAAGTGCAAGGTATTGTTAGATCTGAATATCTTAATTTAGTTGCTTTGTTTTTACCTGTTAGCAGCCAGAAGAAGACGAGATACTCGTTCCAAACTCAGGTTTTTCTGTTGAAGGTCCTAATAAGCCAATGGAAGGTAACTTTTACCTTCTTCTACAATGATATATTGCAGTAGTTCTGGTAGACTGTTTTATCTGAATCCAATTTTGGTTTTTTCCTACTAGTAGCATGTTTTTAAAGCTTACCGTTCTTCCTGATTTGGCATGCATGTGAGTATTTTCCATGTCAGATATAGGTTTGTGTGATTTTTCTTTGTCAGAGTAGTTAACTTTGCCTTTATTATTATGAGAAGCATGACAATTCATAACAACTCTTTTTTTTGTCCTTGACATCGCCTTTGTTATCTGATGCCTTAATAAGATGCGATATAATTCATTAAACATACTATTCTCTTTAGACATATTTCTGCAAATTATTTTTCATTGACCTCAATACACGCTATACTGATTAATAATGGTGCTAAATCTTATGTTTTCTTTGCAGTTGTTTATATGAAAAATATTTTCCGGTGTTCAGCACGCTTTTTTAGGCCTTCTGGTATGTTATTTTTTCCGGTGCACCTAGTCTTCCTTGGACCACCGCTTGCTCTCCTACCGGCCTTTCTCTCTTAGCTTTCCCCGCCTCCGGTTACCTGTCTTCAGTCTTGAATTCCAGTGTAGATTCCTTGTGCACGATGCCAGGTTTTCGTGCGACTTTTCTATATCAAAAAGGCCAAGGAGGTTAAATCCCATGTCAACCACCACACCGGTATCTAGATTAAGTCACGAAGGCTACAACTGGGACTAAATAATTTTTTATGAAAATCAAGAAAGAATTTATACGGGAACCTACACATATTAGTACAGTATACTGGGCTCCTCCCGCTATGCGCGGAGTCCGGGAAAGGACCGGACCACAAGATCTATTGTATGCCGTCTTACCTCATATTTCTGAAAGGATCTTCAATATAAGTGAAAAATATCTAATCAATAATCTTTTGTTGGTAAGTATGTTGGAAGGTTAGAAATTCATAATGTGAGGCTAGAACTATGCCACTTTCAGTGTCCACGGGTTTGTGCTTCTCTCTTTTTTGGCTTCCAATTTGCACTTTCATCTTCTTATACTAATAAGCTCAAGAAAGAACTGCACTATTTCTATGACTTTGATTTCAGGAGTCCATGTTCTCATTTCATATTCTATGTGAGACTCTTAACACTTCATATGCTAATCATTTCACCCTTCTCTGTTTTAAGACCATCTGATTTTATAGCTAATTATATTTTGTGACAAATCGTTTGACCAACTTTATTTTTAATTACTATCCTCTATATCTCTTAAAACTCAGTATTTTTTTTGGTCTATGATGTATAAAATTCGAAGTAGGAAAATACATGTTGCTTTCTAACCTGCTCCGACATATAAGACAAGTGCAGACCATTACATTTCTTTTCATCATGTTTAAAGATTCATAAGCAGGTTTTTAACTATATTGTCTATAACCTATGTGCCAACGCGATTGGTAAATGTTCCATCTTAATATTATTTGCATTGGAATATTATCTTTCCTGTCTGTAGTGATAAATCAGATAGCACTTATTTAATGCTTCTCTGTTTACTTGGCAGTGTCTAGAAGTAAGTCACATAATGAGCCATTTGAATTTGCATTCATGTATGGTAAACACTTCTATGGAGATCTTATTGATTTAATTATGTTACAGGATTTCATACTGAATTTGTTGGCTTTACTCGAATTTGAATTACATTACCGCAGTGTGTTTGATGTAGCCATAGACAACTCTAAGAGAAGTATGCATTAGCCTTCAGTATTGCTGGATGTCAGTAGTTGATAAGATTACTTGAAAAAATAGAAGATGATATTAATAGATAAGCTCTTATATTACCAGGATACTGTCTGAATATTTTGCACGCTTTGTGCAATGACACCATGTGCATTGTTAATTTATAATGCTAGAGTTAAAAGGTGCAATTTGATTTTACATACTGGGCATTCACATTTATGTAATGTTTTCAATTTTGGTCTGGTAGTTTTATAGGCTGCTTTTGTGGAAAGAGTTGTTGAATTCTCAGAGGAGGATGCTCCAGCTTTTGGAAAGGGATAAAAGATTATGCAGTCTTGTGCCATCTTAAAGTTTCAAAATTTCAAAAGAAGAAAGAAAAGAAGTATTATGGGTATTGAATTGTAAACATCTCAATATAAGTATGGTATATCACAATGATTGTTCCTTGTATTCTCTTACCATATTGTGTCCGTATGTTATAGCACGGCCCATCACTCATCTAAAACACATGGAATTTAGCATTTGAAAATTTTATTCTCTCGACGTACTTTCATCTTTAAAAACAAAGAGCATGAAAAGATCTTTCACTAATTTCATAACACTGCATCTTTGACATTCTCGAAAAAATGAAATACCAAAAGGATTTCAGTTGAAAAACAAAATAAATATGAGTCGTTGGGACGGGCGATTCCCACTAGCCTATCACAAATAATTATTGGGCGGTTATTGGACGGTCTGCTTATAATGGGTGTTAATTAGCCCGTTAATTTATTCTCCTCCTAAATTCTAATTATTAGTCAATATTACCATATATTCATTATATATTTTATAATTAATAGTAGTGTATAATTATAGTAAATATATGATCCTAATTATGGTAAATATAGGATCCTTATTTCATTAGGATTCAACATTGTACACACTATATATATTTGTATTAATGAGAAAGATTCTCCAAGGGATATTAATACAATTCTACATGGTATTAGAAGTCAAAATTCCCTAAACAATATCTCGGTCGCCCCCTACTCCTAATTTTTCTGACGCCATATCTACCGGAAATAGTCAATATACACCATGTATACGGCTGATATACCCTCTCTTCCCCTCTCTGCCTTGATATACTACACGTATACATGCTTATACACAGTCGATACACACCATGTATATGGCTGATATCCCTTCCTGCCCATATACAGCCCGTATACATCATTATACACATCGATATACACTTAGTATACGACTGCCACGACTTATATACTGCATGTATACACCTTATATATATATATATATATATATATATATATATCGAACCCCCTGCCTCTTTCTTCTCTACTTTCCAGCAATCCTAATGGCATCACCCGCGGCCCACACACCTTCTCCCGCTTTCGCTTCCTCAACACCCAACAATTATCCGACTTGGGTCGTCCCAGGGCAGTGGCCCAACCCAGGCACCTGGGCCTCGGCGTCTTACACGACACAACCAGCAGCGGCCTAGTATAAAGCAGCCTGAGATTTTGGGTCACTCCCTCGGCCCACACTAGGCTCCAGTTTCAACCCAACAGGCCCATGCGCGATGACCAGCAGCATCAGGACTTCAACACATTAAAACGCCAACAACCAGATGAAAATTTGTAAATGGATACGGGCGCCACGTCTCACCTCATGATTAATTATGGTAATCTTCCTCACCTGCACAATAGAAATATCCTCAATCTATTATGGTCGGAAATGGTCATTGTATTCCAACACAAGGGTTTGGCCACACACTAACTCCACCACCGCATCCCCACTTCTCCCTATATAACGTCCTATATGCCCCTAACATTATCAAGAACCTAATCTCTGTCAGAAAATTTGTCACCGATAATTCCGTATCCATTAATTTTGACCCATTTGGTTTTTCTATAACAAACCTACGTACGGGGAAACTTCTTACAAGATGCAATAGTAAGGGGGATCTCTATCCTTTCCTATCCACATCTACTGCCAGTGTCAATCCCCCTACATCTCTAGTTGTCATCTCCTCCTCAACATGGCATAGTAGACTTGGACATCCCGGAGCCCATGTTTTTTATTTTCTTAGAAACCACAAGTTAATCCTTGCCCATAGTTGCTCGTGTTGTCATCTAGGAAAACATATTAGACTTCTATTTACGTCTCTCCCTTTGATATTATTCATGCATATTTATGGACATCTCATATAACTATCAACCTGGGTCATAAATATTATTTGATATTTTTGGATGACTTCTCTCACTTCCTGTAACACCCCGTACTTTAGCTTTAGGATACATTGGGGTAAACACACATGAGTTTAATGAGATTGAGGTCATTCATAAAGTTATAGAAGATTCATATCAATGTTGAAGAGGTTACACGGGGATTAGAGGTTAAACGGAAATAAGTTTCGTCAAAGTTTGGAACATGGAACAAGTTATAAAGACCGTATAGAATCTTGGTCATAGGATCAAGAGCTCAGTGTATAAATGGGCGAAGTCCCAAAGCAATTTAGGATTTAACAAGTGTGACGACGGAGATTAATAATAATAGTTTGTATGTCCCAAAAGAGGTTATGGACTAATGCTATATCACATGATTATGATAATGAGTATGTGAAGTGTGTTAAAATAATTAATATTTAAGTGAATTGAGATTAAGAATTAATTAAGTAGATAAGTATAATTAGTGGAAGACAAAAAGGGATATAATGAATTAGCATGGGATAAGTGTCATATATAGTGAATCCACGTGTAATATGAAAATTAGATTATGGTGACTAAGCTTTAAAAGTGATAAGTAGCAATAAGTAGCATTATTACTACTTTAATTAAAAGATAGTAATGTTACTTAATTAATATGCATTATAGAATACTATTAATTAATATGATATAATATGTGAGGTAGATAAATAGTGGGTCCAATTTTAAATTACATGTGATTACTTTTTATTTAATACACTTAGCTATGTAAGAGATAATTGTAGTGGGCCAAACTAAGTATTTAATAAAGGGTGATAAATTATGTAGTTTAATAAGAAAGTGTTGTACATGAGTTTGAATATCATTTGTTGAAGAGTTTTAGGTGACACTCTTTTGGGTAAGAATCATCTACTGTGAACACGTGGCTTTGGGAATTTTACAACATTAAATTAGAGATTCTTCATGACTAAGTAGTAAGTAATATATACTAAAGTGAAGTTGTAGAAATAGGTAACAATTGACTTACTTTCATAGATACCTTTAAGGAAAAGAACCCATTTTGACGTGAAAAGGACTTCCATTATAGATTAGATGTTGTAGTGAGTTTCCCCAAATTGTGGCATCGGTTCTTTGAGATCGAATTCAAGAATTAGAAGTTTATCGGAAGAATTACCTCATTGTAGTCATTCGAAGATTGAATCAAGGTAGGTTGAGGCTAACTCTTCCTTCTTTTGGCATGACCCGTATGTAAACGAATGTCCGTCCAAAGTAATTCTACTCTTGAAAGCTAGAAATGTATATGTCCTTCATTCTATTGAAGAAGTTTGTTGATTCATGTATATGTTGTCTTATTGACTCATAATGAAAGGTATGTTTATATGTTAGTTCCATAATGTTAATCAGAGGTGCAACGACCTTACGTCACTTCGATAGACTCAGAGTGTTTTATTATAATTCATGCATTATATACATGTATAAACCCTGACCTCAAAGGCGATATATACACTACTATATGGTATGCATTATATATATGTAGGGTATGAAAAAAGGGAAAGGCGTTATTTACTCACCACCACCTGATCAGCTGGTATATGATGATGATTATGCCCACAGAGGCCGATATGATATGATGAGATTTCCACAGAGGTTTGATGGCGTTATATACGCATATATGTATAACCAGGCGTTATAAACGCACATGTATGATACTTATGCATATTATGGCCCTCAAAGGCATTCAGTACATGATGATTCTCTCTTGTTTCATGTTATTTTCATACCTTACATACTCGGTACATTCTTCGTACTGACATCCATTTGCCTGGGGGATGCTGCGTTTCATGCCCGCAGGTTCAGGTAGACAGGGCGATGGACCGCACCAGTAGGTTGCCTACTCAGCTCATATTGGACCACTCTACTTGTTCCAGAGTTGCATTCTAGTCTTGGTACGATATTTATGATATGCATATGGGTATGGCGGGGCCCTGTTCCGACCTTATAATGTCATATACTCCAGTAGAGGCTTGTAGACAGTTATGATACAGTCAAACGTTATGTGACCTCATCGGCCTATGTTTTGTTGTATAGTCATCTACAGTAGCCTTGTCAGCTCGTGCGATCATGTCCAACATCTATGTATATACATATATGCCATGTCGGTCTTGCATCTTTTCAGCTTATTATTTTATTTACGGTTATATGGTAAATGTATGTCTAGTGGTGCTCGGCCAGTAAGGTCTGGTGCCCGTCGTGACCCTCCGGTTTGGATCATGATAAACTTGGTATTAGAGCAGGTCAGTCCTAGGGATGTCTATGAGCTGTGTCTAGTAGAGTCTTATTTAAGAGTGTGTAGCGCATCGCACTTATAAACAGGAGTCTATAGGGAATTTAGGATTGTCTCCTTCCTTAAAAATCCTGATGGTGCGATAGAATCGAGTCGTAAGAAAATTTGTTCCTAATCTTATTTTCCCGTTTGAAATTGTAGCGATGTCTATGACGAGAGAGACCCTGGTTAGTAAGAGTATGGGTATGGCTGTGAGGGAAGTTACTAGATAGGTACCACCCACTGGTACAGGTCAAAGGGATACGAAAGTAGTAAAAGGAGGCGTAAGTTACACTATTGAGTCAGACCCATCTGAGATCATGGTTTCTATTGAGGAGGACCCATCCGAGGATCCATATGAGTCACCCGCTCGAGCGTTTTTGGTTCCGCCAATGGAAGATTGGGTGAGGGGAGTTCCGACCTCACCGAGACCCTTAATTTTAGTATCGGGCCCCGTTGATCATGGTATGAGTGGAGCAGTACAAGGATTGGCACATCCGGGTTCCCCTTAGGCTCAGCATTATGTCAGGGTATTTACCGACACCAACTCTTCTGAGGTTTCGGATAGTCCACAGTCTTGGGCATCCGTCAATCAAGGCTCGCCTATGTATGTCATGAAATACGAGGAGGAAGAGGAGAGTAATCAAGCCAAGATAATGAGAGTAGTTGATCGGGATATGAGGGTTCCGCTCTGAAGTGTGCCTGATCAAGGCTCACAAATAGGACCGAGGCAAGACAGTACATGTACATTAATCCATGTATTGAAATTACTTATTTACACATTTTCATGAACCCAGAAAGCAACTTAGTATTTGTTATAAGGCGACGAAGATAGGTAAGACCTTGGGATTAAGCCCATTAAAATAAGTTAGCTAACAATTTTTGTAAGTTATGGAGAGGCTGGTATCGCCTGAATGAATTCTGAGAAGTTGAAAAAAAACACTTAGGAGATGTGGAATACCGCCCTGGTAGCAGAACAAGTGAGTTAAATAATGAGAGGTAAGAGAATCACGTTTAAGAACCACCATTTGATCAGTTGGTATATGATGATGATTATTCCTATAGAGGCCGATATGATATGATGGGATTCCCACATAGGCTTGATGGCGTTATATACACATATATATGTATGACCAGACGTTATATACGCACATGTATGATACTTATGCATATTATGGCCCTCAAAGGCATTCCGTACAGGATGATTCTCTGTTGTCTCATGTTATTTTCATATTTTACACACTCAGTACATTCTTCGTACTAACGTCTCTTTTTCCTAGGGGACGCGTTTTTTCATGCCCGTAGGTTCAGATTGACATGGCATTGGACTGCACCAGTAGCTTGCCTATTAAGCTCATATTGGACCACTCTACTTGTTCTAGAGTTGCAGTCTAGTCTTGGTATGATACTTTTGATATGCATATGGGTATGGCGAGGTCGTGTCCCGACCTTATGATATCACATACTTCAGTAGAGGCTTGTAGACAGTTATGATATAATCAGACATTATGTGG
This sequence comes from Anisodus acutangulus, assembly GCA_029783415.1. Taxonomy (NCBI): domain Eukaryota; kingdom Viridiplantae; phylum Streptophyta; class Magnoliopsida; order Solanales; family Solanaceae; genus Anisodus; species Anisodus acutangulus. The sequence continues at coordinate 13,467,972 of CM056505.1, forward strand.
CCTCCTCAGCCTATGTTTTGTTGTATAGTCATCTATAGTAGCCTTGTCGGCTCGTGCGGTCATGTCCAACATCTATATATATACATATATGCCCTATCGGTCTTGCACATTTTCAGCTTATAATTTTATTTATGGTTATGTGGTGAATGTATGTCTAGTGGTGCTCGGCAAGTAAGGTCCGGATGTCCGTCGTGGCCCTCCGGTTTGGGTCGTGACACTTCATTTGGGTTTATCCGCTTAAATTTAAGTCTCAAGTCTACTCCAAATTTCTTGAATTTCGTACATTGGTTAAAACACAATTTGAAAAAGACATCAAAATATTTCAATGTGATAATGGTCGTGAGTTAAATAACTCCCACTTTTATAATATTTGTGCGGCTAATGGCATGGTTTTCCGTTTCTCCTACCCCCATACTTCCCCTCAAAATGATAAAGCCGAAATAATTCTCCGCACCATTAACAATATGATCCGTACCCTTCCTTTTCATGTGTCTTTCCCCTTACCGTTTGGGTTTATGCATTAAATATGATAGAACACATTCTTAACATCATACATACCCGTACGATTCAAAATCGGACACTCACCGAAATTCTCTTCCGTCGAATCTCTTCGTATGATCACCTTCAAATTTTTTGTTATCTTTGTTACCCAAATCTGGCATCCACGGTCCATCACAAATTAGCACCTCTCTCTACTCTGTGCGTCTTCCTCGATTTCCCGTCAAACCATAGAGGGTACTTGTGCTATGAGATATCCACAGACAAAATCTTAATCTCACGCCATGTTACGTTTGTTGAGTACGTCTTCCCGTTTGAAAATATCCAAAAAATTTGTGTCACTGATTACGGTTTCCTTGATGACTCGGACACCTCCCCTCTACTCCACAACCCACCATCCCCCCCGCCACTGTATGCCTCCCTCCGGCACTGTTTGCTCCGCCTAGGTACACCCAACCACCCTGTAATATACCTCCACCCCGCCCTCTGACCCACATACCCCTGAAATATCCTGCTACCCATTGCCCAGCCCCACACCACACTGCCAAATCCCATTGAACTCTTCCCCACCCACTGCCACTACCCCACGACCCGAGACCCACTGCCCCACCCCCGTACCCACATACCAAATTGAAACTCGTACCAGATACAGGATTTTCAAATCCGAAGTAAAATTTAACCTATCCACACAATCCATATCACCAATACCTAAAAACCTAAAATTGGCCAAACTCGATCCGAATTGGAATGCGGCCATGCGTGAGGAGTTTGATGCGCTCACCGCTCAGCGCACGTTGGATCTTGTTCCGAGGCCAGAGGGGGTGAATGTGATTCATTGTATGTGGCTCTTTCGTCATAAGTTTAGTGATAGTGGTGATCTTGAACGCCATAAGGCCAGACTTATGGCAAATGGCATAGGGCAGCAGGAGGGTATTGATTATGGTGAGATTTTCAGTCTGGTGGTCAAATCGGCTACTATTCACACTATTCTGAGCACAACTATGGGTAAGAACTGGCCGATTCATTAGACTAATGTGAAAATGTGTTCTTACATTGAGATTTGAAAGAAACAGTTTACATGCACCAACCGCCAGCATTTGTACATCCAGAGGCTCCTCATTATGTATGTCATCTCCGTAAGTTCATGTATGGTTTGAAATAGGCCCTCCGGGCTTGGTATGAGCATTTCGCTACTTACATTATACATATTGGGTTCGTATGCAACAAATATGACCATTCGTTATTCATTTTTCATCGAGGTAGTGGCATTGCATACTTGTTACTAGATGTGGATGATATTGTTCTGATTGCCTCTTCTGATGTGTTAAAAAGTGAGATCATTCGACTACTTAAATTCGAATTCGCTATGACTGACTTAGGGAAATTGAGTTTCTTCTTGGGAATTTCTGTGACTAGACCTGCATATACCATGTTCCTATGTCAGCGTAAGTATGCGGAAGAAATTATGTACAGGGCTAAAATGGCGAATTGCAAAATCATGCCTACTCCGGTCGACTCGAAGTCAAAACTCAGTGCTATTGACATTGCATATGATGTTCAGCGGTTTTGTTTATTCATGCATGCCCCCAGGGAGCCTCACTTTACAGATCTTAAACGTATCATTCAATACGTTAAAGGGCACTCTTGATTATGTATTACATCTCTACCGCTCTGCACCGACCAAGTTGATATCATACACGGACGCCAATTGGGCAGGTTGTCCAAACATGCGGTGTTCCACGTCCGGCTACTGTGTGTTCTTAGGTGACAATCTTATCTCGTGGTCTGCCAAGAGGCAAGCCACACTCCCCCGATCGAGTGCAGAAGTAGAGTATAGAGGCGTTGCAAATATTGTAGCTAAGATCTGATGGCTCCAAAACCTCCTCTTAGAGCATCAGTGTCCCTTACGTAAGGCGTCTATGATTTACTGTGATAACATATCTACGGTCTACTTATCCCATAACCCGGTTCAGCATCAGAGAACCAAGCATATTGAGATGGATATACATTTTGTTCGTGAGAAGGTTGCTATAGGTCATGTTAAGGTGTTACATGTGCCTTCTTCGTATTAATATGCAGATATTTTCACAAAGAGGCCTCCTCGACAGTTGTTTATCGACTTCAGATCCAGTCTCAGCATCCTGCCTCCTCCCGCTCCGACTGAGGGGTGTATTAGTGAATATTATCATATATTTTGTAATTAAATATATGATCCTAATTATGGTAAATATATGATCCTAATTATGGTAAATATAGAATCCTTATTTCATTAGGATTCAACATTGTACACACACACTATATTTGTATTAATGAAAAAGACTCTCCAATGAAAATTAATATAATTGAGCATAGCAAAAGATGATTTTTCCACCATAATATGATGGCTAGTGTTAGTTATCCAAAAGAAAAAAATGTTCCGCATCTTGAATAGGCCTTTTACTGGATCCCCCCGAGGCCGAAGAATAGGCCTTTTAAATTTTTGAATATGTGGACTACGCATGAGAAGTTCGGAAGTATTATAGAGGATGTTTGGGGAAGTGACATTCTTGGCACTGCCCAATTCACTTTATGTCGTCGTCTACATAGCCTCAAAAGGCCCTTGAAGAACCTAAATGCTATGGACTTCTCCCATATCACCATGCGGGTCAAGAGAGCTAAAGAGGAGCTGGATACAGCACAGAAGGAGGCTTCTGACAACCCGCACTTGGATCATCTACATGTGCGGGTTACGGAGCTCAGGCACAGCTCAAACGCCCTTATAGAAGCAGAAATGAGTTATCTTCGCCAGCTTGCCAAATGTGAGCATCTTAAACTTAGTGACAGGTGCACCAAGTTCTTTCATGCCATGGTGAAGAGCAATGCAAAGCGGAACTTTATTGCTGCAACGGAAAAGAGGGATGGCTCACTTACGACCTCTATTGACCAAGTAGCTGAGGAATTCATTCACCACTATAAAGGATTACTTGGCACTAGGGAAGCTTGTGAGCCTATAGACGTTGAGGTCATTGCTTCGGGCAGGTGCCTCTCTGCGGAGCAAGGGGAGGACCTTATTCGTAATATCACTGATGCTGAGATCAAAGGGGTGCTATTCGGTATCGGAGAAGACAAGGCTCCGGGGCCGGACGGTTTCACCTCGGGTTTCTTCAAGAAGGCCTGGAATATCGTGGGTAAGGACTTTTGTGATGCGGTGAAGGAATTCTTTCTATCTGGCAAAATTCTAAAGCAGGTCAACCACACCACCATTGCCCTTGTCCCGAAGGCTTCTCACTGCCCAAAGGTGGGGGACTTCAGGCCTATTTCATGCTGCAATATTATGTATAAGGTTATCACCAAGATTATTGCTTCAAGATTGGAATCGGTGCTCCCGGACATCATTGACCCGGCCCAATCAGCATTTGTTCAAGGGAGGAGTATGTCCGACAACATACACCTAGCCCAGGAGCTTCTCAGGAGTTACAACCACAAAAGAATCTCAAGCAGATGTATGCTGAAAGTGGATCTCCGGAAGGCTTTTGATTCAGTAAATTGGGAATTCCTTACAGCTATCTTGATTAGTCTGAAATTTCCGGAGAAGCTGGTAGCCTGGATCATGGAGTGTGTTTCCACGGCCTCCTACTCTATCTCTATTAATGGAAGTTTATACGGACACTTCAAGGGCCGCAAGGGTTTAAGGCAGGGAGACCCCCTCTCCCCTACCTTATTTGTTATTTGTCTGGAATACCTCTCGAGACTGATTAAGAAACACACTAGGCGGGAAAACTTCAACTTCCACCCGAAATGTGGGAATCTCAGGATCACGCACCTGGCCTTTGCGGACGATCTCCTTCTCATGTCAAGGGGAGACGCCAGCTCGGTTCAGATATTAGTGAAATGTTTGAAGGATTTCCAGTCTTGCTCGGGCCTCCACTCCAACGCTCTAAAATCTAGCATTTACATGGCAGGGGTTGAGGATCACATAACTGAAGATATCAGACGGATCACTAACTTTGAAATGGGGGACATGCCTTTCCGGTACCTTGGTATCCCTCTTGCAGCGGAGAAGATGAGATTGGTGCATTATGACCCGTTCTTGAGCAAAATTTCGGGCTACACCTCGACTTGGATGGGTACTACTCTTTCCTATGCAGGAAGACTGGAGCTTATCAAATCGGTCCTTCAAGGGGTCGAGTGCTTTTGGCTATCCATTCTTCCCGTCCCGGGCATGGTTTGCGAGAAGGTCATAGGACTCTGCCGGTCCTTCCTCTGGCGATCCAAGCATCCTCTCGTGGCTTGGAAGGACTGTGCTAAACCCAAAGCCGAAGGCGGACTTGGTATTAGAGATCTCAAGTCTTGGAATCTTTCTCTTCTCTCCAAATGTTTATGGAACATCCATCAGAAGAAAGACTCACTCTGGATCAGGTGGATCAACCACAAATACCTGAGTAGCACAGCCAATATTTGGACTTGGAAGGCTAAGAAAGAAGATTCTCCCCTGATCAAGAGGCTACTGGACATCCGCGACATCATCCTCTCCAGAGAAGGATCTCATGAGCTTGCACATGCGGCTATATCTAATTGGCATGCGGAAAACTCTAGTGGCACGGTTGGTGCCTATGAATATTTCAGGCCGAAAGGCCAACCGGTATTATGGGCAAAGGACGTTTGGAATGCTTGTATTATCCCCAAGCAGTCTTTCATCCTATGGCTATGTGCTAGGAAGGGGCTACGCACTAAGGACAGAATGCACTACATGGACATTGACAGGCTTTGCTCACTTTGTGGGCATACCGAGGAATCACTTGCACATCTTTTCTTTACTTGCCCGGTAAGTAGGTACATTTGGTCAAGTATAAGGAGTTGGCTCGGGATCACTAGGGCCATGACTACCATTGACAGTGCATTAAAATACATCAAGAAGGAGGGGCGTGGTACTGGGTGGCAAGCAAAGGCCAAGCGAGTAGCGCTTGCCACCTCGGTTTATCACATTTGGAATGAACGGAATAAGATTACGTTTGATGGGTCTAGACTTGATAGAGAGGCTCTCCTCTTCAAAATCAAGACTAGTATCTACAAAATCTTATTTGCTATCTTCCCGGCATTCTTGGACAATTTTGTATCTTTAGCTGGTGGCTAGCCATCACTGGCTAGGATTAAAACCTCTAGACTACCCGGATTGTGGGACTAGCTAGAGTCTCCCGACCACCCGGGATGTGGGATTGGCGGGAGTCTGTTTATGCCTTGTATCCCGTGATGGCCCGGATTGTGGGTTGCACGGGAAGACCAGAGATAGTTTAGGTACCGGGACAGTATCAACCAGCAGCTTACGTGACGAGGGTGGGGTTTGTACCCATGACCGAATAGGTACTCTTCCCTTGACCGTGGGTTTATCCCAATAGGGTTTACCACGGCAAGGGTTTAAGGAGGCCCACGGCTGCAACCCTATGCTTGGCATACGGGACTGTCATCGGATTTAGGGCTGGGGTTGTTACCCCTTCATATCTTATCATTTTTGATGCTCTTGACTACCCGATATGTGGGACTAGCTGGAGCTTATGCTGTTGACGAGCCGAATCTAGAGTTGATCTGCCTGGCAGGGACGCACTAGATTCACATCGTCACTAGGGTTGTGGGTGCACTCACAAACATTGTACATTTAATATTTTATACACATTTACCTTTCATCAAAAAAAAAAGATTGTGGAAACAAGGGAATTCATTCGGAGGATTTCTGATAATGGATGAAACGAATAGTAGTTACTATGCTTTCGATAAATAGAAAGTCGTAATTCTCTTCAATTAGTATTCATCCCCTTAAATACAACATTTCCATTATGATATTAATTTGCTTTTTGAAGTTGAATAATGAAATTAATGCTTCTAGTAGATAAAGAAAAGTATGAGAGAGAAAAAACTAGATAATGGAGGGGACACTTACCACTTCCTTATCCAGAAAAAACTAGATAATGGAGGGGACACTTACCACTTCCTTATCCAACTTGTCTTTCCCATGCTAAGAAAATTATTCTGTCACCTTCCTACCTTATGATGCCTTCCCCACTTACTACTACTACTATCTTATGATCATCATAAAGTCTCCCCTCCTACTTTACAAAAACTATTGCAACTCTATTACTTGAAAATTGAGATCATGTCGAGGTATTATTTAGTGGCGTATATATAATGTTACAATTTAATTTATACATTAGAAATATTGTAATTTTAAGACTTGACAAAAACGAATTACAACTCTATTACTTGAAATTTGAGATCATAGCTGGATCTTATTTAGTGGCATATGTAAAATTTTACGTAATTAATATCGATTTATTATCATAATTTAATTATATATTTACGTGGATTTAAAATATTACTCCCTTCATTTCAAAATAAGTTGGTGTTCTTAGTTTGGACATATCCCTTAAGAAAACTATTAATTTCTAGAAAATAAGATGTATTTTTACTAACTTATCCTTAATAAATACTTTGAAAAAGATTTAGCTCTTTAGTACTCCCTCCTCTCAAATTATTTGTCAATTTTTTTTAATTTACACGTCCCTTAAGAAATATTAATTGTGAGGGGCATTTGATCCACTTTACTCTTATTTATGTCTAGTTATAATCTCTCTCCACTTATTATCTACTCTATTTATGTGTCATCTTCATTAATGACAAGGATAAAATGGAGAAAAACTAGTTAATTAGGCCTTGAATTTCTGAAACAACAAATAATGTGAGACAACTATTTTTAGTAACCACGACAAATAATTTGAGACGGAGAGAATAGTTTATTGATTATGTAAAACTCTCTTTATTTAAATAAGGGTAAATGGGTAGTACATCATTAATGTCTTCTTGATTATGTGAAACAAAATGAAAAGATAAAAATATCACTTATTTTAAAACGAAGGGAGTACGATTCTAAGAAATACATGTTTCAAGCAACATCAACTTATTATATATAACACATTATTTTTGGAAATATGTTAGTTATTTATATAGATAATTAAATTTCTTAAGGTATCTCCAGACTCTCCACCACTAAGATTCTCACTAAGCATAATTTTCAACGGTACAGTTCACTAAACTCACCTGCCCACTTAAGTTGCCTACACCATACATGGATTTCCTTAACTTTGTTAGGTCCGTTCAAATGACTCAAAACACACTAAACTTCTACCTAATAGTTTCTCGAAATAAATGAAGTTCAGATCCGTTTCACACAAGACTTTCTTTTTGGTTTTTTTTCCTCGATAAAAAGAAGTTTGTGAAGAAGCGAAAATTGTTCAATCCATACAAAGAGACCAAGCACCCCTTTATCATACGATGTAAGACTTTTTAACACTCATGCACACATACAGAATTAGACATTTGAAGCATGAACAATATACTTGTTAGTTGTTATGGATGGAGCTTTTGTTGAGTATCTTAAAGCAGTACGGGAAGTAAATAAATATTACAAGTGTTCGAAAGGATAAACGAATTGCCAATATTCTGAACTGCCGCAAAGTTGTTGAGTCTTGAATCTTGATAACCTGAAATCAAGAAACACTAAATCTGAATTGTTACAACTGTGTGTTGAGTAAAGTGATGGCACTCTGTCTTTAAGACAAGATTGCCCCGTATATATGCTTTTACTTTAATGGGCAATAGTCTCCCATGATAAAACAACACTTTAATCAACACTACAAAGCAAATAGGTTGACCCTGATGAAAAAAACAAATACGAATCGACTTGCTGAAGAAATGAAAAAGGAAGGAAGAGTTTCTGTTTTTCGTCCCAACGTTACTGCTCACGTTTTGGACTATGTTTTACTCTTCCGTTTGTCTCTGTGTATATATTTCTGTCTCATTTTTCTGTATACTTTCTGTATCTGTGTGTTCGCGTTTCTGTCTCACATTCTGTGTTTTTCGTGTCACACACTTGAGCCAAAAGACAACAATATATAGCATAAGGGGAGACCTCTCAATTGCCAAGACATGACTGTTAATGACCCATTGAAGGAGGGAGTAAACAGCCAAGTAATGGTTGTTTATGGCCATTGAAGGAGGGTGTAATTAAGCCAAGTAATGGTTGTTAATGAAGGGAGTTAATCAGCCAAGTAATGGTTGTTATTGCAGTTTTGCTATCACATCAGATCAACAAGTTACTTGATTTGAATCCCAATCTCCTTAAACAGTCCTATCAGCCAAGTTAGTTCAGCACTGCAGTAAACCATGCTTCTAAACTCAACCTCTGCTGATCTTCTAGATACAACCTCTTGCTTCTTAGACTTTGAAGAGATCAAGGCTCCACCAAACTTTATTAAGTAACCAGACACAAATCTTTTGGTCTCCAAGCATGAGCCCCAATATGAGTCACAGTATGCAGTGAGATGATCTGTGTCTTCAGCAGGCATTAGTAGCCTAACCAGGATTACCTTTGATATATCTTACTACTCTAAGTGCAGCCTCTATATGTGAGACCTTAGGACAATGCATGAACTGCCTTGACACTTGAACAACAAAGGCTAGATCAGGTCTAGTCATAGTGAGATATAATAAACTTCCCACTAATCTCTGATAAGTTCTCGGTTCTTGTAGTATTCCATCCTTCTCCGCAGCTTCATTTGGAATGCATTTGTCATACTTTACTGAGGTCAACTTCTGGTTCACTTCAAGTGGATTACCAGCAGGCTTTGCTCTACTTAATCCAGCTTCTGAGATTACCTCTAAAGCATACTTTCTCTGGCACATCATAATTCCATTCTTTGACATGACTACTTCAATTCCTAGAAAGAACTTAAGTTCAACAAGGTGTTTCATTTTAAAGGTTTGTTGCAAATCGTCTTTTGTTTGCTGCACCAAGTCTAATTTATTTCCTGTAACCAGGAAATCATCCATATGCACTAGAATGACCACCAAATCCTCTCATGTCCTCTTAGTGAACAAGGAATAATCATAATGGATTTCGACAAAGTCCATTTGCACCATGGCATCAGTCAACTTTCTATTCCATTGTCTAGGGGTATACTTGAGCCTATATAAAGACTTATGGAGTTTGCAGACCTTCTGAGACTCCCATTGTCTAGAAAATCCTTCTAGAATATGCATGTACATTTTCTCAACTAAATCACCAATGAGGAATGCATTATGCACATCCATCTGATAGATAACCCATTGTTTGGAAGCAGTCAGAGCAATAATAGACCTTCGCCGTTTTTGTTGAGAAAGTTTCTGAGTAATCCAAACCTGCCTTATGACTATAACCTTTAGCCACAAGTCTATCTTTGTACCTCTTAACCTCTCATGAAGTCTTGTACTTCACCTTATACACTCATTTACACCTAATGAGAGATTTTCTAGGAGGCAAGTCCATAATGGACCAAATATTGTTGTCTTCTAAAGCATGAATTTCAAGTTTCATGGCATCAATTCATTTTGGATCACCCGCAACCTCCTTGAAGGATTTAAGTTCAGAGATAGATAAGTAAACTGATAAGACATGTCTATAAGTTGGATAGATATGGGAGTATGTGACATAGGAGGATAGTGCATATATGCAAGACTAAGAGATAGTATGAGTCATACAGTCCTGAAGCCAAGCAGGAGGATGTTTATTCCTAGAAGATTGTCTAGGAGCTGGATTTGGTAGAGAATAAATAGGAGGAGCTAATCCTGTTGGAGAAGGAAGAGAGGGAACTGAAGAAGAAATAGACTCGTGTACTGGTGAGGGATGAGTATAGTGAGTGTCAGTAGGTATTGACACTGGTGAACGAGATGAGGGTGTAGAATGGGAACCCTCGTGAGTAGAAGACTCAGTGGCAAAAATGATAAGAGACATGTTATCTGAGGATGAACACAGGTCAAGAAGAGGAAATAGAGGTGTATCAGTTGACTTCATATGAAGGAAAGGCAAGTACTTTCTTTAAACACTTTATTCCTAATGATGAACATAGATTTGGAGTGTAAATAATAGATCTTATAGCCCTTCTAAGTTAAGGAGTATCCCCTGAAAACTCCAGGGATTGCTCCAGTAGCAAACTTGTCTGAGGTTCTATTTTGAGATGTATATCTAAGACATCCAAACACCTTAAGGTGAGTGAGAGAAGGAAGATGTAGATACAACATTTCATAGGGAGACTTATACTGCAAGAGTTTAGATGGTATCGTATTGAGAAGGTACAAAGCAGTAGTAACACATTCACCCCAAAATCTTAGAGGTATACTAGCTTGAAATCTGAAAGATCTAACCATGTTCAAAATGGTTCTATGCTTCCTTCCAACCACTCAATTCTTCTAGGGTGTATACATACAGAAAGTTTGAAGTAAAATATCAAGATCTGAAAAAAGAGACTGAAACTTAATGTTAAGAAATTCACAGTCATTATATGTTTTTAACACATCGACAGTAGTAGAAAACAGATTGTTTCATTCAGAAAATTTCTCATTACAACAATCATCTCAAACTTAGACTGGATCAAGAATAACCAAGTAAATCTAGTATGATCATCTACTACAGTGACAACGAACCTTTTATTACAATAAGTAGGAACTCTGTAGGCACCCCAAATATTACAATGCAACAAATCAAACATACACTTAGACACAAAACTACTACTTGGAAATGGTAACTTGGTATGTTTTGCTAAAGGACACATAGTGCACATATGATTTTATGTTTAAGCTGTCTTAAGCAGATATAAACACCCCCTTACACCATTGTTGAGAACTAACACTAAGACTCACATATACACGAAAATACAAAAGCTTACACAAGCAGAAAACTCTTCTTCCTACAACTTCCAAGCATCATTTCGTTACTCAATATTCTTCACGGTAGCACTTGAGTTTCCTTTGCTCAAGTGTTCCATTGCTGTTTTATCTTGGGAGACAAATTGTCCAGGACGTATAAAGGATACATACGGGGCAATATTGTCTTAAGGACAGAGTGCCACACTCGACTCAGCCAAAAACAGTTTCCAGTTTTTCTTGTACAACAATTGTAATTTCAGATTTCTAGTTGAATTATTGAATCTTTGTTTATCCTTTCGAATACTTGTAATAGTTATATACTTTCCGTACTGCTTTATAAAGTACAAGAGTAAAATCTCCCAACAACTTAAGACAATATTGTATTGTATTACTATTAGTGTTCGAAAGATGTCGGTCAAAAGTTGTGTGACCAAATCTGGATATGGCAATGGTTTTCTGGTAGAAGAGAGTGATGATGATGAACGTGTTCATGGTGTCACCACTACCAAGACTGGTGGGAACAAGCACTCTCGAGAGCCTGAGGATGTCAACTGAGACAAGAGGAGAAGGCTGAAGATGTTATTCTATCTTGCAGCAGAAGACCTATATCTGTCCCAGACAAAAGATCCGAATAATGGTGAGAAGGAAATGGACACTCAGTCTGATGAAGTGACTGAAGTGAGCCAGAATCCGAAATTGGGATAAATATTTTTCTTACTTGTCAAGAATAAAGATTAAATGATAAGTATTTTTCTTACTTGTCAAGAATAAATATTAAATGATGTCTGATTAAAAGTGGATTAAAGTAAGGAGGAGTATGAAAATAATTTATATTCCTTACGCTTTAACAAATCAGAAGTTTAATCTCATCTTCTTTTCCGTTTAAAGATTGGATTTTGTAAACGACTTAAGAAGATCCGTTCTTTTAAGTGTAATTATTAAAGTGTGTAAAGTATGTTCGCACATACGAGGGAGAAAGATCCACCGATCGTAAAATCTGTTACCACACTTAAGTAAGCGCCAAGAATTATCTGGGCACCAATCATAACGGAAGAAGTCTAAAAGTTAATGACGTTGAGCCTGTCATATTATTTGGCGTAAGATCCTTCATAGGATGATATTGGACACTCGGTCATACAAAGCCTCAGGCGGCGGAGTGGGCCAAAATTCCTTTGATAGGATGATATTGGACACTCAGGTCATACAAAGCCTCCGGCGTGGAGTGGGCCAAAATTCCTTTGATATGATGATATTGGACACTCAGTCATATAAAGCCTCCGGCGATCGAGTAGGGCGAATTCATTTCATTGGAAAAGTGATGGACACCTAGTAAGGTGGGCCAGAGTTTCAGTGTCCAAATGATCTCAAGGCCTAAAGAAAGCGAGAAAAAGAAATTGGACACTCGATCGCAAAGCAAGCTGCAGAGGCGCAGTATCCAGATCACATATGATCCGGTTACGCCCTAACCACGGGCAAGATGTTGTTCATGTGAAGCAACGCCACCTCTAAAGTAGAAGGGGTTGAAGAGGTTGTCCTCAATAGGACTTCAGGGAATGGGATCACTCTAAGATGAGGTGATACATGTCCCAAACTTGGTTAAAGGGACGCTGTTGGTCAAGCTGGTTTGAGACTAGTCCAACAAAGTTCAGAATAACTAAGAATGGTACAAGATGTCCAGAGCCATATGAATGATATATTTGTAATCCGTGCATCTATGCCATCATAGATTAAGACACGTTAAATAACAAGTCATTCAAAAGCTAACGATGTTGATATTGTTGCCTTCTGTCGACATAAACGCTCAAAATAAATGTGAGGTAAATGAAGAGGCAAAATCACCTTTCCAAATTCCGTCAAGGGAATAGCGAAAGAAGCACCACTCCTCTAGAACTTAGTCACACCTACTTGGGTGATTTAAAGTTCATACAAAATAGAGGGGAGAGACAAGTACTTTGTGACCTTTATTGATGATGGTACAACGTATGTAATCCTTTGTTTATTGAAAAGCAAAGATGAAGTGGTTGAAGCGGATAAGCGCTACAAAGCAGAAGTTGAAAATCAACTAAGCCTACGGATTAAGAAATTCGTAGTGATAGAGGGGGAGAATTTGAAGCATCGTTTATTAAACGACTGCTCATTACTCACCTCAGTCTAACGGTGTTAGCCAAGCGCAAACCCGTACGCCCAAATTATGTGGGGCAAGGCGATCCTTACCGCTAATGCGATTCTCAACAGAACTCCGCATAAGGATAAGGATAACCCTCCGTGTGAGACATGGAAAGGATCTCACATACAAATGTTGTGATGTGAGGTGATTTCGTACCTAAAGCTGTAGATTGCATATCCACTGGATTTGCAAATAACAGTAGTGCTTATCGCCTCTTGGCATCAAAGAATGCTGAATTCTTAGAAGATAACTTTCCTTGAAAAAGGAAAAAGGAGTAACTGCTCAAGGTTAACAAGAACCCGTGAGGGCCTGACTGTCCGGAACTAGACGTTCCGCATCTACAGGACTCGAAAGTTGCTGGCTATTCGGAACATAATATTCCAGATCTGCAGAACTTAGGGATTCTAGATGTTGAACTGAGACGGAGCAAAGAAGGGGACAAAGACTTGTTCCAGTCCTTCTAGCGTGTATGGTTAAAAATGAACCATGGAAAATTAACAAATAATTGTCATCTCCAAATGCGCTGCTTTGGAAAGAAGCTACAAAGAGAAAAATAGATTCCCTCATATAGAACCATACTTGCGTAATGGTTGATCTTCCTCCGGGAAAAGAACTTTTGGGTTGTGAAAAAGGATACTCAAAAGTGAGTACAAAGTAGATGGATCTACTGACGAGTTCAAAGACTCAGCTACTTGTACATGTGCTCCCCTGAGAGTAGCTTAACATCTAGGGCCATTGCAGTCTTGCGTGGCATGGATGTTGAAACAGCCTTCCCAACCGGAGAGTTGGAAGAAGAGAACCAGAGTTGGTTGCTGGACTGTTGGGCTTCTTCCTGAACTTTCATTTTGGTCTATGAAATGTTTACATTTTGGTCCTGAAAATTTCAGATAAAACAGGAACAATGAATCTGACCGCAGAAATATTGACTCTGAAGTTAGAAAGCCAACAGTTGGAGAATCAACCGTCTAAAAGTAAAAATCGTATTAAAACAAAGTCTCGATATGAAAGATATGGTTATCACAGATGACATCTTAGGAATTGGATTTCTAAGACATCTAACGGATTGGTCGATAGTTGACAGTCTCGTTGAAGCCACCAATGGATATGAATCATAGAGCTGATTGGAATCATGGTGCACCCATAGACAAGGAGCGATATGCACAGGTCATTTGTAGTTCAATGTATTGTACACACTACAACCGACCTGGTATCGTCCTATAAACAGATCAGTTGAACTAATTTTCACTGATGATCTTAATGCATGATCAATAGAAGGCGTTAAGTAGGATATGACGATATCTGAATTATTCGCTTATCTTCGGATTATAGTATTCTGGATGTCCAGCGGTCCTGGGAGAACACAGTGATGCAAACCGGACATCAGATCTGGAGAACACCAAAGCCACAAGTAAATGTGTATGGTGGGTCTTGGAAAATCCTCTAATCAAACTTGCATCGATCGATTCATGATGGTATCGGAGTTTATCGCTTTATACAAAGTATGAAAGAAGTTGAGTAACTTCACGACTCATTAGAGGACGTCCCATATTGAGAGAAACCCGTGTCTTCAGCAGTTATATACTGTGGCTAGCCGGTCGGCTTCAGGAAGGACACGGATGACGACGTCTGGACATATCTGTCAGGATCTGTCGGAGACATAAGACCGTATGGCAGTTGATCATCACGAGTATCACTTCCTTATTTACTAACTAAGGGACTACCCAGAGATCAAGTGTTCTGCCTGTCTAGGGGAATGGGCTTAAAACCCAAAATATACGGACCAATACAGTGGTAACCCAACCTTACTAACTGGAGATCCCAGTAATTTGGTTCAATGGAAAAACTAAGTTGTAAAGGTTCAGTTGATCGCTTCAGTGGAAGCATGAGCACTTCAGATAGTGATTTCTGAAAAGAAACACCAAATCCAAAGTCGTTCCCGCGATAGACGTTAAGTGCTATATGCAGTATGGGTAAATGTTAAGTTTTCAAAACCTGTAATGATCCTCAACAAGTTGAGGTTAGGTATTTGGGAAACTTTTAATGGTTCCTAACTCTTGTGAAGTGGGGTATAGCAGGATACCTTGTAGGAGACCACCTATTTAAGTGCGAGGACGGGCCGCCTCAAATGAACGCACTTAAGAATCCAAGACGTTGTCCATGGCCAAAACGGACAAAACATTACGAAGAAGAGAGTAAGGGAATTTGTTGTGTTGGTACTATTGACTTGGCTTACACTAAACACTGACGGTTCAAGACATCACGTTCACCGCGCAGTAATTAAGTCCGATGGTACTTAACTATGAAAGGTTCAAAGCTGAAGCTACCTCTCTTTATGCAACATCGGTCCGCTGAAATATTACTGGAAATGAAAAGACACCATGTGAGTGCGCCAAAATCTCTTTCAAGAGGGGATTGTTGGAAATTAGCCTTTGGCGGGAGTTGCGACCGACCAACTTTAACGGCTTAAACACTAGTGTTACGTATGTTGGAGAATCCGGTTCTTTACACATGCATGATCTACTAAGTACGTAGATAACCGTAGGGCCAAGAATTGTCAAGTTTCATTGAGAAATGAAAGAGATATTGGTTCACGAAGTGAGGTGTTTGAAGCATGGAAAAGTGTGGTATTATGTTCAATTCTCCCTCATCGGTAGAGGAAGAAAGAATTATTGTGTATATAAGACTCAAAATTGGTTTGGGGTTTGGGACCCCAAGGGGTATCCCATGTGTTTAAAGGAGGGAGGACCTAGATGTGCTTCGGTTCGAGGAAAGACCACACGCGCGCCGCCGCCGCCCGCCCGTCCCGTCCGGTTCCGGGTTACGGATTATCTTTTTGGGCCAGAAAACAGAAAACTTTGCCAGAAGTACAGTTTGATCCCAGAAGTTTCAGATGTACAGTTTGGACCAGAATTCTTTCAGATGTACAGTTTGGTCCCTGAAGTTTTCAGAAAGTCAGAATTTGGACGGTTAAAGCAGAAATGCCACAGCACTCAATTCAGCCATTTATTTTGGCTGAATTACTCCTCCTATAATGGCCAATCCGTTGGTCTTTCACCATTTATGTTGGTGACTTTACTACCTCATAATGACCATTATTTGACTGTTATGGAGGCAGTTTTCAGTCCCTCCCTCACCTATATAAACACCCCCTTACACCATTGTTGAGAACTAACACTAAGACTCACATATACACGAAAATACAGAAGCTTACACAAGCAGAAAATTCTTCTTCCTACAACTTCCAAGCATCATTTCGTTACTCAATATTCTTCACGGTAGCACTTGAGTTTCCTTTGCTCAAGTGTTCCATTGTTGTTTTATCTTGGGAGACAAATTGTCCAGGACGTATAAAGGATACATACCGGGCAATATTGTCTTAAGGACAGAGTGCCACACTCGACTCAGCAAAAACAGTTTTCAGTTTTTCTTGTGCAACAATTGTAATTTCAGATTTCTAGTTGAATTATTGAATCTTTGTTTATTCTTTCGAATACTTGTAATAGTTATATACTTCCCGTACTGATTTATAAAGTACAAGAGTAAAATCTCCCAACAGAAGGAACATACCCATAGAGCAACTCAAATAGGGTTTTATTGCCAAGAACATATGATGGAAATATATTTATTAAGTAAATGGCAGTCAATGCACAATCCCCCAAAATTTGGTAGGAAACTTAGAGTGAAATAATAAGGCTCTGAAAGTTTTCAAGAGGTGCTTGTGCTTCCTCTCAACCTCAACATTTTGTTGTGGTGTGTAGGGACAACTGATCTAATGAAGAATGTCATTATCGGAGAAGAATATAGAAACTAAGTTGGAAGAGCCAAGATCCAAGGCATTGTCACTCCTAATTGTTTGGACATACAACTTAAATTGGATTTTAACTATAGTGATGAAAGCCTTAAGTAAGGGAAATGCATTACTCTTGGAATGAAGGAGATGCGTCCAAGTAGCTTTGCTATAGTCATCAACTATAGTAAAAAAATACTTGACACCATAATAGATTTGAGTGTGATATGGGTTCCATGTATTAATATGAATGAGTTGAAACAGGGAAAAAGAATGGGAAAAACTTTCTAGAAAAGGAAGTTAGCCTTGCCTAGATAGAGGATTGTTTGGACGGCAGTTCAGAAGCTATAACAGGTATGCACTTCATTTTTACAAAAGAGATGTGACCCAATTTATAATGCCAAAGTACATTAGGAGAATTAACAGCTTTCATAGCATGCAATGAGGAAGAGAGGATGAAATAGAAGGAAGAGTTACAATGTATTCTACATTCGCATGCAAACAAGTAGAATCTACACAATTCAAAAGTTGCGCAACATTATTCAAAGCAGAAATAGAAACAGTTTTATCAAGCTGTCTACCAATGTTGATAGCATGCATGGCTGAAGGTGAAGTGGGAGAATAATGAAACTGATAAAGCCCGTGGTGCAATCTGTTAAGAGGCAGAAACTTCTTCCTGGAAAAGTCATGTATCGGGCAGGAAGAAAGGGTAAATATAACTATACTTCTAAATTGTTTTATTAATTTGTAGACAGAAATAAGATTGTATTTGAAAGTGGATAAGTAAAGTACTTTGTGTATGATAAAAGTAGGAGACAAGGTGAGAGAACCTGTAGAGGTTACCTTCACTTTGTATCCATTGGGTAAACAAGAAATGAAATGGATAAAGGAGTAATGTAAAAAAGAAGGTCTTTGTTAGAAATAAGGTGGTCAATTGCTCCTGAATTTACTAGCCAAACACTTTTACCTATGCTAGTCAATATGCATGCAGAATAAGCAACACAATTATGATTAAATAATATAAAAGGACTACCAGCAAAGTTAGCAGAATGCATGAAGTTGGACTAAAGGATGGAATCGGCAAAGTTGCATTGTTGCAAGAGCATGAGGAGCTGAGACTGTTGATCTTTGTTCAAATCGGGAATTTGGACATCTTGATTCGAAGAACAAGGATGGGGAGCAAGAAAATCAGAAGATCCAACAGTAGATTCAGCAATTGCAACTGTACCAATCTCATTCCGAACACACGCCGCATATAGCAAACTGGACAGTCAACTCGCACACCCCGAGATAACCATTCATCCCGATATTTGGGGAATGGCAACTTATCCCATTTCAGAATGTGCGATCTGCACGCCAGCAACACTAAGACGTGCCTAGGATTAGGGGAGTTAGTTAGCTAGGTCAAGCCTATATGTATCCCTTCAATTTGTACCCCATCGAAACTCTCGGGAATACACTATGGCTTGTCTTGTGTTCATTGCTATTTAACAATTGTTTATATGCATGCACTTTGGTCACCCGAAGCATTGTGTTTAACAATCAAGGAGATCGAATGAGTTTCTCTCTTTATATTCAATTATTAGTCTTAGTTATTCTTCGTTGCTTCAAGCCTCTCGTCAAATATTTTCATAACTAACTTGAATTAATTTTATTGCTAAAGACTCCGTTCAACAAATTTAATAGATTTTTCTAATAATTAAATTTTAGGCTAAACATCATACAACTTAAGTTGATTGTAAAGTTGACCAAACCATGAATTTCTTTAGATTATTTTGTTATTATCACAAAAAATGAAGTCATAACTCCTGCAAAAGTGATAACTTTTTGAAATATTTTATTCCGAAAATGAAAGTAATTGAACAATCATTAAAATATGTCTTGAATTGTAAAAATTAGAGAAATTATTGGATGGATAAAGTACTAAGTTAAATTTCAGGGGTACCGTTGTAATATCAATACCAATTATTTGGCCTTAATATATATACTTTCAGCTCTAAACCCCAGAGTTCTAAAGAAAAAAAATACGTACTTTACACTTATAAATAGCTCTAAGCACTAGAATGTAGGCAACCAACCAGCACTAAAGTTCGTACAACACATTGGTAGACGCATATACATAGTTTTTATCAAGCACTATTTGGACATTACTGTATTATTACTATATTGTGTGATTATTTGAGTAGTAATTATTCAATATAATCATTACACAAGATAATAAAATTAAGATCTAGTTATTTTTCACAAAAGAATTATAATATAATTTTCAGCATCAACTTTCATTACTCAGGTGGTAAGTGGTAATTAACTAATTATTTTAAAATGCATATTAATAATAAAAATATTTAACGAGCTGTTTTATATGTAAAAAGATAAAGAAGTTTTAATGTATTGTAGATACACGTGCGTCTAAAACAACATTAACCGGAATACTATATCTTGTACAGAAACAACAACAACAACAACAATAATATACTCACTGTAGTTTCACAAATAAACTAGGTATATATTATAAAGATAATTTAAATGTACATATTTTCTTTGCTACAAATATATTAAGAATTATAATTGGATGAAAATATTGTAAAAAGTAATATTTTAATTTTGAATTAATTAAAAGACATTTTAACTGATTAATGTGAATACGATATAAAATCTAGAGCCTTTTACTTTTAAAATAGGGGAAATAGTCAAATATACCTCTACTTTATTTTATTAGATAATTTTATTCTCCGTTAGCGATTGTGAACAAAAATACCCCTGTCGCCTTCAACTTCACACTTATACCTGTATTTGGATGAAAACCCTCAAATTCTCTTAATAACTCAATTTAAAAAAAATTAACCACTCCTTTGTTGACCAGCTCGCCCCGCGCATCCTATCATACTCATCATCAAGCTTAAACTTCTTTCATGGAGAAAAAAAGAAAGAAGCAAAAAAAAAACACTCAAATGATAAACCCCAAAACCCACCTCACATTTCACCTTAATCATTCATTTTTTCATATTTCCATTCACCTCATAATTAATTAATTTCCGAAAAGGAAATATATACTAGCCAAAAACCTTTTTAAAAAATATTAACCAAAACGATAATAATGTTAATTGCTAAACCCCCATTTTAATCTAAAAACAAAGTTCACCATCCAAGAGCCAAAAATGGCAAAAACTAACTCAATCCAACTAAATGTTACGCTTACTAGTTCAGCTTCAAACAAAATCAAAGTATCACCACTAAACTACATGGTCCCTCGGCATAGCTGAATGGCAAAGAAGGATAACTTAAAATTCAGCTGGAGGCTTGCAGTGTGGGTTCGAACCCTGGTGGGAGCAATTTGCTCTCTTCTGGAGTAGGATCTTGTAGGTGATATCAGTTGCTCTATTCACAAACCCTGGTCATTCAGGCACATACCGCGATTTACTGGTAGTAGTGCTGAGGGACCGGGATTACTATCCTCAGGAATAGTCTGGTGTAAGCCGGGAAGCTAGTATCAGTTGCTCTATTCAAAAACTCTGGTCATTCAGACACATCCCGCGATTTACTGGTAGTAGTGCTGAGGGACCGAGATTACTATCTTCAGAAATAGTCTGGTGTAAGCCGGGAAGCTGGATATGGAAAAAAAATACACGGTCCTTGGTGAGTCATGTCAAAGGCTAACAAAGTAGAGATCTCTAGGAGCTACTTCCTCCTCATGAAAAAGAGTGTTCACTTAACCTTATTTTTTGAGTAAAAAAGAGTGTTCACTTATCAAATTAAAAAAAATTAATCTGACTTTTTCAGATTTTTCCTAAGTGTTAGGTGACCAAATCTCAATACATATTTAATTATGAGCATTTTAGTCAAATTAACTATTTTTACCTAAAAGTTAGTATTTTCTTAAGAGTATGCAAATGATTATGTGGACACTCTTTTTTATCGGAAGGGAGTATTACACTTGATGACCCGTTCTTTCAACAGATTTTAATTTAAGGAAAAGGGGTAAAAAAAATTAATGATAGTGGTTAGTTTATCTATCAAGGTAGAAATTTGAAGACGGTTAAAGGTGAAATTTGAGGTTTATCAGGGTGTTTTTTTTTGTTTCTTTCTTTTTTTCTCCATGAACGAAGCTCAAGCTTGATGATCATGACAGGCAAGTCGGGGCGGGTCAATGAAAGAAGTGAGTTGTTTTTTTTGAAATTGAGCTATTTAAGAAGATTTGGAGGTTTTCAACAAAATAGTGGTATAATCGTGAAGTTTGAAGACGACGTGAATATTTTTGTTCACAATCATTGATGAATGAAAAAGTTAGCTAATAAAACAAAATATATGAGTATATTTGACCCTTTTCCCGTTAAAATAACGTAAAGATAGATAAAGCGTGTTTTTCCATAACAAGTATTTAGGCTAATAATAGAAAACAAAACTAGTCAAATAGAAATTTATTTTTAACAAGGCACCCTCAAAAAAATCTCATAGCAACAATTTTCTTTAATATGTAATTTTAAATAGGAGCTGATTAAAAGAGGAAGTTAATTTTCCTACATGAAGATTGTAATTGTACTTCTTCATTTACAATTGAATCCAATATAGAGTCATAGACACAAACTCACTTGGTCAAACAAATACGACAACTCATGTAACTGCTTCTAATTAACTCAAATCTAGTACTCCCTCCCTCTAAAAAAGATTCACCTAATTTAACTTGGGATGAATTCTTATAAATAAATAATTTTAAAAAAAATTGTGATCCAAAACAAATTTTAAATATTTATATAGTTATAAATGATCACATAAAATTAAATTATTTTTAATATAGAAATGTGTCAATCTTTTTATGACAAACTAATAAGAAAAGTAGGCTAATATTTTTGAGACGAAGAAAGTAATAGTAATAGTTATGTGACTTTCCAAATATGCCCTCAGGGCTTTCTAATGCAAAAGCTCATAATGGGATTTTTTATCTAGGGAAAAGGGCCAAATATACCCTTGTACTATTAGAAATCATTTAAATATGAACATTCTTATACTTTTCAATCCAAACGTATGCCTTACTTTATATTTTCGGTTCTAATATACCGTTTTCATTATATTTTGACACTATTTATTTTTATTTTTAACAAAATAATACGTGTCAGTTCAAAAATAAAAAGACCTGCTCCAATTTCATTTTTTGCGCGGATTCTCTTCATGTGGACTGATGTTTATTTTTTGTCCCTCAAATTGGTAGTCTTTAATTTTTGTCCGTGCTTCCTATTTAATGAAAATTTATAGGCCAAATATTTTTATTCGCGCGTCTACAAAATCAGAGATACGTGTTCGAACTCAGCTCAGTTAAAAAAAAAAATAATTTCGCAAGAAAAATGTTTTGCTAAGTTATGCCTTAAGACATAACGTCTGTAATTCTGGATTCGAACCTCAGCTCAATATAAAAAAATATTTTTCGCAAGGCAATGCCTTAAGGCATAACTTATGTATAACTTTTCCAGATAGACATAGTTTGCTCTAAAACTTTGCCTTACAATTTTTTCCCTTTTTTTAGTTTTGCTGGGGTTCGAACCGAGAACCTCAAGGGGATTTTCATTCATTTTTTAGACGAAAATAAAAAATTAAAGGACAACAATTTGAAGAGCAAAAATGAAAGACCACTCCAATAGGGAATTTGTGCGAATGTGATCCACTACTCGACCCAATTCCAAAGCAAAGGAATTCACACCAATTTCCAACTATCGGGTCGGTACTGTTGGCCTCAGCTCCCTTGAAAACAAGGGTAAATCAGTGCCAACATGAGAAAGAGATATATTAGAACAGAAAATATAAAGGGAGAAGTATATTTAGCAAAAGTATAATAAAAGATTATATTTAAATTATACTTTTTTCGGTTTTAATTTAAATGTCTTATTTTATTTAAATACGAAATTTAAGAAATAAAAGAAATTTTTTTAATCTTGTAATTTTTAATTAAAAATTTGTGGGATCCTTGAAATATGTAGTCTTAAACTTGTCAAAACTTACTAAATATAAAAAAATATTATTTTTAAAATAAATTAAAAAGAAAATTAAATTAGGACGAAGGGAATAATATATAATGGTAAATGCGTATATTTCTAGTGCAAAAGCTCAACATGGGATATTTCATCTATTAATGGACCAGTTCCAAAACGAGGATTTAGATAAGGACACTACAGTGCATTCAGATGATAAGAAAAAGTAATAAAAATAATCCCTTATATTTTGTAGAAAATTTAAAATAGTCCTTTAACTATTTATTAATTAATTTTAATTCTTCATAGTTTGTTAAAAGTAAGTATATTTAGTTTTTATTAAATATTTATAGATTCTAATTGTAAAATTTTATCGGATTCGTCAGAAATTTCCAACAAAATTTGAGAAATGAACATAATAAAAATAATCCCTTATATTTTGTAGAAAATTTAAAATAGTCCTTTAACTATTTATTAATTAATTTTAATTCTTCATAGTTTGTTAAAAGTAAGTATATTTAGTTTTTATTAAATATTTATAAATTCTAATTGTAAAATTTTATCGGATTCGTCAGAAATTTCCAACAAAATTTGAGAAATGAACATAAAAAGCTACTCTATACACAAAAAATACATAAAAATGACAGATATTGCACCTCAAAATTTTGTATAATCAAACTCTTTAAATAGATTAAAAAATAATATCGACTACAAAATATGTACTTCTAAATATAAATTCTCGTTGAATATTTTATACTTTCACCATTTTAATTGAATATAACAATCAAAATTTATAATATTCGATGGAGATTTAAAAATGCTACTCCCTCCATCCTAATTTATGTGATGTAGTTTGATTGAGCACAAAGTTTAAGAAATAAATAATATTTTTTGAATTTTATGGTAAAGTAATCCAAATATATTTGTGTGGTTAAAGATCATTTCATTAAACGAAAAAAATAAAATTTAAAATTAAATTATTATAAAATAAAAAAATATGTAATTTTTTTTGGATTGACTAAAACGAAAAATGTGTCATATGATTCTGAAACGAGTGATGACTAACTTTTACTAATAAATTCAAGGTACAAAACTATTCAAATAATACTTGACGGACTATTTTGAACCTACTAAAACATAAGATACCATTTTTGTCATTTTCTCTAGATAAATACAAACCCCTGTATCAAAAACTCCACCTTTTTAATCCACCATTTCCGTAGGGCCGGCAATTTTAGCCTGACCCGATGGATATCTGATCTACCTGACCCGAATATATGGACGAAATTTCGATAAAACACGAATTTTAATCGGGTGACGGATCGGGTCGAATTCGGGTGGACATACATCCAACCCACCATCCGACTCTTCCATCCACCCGTTTATAAATAGTTAGATAATACTTTTTATCATTAAATTATATATATTTTATTAAATAAAAATTATAATGAAACTTGACAAATCAAGAATAACATAATTTTGGCCCAGAGTTCACTTCCATAACAGTAAAGTTTTATAATGTTCTTAGCTAGTGATCATTTATGAAAATATAAAAAATTATTCATTGTTAGATCTGATTAATTTTATTATTTATTTTTTAACATAAAGTATGATTTGTTTGAGCTAACATAAAATGGAATATGAATAAAAAAATTTAAGGTGCTAATCAGATGAGACACTGCTACGTTGGAACTAAGAGTATTTATATTGGTTTTGGTCACTCCATTTTTGTTGTGCATTTAAAAACACTAATTACTAACATTATCACTGATTTTAAACTAGAACAAATTGTTAAACTTATAACAAATTTCATCCGCGAAGCACCCGATTCACCCATGGATAATGGGTGGATCGGATGTGGATGAAGAAAAAATAGAGTGATGGATGAGTCGGGTGGTGAATGGATGATTGATGGGTGAAGGCGGATTGAACTTCACCCGATCCACCTCCGATCCATTGACAGCCCTACATTTCCCCACTCTCCTACTAGCTACAACTCTCTTTCATAAGAGTATGTATTAGGTTGTTAGCTATGCGAATTTTTAAAATTTTAAATTAAATATTGTATTATATATATATTTGCATAACGAAATAATATTATCAAATAATATGATATTACTTATGCAAAATTTAATATAATATACCCCTAATCAGTTACCAAACGACAATGATTATTTTTATAAGTAATAAAATATACACACAACATATAATAAGGGGCAGTATTGTACATTGAGATAACAAGAAGCCCCTATCAGTAAACTCTTAAGTTAAAAAAACTGCACCTTTTTAATCCACCATTCCCCACTCTCTAACTACTACTTTCATTGTTTTCTCCTTCTTTCCCAGTTGTCTTTTCATAGAAAGAAAGAAAATGGTGGATGAGTTTATGGTGTGTGTGGATAGGATCATAATAGCAACAACATGTTTTGGAGACTCACATAATAGCCTTTTGACTGATGTTGTTGTTGATGTTACTTCAAATGTTGAAATTATTAATTCAAGAATGAGTGATGAAATAACAAGTAGTGGTGGTGATGGAGAGTGTTGTTCAAAGGGTAGTGTTAGAGAGTGTAGGATTTGTCAAGAAGAAGATGATGAAAATGATATGGAAGCTCCTTGTGCTTGCAATGGCACTCTCAAGGTACCCCCCCCCCCCTTTTTTAATTTTATTTTCCTTTAATCTTGAAAAAAATTGTTTCTTTAATGTTGTTTCTTTTTTAATTTATAATTTTCGCTTTTTTTGCTACCCTTTTTTATTTGCTTTCTTGGGTTGGACTTGGAAATGTGTGTTGTTTTGTCTGCACTAGATGGGCATGTAGGGGTAGTAGTCCGCCCAGAATGACTCTCTTCTTTATTAAAATACTATTTCGGATGAATGTGCTCTTTTCCTTCTATTGTTTTTTTTCTTTCTAGGGTTGATTTGAATCTTATTATTTGAAAAAAAAAGGTTCTTGATATTGAAATTTTGGTTATAAGTTTCAGTTTTTTTTGCTACCCTTTTTTATTTGCTTTGTTGGTTGGCTTAGGAAATGTGTGTTGTTTTATACTCTTTTCCTTCTCTTTTTTTCTTTCTTTCTGGGGTTGATTTAATCTTATTATTTGAAAACAAATTGTTTCTTGATGTTGAAATTTTTAGTTCTTTTATTTCCTTGTTTGCTTGTCCTGTTTCCTCTATTTTTTTGAAAAAAATTGTTTCTTAAAGTCAAATTTTGGTTATAAGTTTCAGTTTGGCTTTCTTGGGTTGGTTTAGGATTTAGGAAATGCGTGTTATTTATTGTACTCTTGTTTTTCATTTCAAAATGTTTAATCCTTTTTTTTTTCTGGGGTTGCTTTAATTTAATTTTTTGTTAATTTTA
This sequence comes from Anisodus acutangulus, assembly GCA_029783415.1. Taxonomy (NCBI): domain Eukaryota; kingdom Viridiplantae; phylum Streptophyta; class Magnoliopsida; order Solanales; family Solanaceae; genus Anisodus; species Anisodus acutangulus. The sequence goes on from CM056505.1 coordinate 13,494,450, forward strand.
TTTCTTATATTTGACATCTTAGGTTTTGCTACACTTTTTTCTTTTGGTTTATTTTTTTTCTTTCTGTGGTTGATTTAATCTTATTATTTTGAAAAAGGAAATTGTTTTTTAATGTTGAAATTTTTAGTTACTCCTATACGTTTTAATTTTTGCTACCCTTTTTATGGGGTTGCTTTAAATTATTTTTTTTGTTTAATGTTTCTTAAAATTTGAATCTTTTTGTTTACGTACAAGTTTAAGTTTTGCTACCACTTTTTCTTTGCTTTGGGTTGGGAAATGTGTCTTGTCTTCATTGCAAGTGGCTACAAAAAATTTCTCTCTTTCCTTAATATAAAATGAAAGATTGATGCTTTTGATGTGTCTTTGTGGAAGACTTAAAATTTTCTTCTTCTTCTTCTCTTTGTTTAATTAGCTTTAGCAACTCCCTATGTAAACCATAATAAAAGAGTCAAAACAACTTTTTGTATAGGTAAAAAATTGGCTTTTACAAAAAGGTTCCATAAGGTATTGTAAATTTTTATATTTTTGGTGTTTGTGCATCTCTTTTTTATTCTTCACATGATTGAATGCCTTATGCTGTGCAACTTTAGGAGTTATTTTTGTCCTTATCTAGAAAATCAATAACTGTGCTTGGTCACCAAACATTTCTATTCTCATTAAATGTGGATTTTTAATATTCTGACCCTCGTTGATGAGAAATGTTTACCTGCAGCAGAAAATGTGCACCAAATAATTAAATGCATGACCAAACGTCTATTACTCCCATAGGTATCAAAAGAGTGTCACTTAACCTTTATTTTTTTTTCAAAAGAATCGTCTACCTACCAAATAAAAAAAGAATTAGTGTTAAAGTGATCATATCTCAGTACTTATTTAACTAGGGATATTTTTGTTAAATTATTCATTTTTGCCTAGGTATTTTCCTTAAAGACGTACAAATGACTAAGTGAACACTCTTTTTGATCCGGATGGAGTATTTGTGACCCTTTATGATTAAATACTAAGTTTTAGGGGTTTGTAAAAAATTGCTCATTTTCCCTAGTGGCTTACTGCTAATGGCAGTTTTATTGGGAATTTTTTTTTACATTTAATTATAATTAATGATAGTATTCAAATGTCAAAATATTGAGAGTAAATGCTTTTTCAGTTATTCTGGATTCCACACGTGGGTTTATGGGAGTTTTTGTGATTTAGTTTTGAGTCACTTTAAATGCTTTTTTCAGAATAAGATACTGAATTGGATCTTAAGGACATATCTTCATGGATTACAATTGAATGATAATTTTTAATGCCCTTTTTGCAAGCATAGTGCTACTAGATTTGCTTCCCTTTTATGCTCAATTCTTATGTTCACATTGAATTGTAGTCTCTTTGAATTTTGATCAAATTTTCAAAATCTGCTTATTTTGAAAAATGTTTTGCGATAATGTACTTTTGCAGAGTAACAATTTGTGTTTGGCTAATCAATTTGAAAAACTTTTGTGCTTGGCCAATGTTCCAAAAGTGCTTTGGGGAAAAATTGTTTTTTTAGCTTATGAAAAACATCTGCTACGGCTCAAAAGCACCTAATTTTTTCAACTTAAAAGCTTTGCTAAACACCTCAACTTTCTAAAGTTAGCACTTTTTTGAAAAACATAAGCACTTTTGTCTTCCCAGAAGCTTAGCGAAACATGCTATTAGTAGAGCTTGTTAATGCTGCACTTTCACTTCAATATGTTCAAGATTTCTTATGTACACCATTAGATTAAAAAGCCGAGTATTGAAATTCTGTCATCGATTGGACCTGCAGTTTGCTCATAGAAAATGTATTCAGAAATGGTGCAACAAGAAAGGTGACATCACCTGCGAAATCTGTAATAAGGTTGGTAGCTTTAAAGCACCTGCATTAATGGGAAGATATATCTCTATTCTCAAGTGAAATTGATTTGTTATGTGTATTTTGTCAGGTCTTTTCACCAAACTATACCCTTCCACCTGCAAGGAGCAATCCTGATGTAATGGCAATTGATATCAGGTAAGTGCATCAGGTTGTTAGTTGTATAATATTCGTTTTCTTTCAAATCTTATGAACATTTCTGTATAATAAATACCTTATCGACTGTGTAAGACATCTTTAGAAGTTCTGATTCATTGAAACTTGCTGTTTAACAATGGAAGAAGTAGGGACAAACTGCTTTTTAGGTTTATCTACTTCGGCTATTCTATATGCCAATTGGTTAGTAAGTATGAATTAGTTGTAACCTCGCTTAATGGTCATCCTTACACTAATGTAAATATATATAATCTCAAATGTCAAGTTTCCAGCATCTACCTAAACAGTAAATACTCTGTTTCTAATTGATGTTTCAAGCATTCTCACCTTTTTATTCTTCGATTTGTTTAAATCAGGCAAGCATGGGGCCCAGACATGGATATTAGAAATCCTCATTTTTTAGCTTTTGCTGCAGCTGAGCGTCAATTCCTGCAATCAGAGTATGATGATTATTCCATTGCTAGCAGTGGGAGTCTAGCATGTTTCCGCTATGTTGCAATCATTGTAAGTATAAGCTGTGTAATGCTTCTATGTTTTAGTCATTCTGTTTGTAAGCACTTCATTATTGAAGGTGGTTGTCTTCTATTAATGCAGTTGATGCTACTCTTGCTGATACGCCAAACTTTGATGGTCACAAGGGACTTCGCAATGGTGCAGGACTCATCTACATTCTTCAATGTAAGTTGGAGCCATTATTCCATATATCTTTTCTCTTCCGAGATAATTTGCCAATAAGTTGTGCTGAAGGGTTGCAGTAGGCTGGAAATATGGTTTTAAAAAACAAGTAACCATCCAACCATTAGACATGGGGTTGGATAACTGACTTTTTGAAAATGGATTGAATATGGATGCTATCCACTAATAAATGGATATCCATATTGTATGTTTGTTATTTGTCGTGAGTTCTTGCTTTTTGGGAGCCTAAGCGTATGACTTTTAGCTTGTCTTCTCACCTGACTATTCCTAAAGCCATGATATCCATATTATCTGTCGGTTAACCCATCGTTTATCTGTGTTAAATACGGGCAGGTCGGATATTTTATCTGTTTTTATTTAACCCGTTTTCGACCCGCTCGTTTGTCACTCCTATGTTGCAGTGCCATGCTGTTCCAAGAATTGGTTCTTTCATTAGGGAAAAAAAAAGTAAAAGAAAATAGGACTCATTGTTTGTATCATTGAATGTGATTACGAAGTGTACTGCCTTGTATCAGCAGTTAGCATGACATTTACATCATGTTTCTGAGGTTTAATTTGTTTGTTATGGATGCATGTATTATTCTTCCAAAATCTTTGCATTACGATCTTGTGTAGAGAACTTTTGTTGATTTTTTTATACATAAAGAGCGACACATGCACAGACACTCTAATCTAATAAATCTATCTACCAATTGTTTTAAATTGAAGCATGTTTTGTGAACTTCAGTTTCAGATTTCACTTCTTCAGCTGGCGGCTTTCCTCCTCCCTTGTTATGTAATGGCTCGGACATGGTACATGATACAATGCCGACGAAGGAGGCAGGTATGTTCGCCTACGCCTAATCGGTTATCCTAATCATTCTCTTTCCTCTCCCATTCTGCGCTTAAATTTTGCGTACTTTTATGGATCGTTTGGTAGGAGGTATTAGAGAAAATAATACTGGGTATATTAGGCTTTGGTATTATTTAATCCCTTATTTGGTAGTGTTTTCAACCTATGTATAATTGTATTAGTTATACACCCTATTCAATACTATTCTTATGCATAGTAAACCATCCCATTAACAATGCCAATACTATTCCTATTCTACTACACCCTATTCGGTACTATTTAAAAATTATTCAATGCATATTATTTTTAATACAACAAACCAATCTGCCAACAAAAAATAATTTCATCATAACTAACAATGGCGGAGGCAGAATTTTCATCAAGGGGTTCAAAATATGAACGTGAAAATTACAGGATGAAAAGCAACGCGGGGCATCCGCTAAGTTTTAATTCGTCTTGTCATGTCCGTTTAACATTTTCCCCCTACTTTTGCCCTACCACATCGAGTCCTTAATTTGTGCTTTTTCCCCCTTTCACTTTGAAGTGTTCTATTTTATTTTTATTTTTTATTTTTTATTTTTTATTTTTTATTTTTTATTTTTTATTTTTTTCTTTCGAGCTAGTGCTCTTCAATCATTATTACTTCAAAAAGCATTAAGGTTCTTAAAAAGGGTGTTGGGATTGAATTTTTAATATTATAATACATATTTAGTACTCAGAAATAATAAAAATAAAAAGTACTCAACAACATCAATATTAATATATAAATGATAATAGTATAGTTGAAAAGAACGAGCTATATAACTCGATAAAATAAATGGTAAAAGCTGATAAAACACATGAATCTTGTAGCTATAAAACGAGTCAAATGTGGAATTTTTTTAACAAGTGTGACAGAGAAAATATAGAGAGAGATATGCACTGTGAGATCTAGCTAGGGTTTTGATTTAGAAATGAGAGAATCGGGCTATTTTTCCAAATGTGTGGCATTCATTATATAACTTTCTTAACCACTGAGCCAAACTCTTCAGTTGTGTTAAGGAAGTGCATTGTAATGTATTTACTCAATAATATTCAAATTTGACCTTATGTATATAGTTAATTTTGCTCCGCCCCTGATAACTAATCCCAACATTACTGATACATCTTATTCAATACTATTCTTATACACTCTACCAAACGATCCCTTAAGTCCTTGATCAGCCAAATATGAAGCAACCATTAAGTCGTAAAGAACCGAATCAAGTACAAAAGAAAAGAGGTTCATCTGTAATGTACCTTAGAACTAAAACTGCTTAACTCTGCCTTAATCGTAGTAGCTTATTGGAATAAAATCAGGAAAATGGTTCCTTGGTATCTATTGCCTACATATTTGCTAACTTAAAAGACGTTCATGATATAATTTCATGTAATTGATTTTGTTTTCCTGCCAACATCTCCTTTTATTAACAGTTGCTTGAATTTTTATATTAATCATATGGTATCCACGGCTAAATCCTACTACATTTAGTTCAAGTTAAATGAATAATCTGCTGAGTTTTTTGAAAGTAGATTTGCACTCAATAGCCAAGGGATAACCGGAAACATATCACAAGGCTTGATGTTTGTAAATATTGACGTCGGCCCTTTGGACTTTTACTACTATTTGATGTCTAAGAGTCCCCTGCTCCCCTCTGTTTTCACGTTAGAACTGCAGATGGAAAGCTCTTTTGCTTTATCTTACATGTGCACGCTTGATTTCAGGGTTAAGATGGAACCATGTTTGGTAGCTTGAGCCTTTGTCTGTCTCTAATGTCTCTTATGGGCAAATGATGCTGTACATCAACCTTCTCTTTCGAAAGATTTCTGTATTTATCTTCCAAGATGCAACGTTAAGTTAGCACGTTGGTGCTGCAAAACACCTTAGCTCTTTGAGTTCTACATATAATGTCCTTCATAGTTTCTCCTTAGACGTGAACTCGGAAGCAAATGTAAATGTGAGGATTTGAGTTCACAGGCTGTTTTTATCACCTTCTGTAATCTGAGTTATTGGATGTCATTAAAACAAATCCATATGAAATTTCTAATGGAAGAGTAAAAGTTATCTGCATTTTTAATGTCTTTTAGATATTTGAATTGGTAATTATGGTGACTTAGGATACTTTTTACATACTCCCTCCGTCCCAAAAAGATTGTTTTAGTTTGACTTGGTACGGAGTTTAAGAAATAAAAACCTTTTGAAATGCATTATCTAAAATAAGTTTTAGATATTTGTGTGGCCGTAAATCATCTCGTAAAATGTGACAATCTTTTGGGGACAAACTAATAAGGAAGTAAGACTATTTTTAGGACGGAAGGAATAGTTTTCAAACAAGTATGTAACTTTTCTTTGAAAAAACTTTCCGTCTGAATTTACAGTCTAAATTAAGAAGTTTTAACTCTTGAGATTCGAGTTGTGCGACATAAATTGGGACAAATGGATTACATGTTTTATTTGACTTAATTAGTCCATGGGAGGATTACAAATTCTAACACTGAATTATTCTTTGTAAATTGAACGAGACTAGTACTTATCATCATTAACAGGCGTAGGATTTAAGACAAAATAAGATAAATAAGATTTGAGTCATCAACTTCCGTGGCAAGTAGGGATTTATCTATGTGATATGTAGAGATTTTTTTGGGACCGTAAAGGGAGTCTCAGTGATCTTTTCTAGGATTCCTTATCATGCTTTTAGATGTGCTCATGCAAATCCAGGCAAATTTGGATAGGGAAGATTTAACTTTTTGTAGAGGTCTTGGCGAAAGCTTAACCTTTCTACTTCGAACTTCTCATTTTATTGAAACAAACACTTGCAGCCAAAAACGAACATTTGCGGCCAGTTATTTCTACTTTTCTAAACTTTGATATTGACGATTCACACATTCCATGAAACATCTGAGGGGGAACACATAGAAAATACGAGACTGGTTCAAGACGAAACCTTTATCATTGGAGCAAAGTGGGGAAAAAACAATCCAAGGTGGTTAACTTTTTTCAAAAGATGAAATAGAGCTCTTTTGTACCATATCTTGAAAAAACTTTTAAGTGAAATTGGGACAAAAAGAAGTCTAAACAGAAAAATCCCACCTTGACAAAGGTTTTTAAGGGGTTTGCTATCCAAATAACTGAAAATTTTGGTTTACTATCTTACTCAGGTTACTGCGAATAAAAAAAATAACTTATCATTTAACCTTGACATATCACCTCAGTTAATATTTAAATAGTTAGATTCCATTTATATTCAAACCCCACTTGTGAGATTATACTGAATATGTTGTTTAAGATTTCATTTGTATAAATCCTTCATAATTTGTTGCCCAAGTGGACGAAAGTTCTTTCTGAACTAGGCTGACTGGAGAACTAGCTTTTGTAGTCAACAAATTACAAACTTCCATTTTCTTTGTTCTAACATTAATTTTCTTTTCCAGCAAACAGTTTAACTGAACCATTAATGTTTAATCAATCAAATCTGTCCATCAGCTACATGACTAAACAACGTTTGCATTTTTTTCCCTTTTCCTAATTAGGCTGTAAATTGTCTTAAATTTAAATCAGTACGCTACATCAAAAAAACCTATAAAGAAATTAATGTGTTGAAGAACTGATAAAGCAAAAATCACCCGTATTTCGGGAGTTGGTTTAAGCGAATATCACATTGGACCTACAAAGAGAAAAAAAAAACTAAAAAAAACAGTGAATAAATTCCTATTTTTTATAAGGTAAAGTAGTGAATAAATTTCACTTATCGAAAAAACCTCAACAGCTCAAAAAAGTAAAATAAAAATGTATTAACAGGGAAAGAATTTTGAACACAATACATATGCTGCATTTATTATTCCCAAAGGTTGGTGGAATAATGAAAAGAATTTAGAGGCAAGTAGCATCATATAAATGAATTGAAGAAACGAGCAAACACATGGTTCTAGTAACCTTTTTTTTCTTTTAGTTTCTTCGAGTATTGATAACAGTACACATGTATGATTACCAATCAGAGTTATCATGTAAGCATGAAATCACTACATACAGTTTATATGATTACTCATAATTTTTAAATAGAATTCTTTACTTTTACACTTCATAGTTTTGGAAAGTAAATTAAAGTACTTCTAGACACAATGAATTGTGCAGTTGGAGTTTATAAAGCATCTTTTGGGGTGCTTGTAACACTATCATTCCCTTCTCATGATTAATCAACTTGCTACAGTTCAAGAAGACAAGACTAGAAGTTAACACAGTATACATATATCTCTCACCAAAAGCAAGATCACAATGCAACAACAACAAAACTACTATAATCCCACAAGTGGGGTCAGGAGAAGGTAGTGTGTACACAGACCTTATCCCTACCTTTGGTACATTTGAAAAAAAAGGAGGCATGATGTTAGGTAAACAATGTCAATATATGCTATTACAAATGTAACACGTGTACAAGGAAGTTCTACCAATAATCCAAACAAGAACAAGTTCCATTTCTAAAATGATGAAACCTAGATCTATCTCTTACTATAATTTCCCTCTGATAAATACTTGAAATAAGCTTAGTAGCTGTGTGGCAGTCATTGCAAACCCTTAAGTTCTTTATAATTCTAATAGGGGCATCGGAATCAGAAGCAATAAGTGCATAAGCAATGACTAACCTTTCACTATGGTATGAAAGGGCATCTTCTTTCTCTTCCTCTTCAATGTCAAACAAAACTTCTCTTGTTCTTGACTTATGACCATGTTCTTGCAGCCTTCTATGCATCTCATCTAGCTTCAAATATATCAATTTGGCTTCGAGTCTTATCGCCAATAAGGAACTCGTGCATGGCACCATCAATATCGACAATGCTATTACCAGGAGCTTCGTCAATCCCCTGATCTTTCATCAACTTCCTTACATTTTTCACATCATCCCACCTGTTCAAGCTAGCGTACATATTCAATAGTAACACGTAATTCCCACTGGTCTCTGGCTCTAGCTATATCAATTGTTTCAAAGCTGATTTGCCTACCTCTAAGTTACTATGAACTCTAGCAGCTCCAAGTAAGGACCTCCAAAGAACTGCATTTGGCTTCATAGGAATGGTCTGAACTATTTCCTCAGCCTCCTTTACTCGGCCTGCTCGACCGAATAGGTCCACTAACGTCCCATAGTGCTCAAGATTAGGCTCAATGCCATACTCCTCCTTCATTGACTCGAAAAATTTGCAGCCTTGATCAACCAACCCCACATTAGAGCAAGCACACATTATAATTAGCATTGTTACATTATCAGGAACCAAACCTTCTAACTCCATTTTCTTGAAAGGTCAAGGGCTTCCAAACCGAGGCCATGAACTGTAAGTCCTCGAATCATTGCAATAAAACAATAAGTGTCTCTTTCGAGCAATCGATCGAATACCTGCCGAGCAAAATCAAGACGCCCACAATTTGCATGCAGGGCAATTAATGCTGTGCCAACAAACAGATTGAGCTTGAGACCATTACTAAGCACATAAGAATGAGCCCATAAACCCTGACTAAGTGCACCTACATCAGCACAAGAACTAATCAATGCCAGTGCCACCACACTAACTTCATTAGGACTAGTCAAAGATTTCTGCATTTGACTAAATAAAAGTAAAACCTCCAATGATAAATTAGTGCTATCATAAGCATTATCAGGACTGGCTTCATACTGAACAGAAGAGTTACGGGCATAAGCTGTAAGTATGGAGTTCCAAGAAGCTAAATCTGGTTTAGTAATTTGATCAAAGAGAAACCTTGAAACACCCAATTCCCCGCACTTGGCGTAGAAATTAAGCAATGAGGCTTGAACAAAATGATCATAAGGTGGTTCAAGGAATTTCAAGACACGGGTGTGCAAGGCTCGGCCATGTTGAAGCCATGGTTGAGAACTACATGCCTTAAAAAGAGAAGGGTAGGTGTAACTGTTGGGTATGAGAGTGGTTTGCGTAAGAATACGAGTGTAAAGGGCTAAGGCAAAGTGAGTTTGATCATCTCCTTTCCTAGCACGTGATGATGAGATGAGGGTGTTGAAATGGAAGATTGTTGGATTGGTTACTTGGTTGAAGATGCTTAGCGCATAGGAAATGGTAGCAGCTATGGTGGAGGATGAAATGAGAATGCGACTGAGAGGGCAAGTGTGGAGAATAAGCCCAGTTGTGATCATTTGAGCATGCACTTGCTTGAGGGTGGCTATGTTTTTGCATTGTACTATGAGTTTGAAAATTGGGTGGGCAGATTTTGGGCTCAATGTTTTCATGTGATGCGCTGGAAGCTTTGCAAGACAAACAAAACCTCTCACAAGTCATTATTGCAAAATGAGAGCTCTCCTTTTGATGGTGCACTGGCACAGTATTAATCGCATGGCAGAACTCAACACCAATTCTGATCATGCCCACATCTAAAAATCAAAAGATAACATTGTTAGACTCAACATTCAGCATATATATGTTTAGCACACAGGTAAACAAAAAATTACACACCAGGTTAATATGGACAAGATTCCTTTCCTTTTTAATCAACTCAGTTACATATTGCTATGATTTATTCCAATAACCGCACCCAAGGGTGTGCCTTGTAGTTAATGAACTTGGGATGGAGTACTAAGGTTCAAATCCCAGTTGAAGCAAAAAAATGTTTGGTGTTCTCTTACCATCTGTCTAAGCCTTGGTAGGCAAAGTTATTCGGTACCTGTGCTGGTGGCAGGTAGCATGTACCTGGTGGATTAGTCGAGGTGCGGATGAGCTGACCGGGACACCACCATTATTTAAAGAAAAAGAATTTATTTGGATATTCTGAACCACCCTGCTTGGACTATCATCAATTTCAGTTAGGATAGTCATAGTCTTCCATTATAAATGAAACGTACAGAAACATACAGATCATTGAAATTTGATAAGTAAACTAATACTCTCTATTAAAGACGAAAACAAATTTTAAATGGAATCACAGCATCTTTCCATAAAGTGAGAAACAGTACTTGTTGTCTTTAGAACACTATAGATCAGACACATTATTGGGAAACACAAGAGAGAGAGACTGCACTTGGCAGTCTAGAGGGCCATAGTTCATATGAATAAGTGAACATAATGCCATAATCACTTTGGTGCATGATAATTCATCAACAATGGGAGTTCAGGTCATCCATAATTCATTTCACTTGGCAGCTGAGGAGTTCAAGCATTTCGTTTTATGGAGCCCAGCAAATGAGCGACCAGCTTCGCACTTGCTTAACAGAATAGCAGCAGCCAGAGAGGTTGTTAACAGCATGTGCATGAGCTCATGTTGCGACATAGGAGGCAATTATATGCAAGTTGCAATGAACTGAATTTACTGAAATTAGTTAGGCGATTAGTTGTATTCCTCAGTTGTATATAGAGTATTGAGTAGTAAAAGTAGCCCTGTGTTGGTTATCTCAGATGTAATTCCTGGACCAACTTTCAGCATTCAAACTCATAGTTCCTGAGCTGATTCATTTGTATTTGTAATTGACCCATTAGTACCAACAGGAACTGGAGCCTTTTGAATCCTTGAGCCAGTGTTGCAATGGTGAAAAGTGCAAAAACAACAGAGTCTATTGAAGTGGATGTAAAGGAACTCATTAAGAAATATACAGGCCTTTTGAGCAGCCTAAATAGTTTCCACCTCACAGGGGTAACAATGATGACAGTGTACCCTGGTTAGAATATCCAATGAATCAGTCCAACAGTGAACAACAAAAAAACAACATACCCAGTGTAGTCCCACAAGTGGGGTCTGGGGAGGGTAGGATGTACGTTGACCTTACCCCTATCTTTGTGGGGTAGAGAGGCTATTTCCGATAGACCCACGGCTCGAGAGAAAAGACAGGGGTGTGACAACAAATAGCAAGATAAGAAGCATGGTATCAAAAAAATATGACAACAAAATAGCAAGATAAGAAGCAAATGCGGCAAAATAAACTACGCGATTACTACCTAATACTACTAATACGGAAACCTCTCGGTTACCTACTAAGCTTCTAGCCTAATCCTCGACCTCCAGGTAACATGACATCCTTAGCTTCTACTCCCTCCGTTTCATAACGAGTGGTATTTTTACCTTTTCATATTGAGTTCAAAATAAGTGGGTGTTCACAAAATCAAGAAGGTATTGATTTTATTCTTCCAATTTTACCCTTATTTAAATAAACATAGTTTTACATAAACCAAGAAACCATTAAAGATCTACTTCTTTTTCGAGATATTTGATTAAGGGTAAGTTAGTAAAAACACTTTTTACTTTCTACGAGTGAATAGTTTTCTTAAGGGGTGTGACCAAACTAAAAACACCACTTATTATGAGCACATCGTTTCTAGGATGGGTACTTGGTCTCCTTATATGGTAGTGGGGTGATCCTCCGCTCATGAGCTAAGCTTTTGGGTTAAGTTAGGCCCAATATTCATTTCTTTTTATAATTTACAACATTGTAGCAGAAAGCAGTGACTAGCTTATTTCAATTGGTGGGAAAATAGCAGACTCATATTTAGCATCCTTAGATACTTGCATTGACCTCACACTTACACTCCCGCACTTAGAATCATACAATCAGTTGGTGTAACTCGCTTCATCCCATACTTTGCTCATACACAACTCCTAATGTCGTTCGGTTACTCTCATTCAGGCAATTAATCAAACAACTTAAATTCATAACATACTTCACATGTGAGTATAGCTCAATCTTTAGGCCACCCAATAACAGTAACACATTTGCTAGGCACTTCATACATTACGTTCCAAATTATGTCTTAATGTTGCACCAAAAGATAAGCTACAGGGGATATGGGGGAAGGGTCGCGGATATGAGAGATATGGAGGAGAGAGGAATACCTGGAAGTCGTCGGGGAGAAGTGGTGAGACGGATGGGAATGACCGGAACAGTGGTATAAAATGGGTGAGTGTTGGGGAGGGAGGTGTTCTTGTGTTTTAAACATCAGAATTTATACTAGTTTGGATGGTGTTTAGATGTTTCATAATGACTCATATTATATTGGGTTGTACTATATTATTTATAACAATAATGACATTTATTGGAGTAATATATTATTTTTTTATAAAATTAATTCTCTATAATAGGCTCTACTCAAATATTATGTCATAATATTTTATTAAAAAAATATATGTATAAAAATAAAATATTAAATATTTATGGTAAGCATTATTAATGCCATGTACATAATAAATTTAAAATATTTAAATTATTAATTAATTTTAAATATATGTATCACTTAGATTTAAATTATTTATCACTATGATATAACCAGTTATGAATTTATTTTGGGTAATTTATTAGTCTATTCAATTTTTAATTAACGGGATCTGAAAATCAATAGATATTTTAAAATTGACAAGTATTTTAATTTCTTTTATAACATTAAAAGTACAGAAAAATAATTCTTTTGCGTATTTTTGTTTATAAACTAAATGAAATCTAAACATCTTATGCTAGTATACATACCTAACAACACCTCACTATAGCGGCTAGAATTTTTTTACTAAAACATCGTTATTATATAGTGGTTTGACTGTATATCATTTTCATCGTTACATAATGTCACAAATCAACAATTCGAAAGAAAAAACTACAAAAAAGTAGGTTACAAGATGAAGTTATTATAGAAAGATAGGGTAAAGATAAAATATGATTATTAGATAACAAATAAGAAAAAATGAGAAATTTAAAAAATGTGTAAATATACCCTTTAACTTTACGAGTTAGAGAAGATATACTCATTGTTAAGAAAGTGGTTCATATATACCCTGTTGTTATACAAATGATGCAAATATACCATTTTTGCTGACAAAATAATTTTAAAAAATCATTTAACTTATTGTTTAATTTTAAAAAATGTCATATGACTTTAAAAAAAAATTACCCATTTTTTTAAGTAGACTTATTTTTTTAAAGTCATGTGTTAATTTATTTTGGTGGGTTGAGTCTGGTTCGTTTAAAATAATGGGTAGATTTACTTTTTTAAAGTCATGAAGATATTTTTTTAAACGAACCAGACCCCACTAGAAAAATTACCACGTGGCTTTAAAAAAATAAATATATTTAAAAAATGGGTATACTTATTTCTTTAAAGTCACTTATATATTTAAATTAAATTAAATGATTTTAAAAAAAAATCTGTCAGTGAAAATGGTATATTTGCCTATTTGTATAATGACAGGAGTATATATGCACCAGTTATGTAACGGCAGGAGTATATATGCACCACTTTTTTAATGAGTGAATATTTGCTCTAAATCGCAAAGTGATACAGTATATTCGCACCTTTGTCTAAAAATTAATAAGACAACGACGCAATCACACCAAAAAGGTCGTTACATAAAATAAAACTTTCCGTCATTACGTAACAATGAACTTAACAATATAATATAATAAAATTTAAATAACAATCAAAACAAATTTTATATTTAAACTAACAACACAATACGATACAATAGGTAACAACCATCCAAACAAGGTGTAGCGGGGAGGATTAATTTCTGAAGTTGTGTAGCTGCCGATGTAGCTCGCGAAGTGTAAGAGTTCACTGTTTGTTCCCATACCTGGAGCTAAGTTTCTGGACAATTTAAGTGAAAGTTTAGTTGTGTAATTAACCTATATATTCCAACCGGAAACAATCTCTCTATCTTCTAAGATAGAGGTAATTCTACTCTCTTCAGATGGTGTTTCGCACAAATGTCCCTTTTTCGGGGTGATCTTTAATTTTTGCCTCCCAAATTGAAAATATTTAATTTTCTCCTTTCACCTAAAAGCCTTGGGTTCTGGGTACGAATCCAACTTAGTCAAAAATTTAAAAAAAATGCAAGGCGGAGTTTGGATTTTGTAAGACATAGTTTGCCTTTACATAAGGCAAACTCTAACTTAAGACAGAGTTTGCAGGCAAATTATGCCTTGCGAATTCCTTTTTAATTTTTGACTGAGCGTAAGTTTGAATCCGGACCTCGAGGTATTTTCAACCATTTTTTTAAGCGAAGGACAAAAATCAAAGACCAACAATTTGAGGGGCAAAAATTAAAGACCAGTGCCTTTGGAGGAAAATCTGCTCAAAAAAATGTCTTCAGATACTTATAAAATTATACTATGTATGTTGTTATTGTACCCCAGCTATCTCCAATAACTTTTCCATTTTTTTTCTTGATCTTCCTAAAAAAATTAAGGTCTAACAAGATAAAAGAAAATCAGATTAGCTATGAACTAAAATAATTCTATACTATAGATAGAAAGTGTTAAGATACAAGTGAATTAAAATGTGTAGGTTGCCATTCAAGAAGCGTCGTATTTATAATCGTGGGGCGCCGTACATCGATTTCATCACTTTTGCCTCTACCTCAAAGATATAAATTGTATCTCTAATTTTGATTCAAATTTGCGGCTATGATCCCGGGATGGTGGTACAAATTCAAAAGAACCAAATAACCAATACCACATTTTATACCTTTTGGCCTTAATCATTGAATAAATGAAACTTTGACGAGTAACTAATTGATTGTCTTTCTTTCAATTATTTTTTTCCCTCTCTCTAGTTTATTAATAACAAAACGGATTTTTTTAATATATAAAATTAGGAAAAAATCTTTTTTCGTATTCTTTCATAACATAAATATTGTTAAGAACTCTACGGCATGAAAACAAAAAAGCTTATGACGCCGAACTGAACTCCCGATAGATAAAGAGAAAATCGAAATAAATTTCAGTATATATGCATGTTGTGCTTCATTCCTAGACTCCCCCATAAATTTTGATAGTTTGATTCTCATATCACCATCCAAACACAATATCGGTATTTAGAATTAGGTCCAATGTGTTCCAACTCCAAAATCATACTTCTTTTAACATTCACAATTTTGCACACACTAGAGTGTTAAAAAATAGTGATATTAGCTTTTTCACATGACTTTAGTGTAGATTCTTTCAATTTGACGTCTTCTACAATCTCTAGTTCAAATGTATTAGCGAATATTTTTCGAATATTCTCTGTATATTTTGTAATTATGATAGATGTATATTTAAGGTAACTTAGGATTCTAATTGTATTAGGAATCAACCTTTGTAAGATAAGTTAGGATTCGTACCATATTAGGAATCAACCTTTGTACAGCTATATATATTGCGAATAATGAAAGGAATCCCCAAGGGAAATTATTCTATCTTTCATGGTATCAAGAGCCTAAAACCTAAATCCTCATTCCCGGCCGAAATCAGAATTTTTTTCTCGCCACGAGAAAAAATAATTGGTTTCTTCCTCCATATTTCGGCAAAACCAGAAAATTCCCTTCCCTCGACAGGCGACAACCATGTCTTCCCCCACAAATTCTGTTTCATCCACTGGCACACTTGAAAACCCCTCTCAACGTTCAGTATCTTCTTTTCATCCGGCATTCGCCGTTAACAACATCAAGAATTTTATCCCTATAATTCTTGACCAAGAAGACTGTCAATATTCCATGTGGATGGAATATTCTACATTCATGCATGTGCATACAACGTGCTCGATCACATTGACGAATCTGTTCCTCGTCCCACCGATGTTACAGACTCAATCTGGCGTCGTCTTGACGCCATCGTCAAACAATGGATCTACGACACCATCTCCAAAGATCATTATGCACTATCATGAAAACAAAGCTACGGCACGTGAACTTTGGGTCCGGCTAGAAGAAATCTTTCAGGACAATAAAAATACTCGGGCTGTGTATTTGGAAGAGCAATTCAACAATACCCGCCTCGAGAATTTTAACAACATGTCCGAATATTGTAAGCAACTGAAACTCATAACCGATCAACCATCCAACGTCGGGACTTTTGTTTCAGAAACCAAGATGGTGCTTCAACTTGTTGCGGGTTTACCGAAAGGTGAATATGACATACTCGCAACATTGATTCAACAAGCCGACCCTCTCCCAAGTTTCAACAAGGCACGTTCACAACTATTGTTGGAAGAAACTAGACGTGCTAAACAAGAGGAACATAATCAAAAGGCGTTAGGCGTTGACGGGATGGCAACACCGCGCCAGAAGAACCACCATCACAAGATGTCCAAAGAAGAAGAAGAAGACCACCTGGTTGTACCACACCAAAGAAAGAAGAAGCAGAAGAAGAATACCACCAAAGAAGAAGAAGAAGAAGCAGAAGAAGAAGAAGAAGAAGACTCGCACTAGCAAAGAAGACTGCAGCAGAGAGCACCGCAGCAGCAGCAGCTGCCGCCCGTCTCCCGACCGATTTGGGCCAGGCCTACACCACCGTGAACCTTCAACAGCCCGACGACAATTGGTACATGGACACCGGAGCCACATTTCACCTCACCCGGTCGTCAGGTAACCTATCTCAACTACGTCGGTTAAAGTGTCCTCAATTTATTACTGTCGGCAATGGTCATCGCATTCCAATTGAAGGTTACGGTAACACACACACCAAACATACACACCCGCCTTTCTCCCTAAACCACGTCCTATACACACCTAACATCATTAAAAACTTAATCTCTGTTAGAAAATTCACTAGCAATAATTCTGTGTCTGTCGAATTTACCCTTTTGGTTTCTCTGTGAAAGAACTCAATACGGGGAAAATTCTTACACGCCACAATAGTGTGGGAGACCTCTACCCATTCACTCAATGTTCCGCTGTCAAACCGCAAACACCTCTATCCCTTGCGGCAATCTCTCCCTCCACTTGGCACAACAGACTCGGACACCCCGGAGATCCAGTTTTTACTTTTCTTAGGACTTCTAAGCGTATTCAATGTAATAATGGGAAAATTGCCCAACACTGTTTTTCTTGTCCACTAGGCAAACATACTCGTCTTCCATTTATGTCATCAAACAGTGTTACTTTTTCTCCCTTTGATATTGTTCATGCTGATTTGTGGACATCTCCGATTGTTAGCTCTTTGGGTCATAAATTCTATCTAGTATTCTTGGATGATTTTTCACATTTTGTCTGGATTTACCCACTGAAATTCAAATCTGAAGTTTTTACAAAATTCCTCGAGTTTCACAAATTCATTAAAACACAATTTGAAAAATCTATCAAATCATTCCAATGTGATAATGGACGTAAATTTAATAACTCGACATTTCACAATTTCTGTTCTAAACAAGGCATGGTTTTCCATTTTTCTTGTCCATATACTTCTTCCCAAAACGGAAAGGCTGAAAGAATTATACGTACCATCAATAACATGGTTCGCACACTTCTGTTTCATGCCTGCCTACCACCGCCTTTTTAGGTCTATGCTGTCAAAATGGTAGAATCCCTTCTTAATATTTTACCAACTAGCACACTCCAAAACAAGACCCCTACCGAAATCTTATACTGTAGGCTACCATCATATGATCACCTACGTATTTTTGGATGCTTATGCTACCACAACATGGCCTCCACTGCACCTCACAAACTTGCACCTCGCACTCTGCCATGTGTCTTCCTTGGTCTATCTCCTAATCATCGGAGCTACTTGTGCTATGACATTGCTCTTGCAAAATCATCGTCTCCTGTCACGTCACCTTTGATGAGACAACCTTTCATTTTTCAAATCTCCAGAAATTTCAGACCACCGATTACATCTTTCTCGATGAACCAAGTCTGTCCCCGATCATCCAAAATCTATACCAACAAGAAATTTCACCTGTTCGGCTGGGGCCTCGCCATCGTCCTAAGACCACCCCAACAGCCTCCTCGCTTCACCCCTACAAATTTCTACCGAAGTCACCGTAAACTGGCCCACTGAATCACGCCCCATCGGTCCGTAACTGGCTGACCAAAGAACCTCCCACTCGACCCACCGCCATCGCTGCCTCATCGTATGGAGACTCGTGCACAACACAGGATCTTCAAACCCAAGGTTCACTTCAATATCTCCACACAAACCTTATCACTCATTCTAAAAAATCCAAAACTAGCAAAACTGGACCCAAATTGGAATGCGGCCATGTGCGAGGAATTTAACGCTTTAACCAAGCAGAACACTTGGGATTTGGTACCTAGACCCAAAGGTGTGAATATTATCCGGTGTATGTGGCTATTTCGGCACAAGTTCAGAGACAGTGGTGACTTAGAGATGTATAAGGCAAGACTAGTCGCCAATGGCACTAATCAGCAGGAGGGTATTGATTGTGGTGAGACATTCAGTCCGGTTGTTAAACCAGCCACTATTCGGACTGTTCTCAGTATTGCTATGGGCATGCATTGACCGATTCATCAGCTTGATGTCAAGAATACATTCCTTCATGGGGATTTGAAAGAGACTGTGTACATGCATCAGCCTCCTGGCTTTGTTCATCCGGCAGCTCCGCAGTTTGTGTGTCTTCTCAGAAAGTCATTGTATGGACTGAAACAGGCACCCCGCGCTTGGTATGATCGTTTTGCCAGGTATCTTTTGCTGATTGGTTTTGTATGTAGCAGGTGTGATAACTCTCTCTTCACTTTTCACCGAGGTAGCAGCACTACATATTTGCTATTATATGTCGATGGCATTGTTCTTACTGCCTCATCTGACGGTTTGAAGAATGAAATCATTGCTCTACTCAAAACTGAATTTGCTATGACTGACTTGGGCAAGCTAAGTTATTTTTTGGGTATATCGGTAACCAGATCTGCAGCCACTATGTTCTTATGTCAGCGTAAGTATGCAGAAGAGATAGTGTACAGGGCCAAGATAACAAATTGTAAAATTATGCCAACTCCGGTGGACTCCAAATCCAAGCTTAGTGCCAATGACGGTGCGCCAGTTTCTGATCCCACTCTATATCGGAGTCTAGCAGGTGCTCTTCAGTATCTTACATTCACTAGGCCTGATATTACATATGCCGTTCAGCAGGTGTGTCTGTTCATGCACGACCCCCGAGAGTCCCATTTTGCCCCCTCAAACGTATTATCAGATACGTTAAGGGCACACTAGACTTTGGATTACACTTATACCCCTCTGCCCCAACCAAGTTACTTGCCTACACGGATGCAGATTGGGCAGGATGCCCAGACACACGTCGCTCCACCTCAGGGTACTGTGTATTTCTTGGGGATAATCTTATCTCATGGTCCGCCAAGAGGCAGGCCACACTATCCCGTTCGAGTGTTGAAGCAGAATATCACGGTGTTGCTAATGTAGTTGCTGAGATCTGTTGGCTCCGAAATCTTCTTTTAGAGCTCCAGTGTCCACTCCGCAAGGCGTCTATAGTCTATTGTGACAACATATCTGCCATCTATATGTCTCATAATCCGGTCCAACATCAGCGGACTAAGCATATTGAGATGGATATCCACTTTGTGCGAGAGAAGGTTGCCCGTGGTCAGGTCAAAATTTTACACGTGCCTTCCTTTTATCAGTATGCAGACATCTTCACAAAGGGACTACCGCGACAGCTCTTCACCGACTTCCGATCCAGCCTTAGCGTTCGGCCTCCTCCCGCTCCGTCTGAGGGGGAGTATTAACGAATATTCTCCGAATATTCTTTGTATATTTTGTAATTATGATAGATGTATATTTAAGGTAACTTAGGATTCTAATTGTATTAGGAATCAACCTTTGTAAGGTAAGTTAGGATTCGTACCATATTAGGAATCAACCTTTGTACATCTATATATATTGTGAATAATGAAAGGAATCCCCTAGGGAAATTATTTTATCTTTCAAAATGGTTGAACTTCCACACTTGGCTTCACATACTGGCTTTCAATCTCCACTTTGTTGGTCTTATCAAAATCATAAACATTATTAGGATTATCGTAAAAATTGCTTAGGAAAGGAGACAATTAGAAATATTATTCCACCGACCACCACACAACTTACAAAAATGTTAATTA
This sequence comes from Anisodus acutangulus, assembly GCA_029783415.1. Classification (NCBI taxonomy): domain Eukaryota; kingdom Viridiplantae; phylum Streptophyta; class Magnoliopsida; order Solanales; family Solanaceae; genus Anisodus; species Anisodus acutangulus. The sequence continues at coordinate 13,514,850 of CM056505.1, forward strand.
TAGAATGTAGAAGTCACACAATTCGCTTCATATTATGGGAAGATTTGGGCAATTTTTTTCACAAGTAGAGTCCTCCGCAAATTAGACAAGGATCATTAAAATACGAATGATCAACATTCTACCAACTCTCATTCCAAGATGTCATGTTAAGACAACATAATACTAAATTAAACAAAAAAAAATATGAAACTTGAATAGATAAAAAGAAAGTCTATTCTAAAAAATAGTAAATTTGTAAGTCCTCCTTCAACAATGCCAAAAACTTATTGCCCTAAATTGCACACACAAATATACGCGATCAATCAAGTAATAATGTGTATGTAGAGTATTGTTTCCACGAAAACTTACTATCAATTAGTTATTAAATTAGGCCAATCTTTATCACTTTTTCAATTGTGTTATTTTAATTACTGCCATGTAATAAGACATGAAGATAACAAGAGGAAATTATGCAAGAGCACGCTTTGAGATTACATTAGGAGAATGAGATTCCAGACCTATGGTTTCTATCTAACAATCTTGTTAAACCCTTCAGTTTCTCACTTTTGCTTGCATCCAAATGCATGTAGACCTAAAAATCATATTAACACCCTTATCAATATGATCTGAGCTTAGTTGGACATATTTGAACACCAAAATTACTCAAAAAGACAGTAGGATTAGGAGTAAATTAATATAAAACACATATGAAATATGTCCTACATCATCTCACATCGATATGGGTTGTCCTTGCATGATACATAGAGTTTTTGTTCAAATTGCACTTTTACTACGACAATAGATGACATACTTCTTCTTCTTCTGATGCAATCCAAACTCTTGAAAGAACTGTTCAAAATTTCGTTTTATCTAGTTCACTTATAAAATTTAATAATTTATGAAATTTCATATTTTGGAACTTATGTTCATAATGATGACATGCTTTCCTTTGGCACTCTGAAGAAGTAAATCTTGATTTATAAATGAAGTAGTTAATGGCAGTGTTATCATTATCCTTTTGTAGTGACTAATCTTGCATTGATCCTAAAATAAAAAATCTATTTGAACAACTTTTTATTATTATTGATCCATTTGAATTACTAAATTACGAAAGGAGAAATAATATTTTCTTATTCTATCAAGAGGGTGCTATTGCTCTTAGAAATTTCTATTGAAAATAAGAAAAATATTAAAACTTTTGTTGGATTGCCACTACAAATCTAATTCAAATAAAATATATACAATAGTGGGAGATTATGGAACAAAAAAAACACAAAATCACTTGATTTCATCCTCGGTACAACCCAAATTCATAGTTCCCTTTGATTTTCACCCAAGTTCATGTACTCTGCTTTAGTTGTAGAGAGTGGAACACACTTCTACATCTTTGATTATCATGATATAGCTCTCTCAAAAAGTACATACGTATACAATTGTGAATATTCTATGATCAGGATCACATGCCATATTTGCATCTGCATATTATGTTAGGATAAAATCTTATCCTTCATAATACAACCAGTCTCCAGAGTAACCATTCAGGATTTCAGTATCCACTTTACTAATTCTCAATAGTTTTTTCTAGGATTATCGAACTGTTAGCAACTCCTACTACATGAATACTATCATGTTTGATGCATATCAATACATACATCATGCTTCTGACTGCTAAAGGATAACAAATTTGGCCATGACCTCTTTCTCCTCCCTAGTTGTAGGATTCATCTTCTTGATAAACTTTAGAAGACCAACAAGAAGTATGCTGGTTGGCTTAGCATTTTTCATGGTGATGCATGCTTTTCAGTACACTTTAATATATTTATTCTGGGATAACCATAACTTTCTACTTGTTCTATCACAAATAATCTTCATTCCTGAAGATTTCTGTGTTGGACCCAAGTCCTTTATGTCAAATGAATTGGAAAAGTCTCCCTTAAACTTGGCAATCAACTTCTTGCATGTTCCTACAATTAACATGTTATCCATTTACAATAAAACAATAATAAAATTATTATCAAAAAATATTTTGAAGTATACACATTGATCTGAAGAATCTTTGTACATTTTGAACTTTCATGAATGAGTCAAATTTCTTATAATGCTGTCTTGGTGCCTGTTTCAACGCATATAACCTCTTCTTCAATCTACCCATTAAGTATTCCTTCACATTGGCTTTAAATCATTTGGGCTGTTCTATATAGATATCTTCTTCTAGGTCTCCACGAAGAAATATAATTTTCACATCCAACTGTGTCATCTTAAGATCTAGGCTACCTGCAAGATCTATTAGCACGTGTGTACCACTATTGTATTTACCATATTTAGGGTATGTAATTATGGTAGAATTAGGATCACTGTTGTATAAGGATTTCACATTGTACACCTATATATATTTTGTATTAATGAGAAAGACTCACAAGAGAGATTAATACAATCTTTCATGATATCAGAAGCCTAAACCCTATTTCGGACAATAACCCACCTCTTTTCTTTTCTCGGAGCTCTATCCGCAAAAGACATCAATTGTCTTGTCAGAAGTCTCTCCCATGAATCTTTTTTCTTTTAATGTTTCAATTTTTCAGAAAAAGTCTTTTCCCAGACACATTGTCCTCTCCCAATATATCTTCCTTCCTTTTTTCTTCACTGTTTCAATTTTCAGAGAAAGCAAGCTTTTTCTGTTTTCTGTTTCTGCTCTCATGTATTCTCTACTGGCCGAAAATAATTATTATTGTCCTTTACCCGATAACAAATCAATGGCTTCCTTGACCCGTCAACAGCCCGATAATGCGTGGTATATGAATACGGGCGTCACGTCTCATCTCACCAACAACTCAGGTAATCTTCCTCAACTGCGTCAATTACCAACTCTACAATCTATTATGGTCGGTAGTGGTAATCGCATTCCAATTCACGGACTTGGCCACACCCTTAAAAACGTCCTTTATGCCCCAAACATCATAAAAAAATCTAATTTATGTTAGAAAATTTTTCACCGATAATTCTGTCTCGATTAATTTTGACCCATTTGGATTTTCTGTCACGGACCTCCGTATCGGAAAACTCCTTACGAGATGCAATATTGAGGGGGACTTATATCTTTTCCTACTCACATCCGATGCTAGTGTCACTCCTCCCACCGTTCTAACAACTATATCTCCCTCAATGTGGCATATTAGACTTGGTCATCCGGGATCTCACGTATTTTATTCTCTTAAAAACTGAAATTTAATCCAATGTAACAAAGGAAACATTTCTCATAGTTGCTCCTCTTGTCAGTTAGGGAACACGTTAGACTACCATTTATGACTTCTATGAGTACTACTTTCTCTCCCTTTGATATTATTCACGCTGATGTATGGACATCTCCCATAACCAGCACCTTAAGCCACAAATATTATCTGGTATTTTTGGATGATTTTTGTCACTTTCTTTGGGTCTATCCACTCAAACTCAAATGTCAAGTGTTCTCCAAATTTATTGAGTTTCGTACACTGGTTAAAACACAATTTGAAAAAGACATAAAATCGTTTCAATGTGATAATGATCGTGAGTTTAATAATTCCTTATTTCATAAATTTTGTGTGGCTAATGACATGTTTTTTCATTTCTCATGCCCGTATACCTCCCCTCGAAATGGTAAAGACGAAAGAATTCTTCGAACCATTAATAATATGATTTGTACCCTCCTTATTCATGCGTCTCTCCTTCATACTTTTTGGGTATATGCACCAAAAGTGATAGAACACATTCTCAATTTTTTACCTACCCGTGTGATTCAAAATAGGACACCCACCGAAATTCTTTACCGTCGGATCCCTACCTATGACCACTTAGAATTTTTGGTTGTATGTGTTACCTTATTCTGACATCCACGCCCCCCCCACACAAATTGGCACCTAGATCTACTCTGTGTGCATTCCTAGGTTTTTCGTCAAACCATAGGGGGTACCTGTGCTATGAACTTTCCACCGACAAAATCATAATCTCACGCCACGTCACTTTTGTTGAGTATGTTTTCCCGTTTGACAATATTCAAAAATTTGAAGTCACTGATTACAAATTTCTTGATGATTCAGACACATCACCGCTTGTCCACCAAGCTCTCCGACATGCTACCACTATTTCGGCAGCAGTCCGCACTCTGCCTTCACCACCTCCTGTCACTGCCACTACCGGCGATTAGTCCTCTGCCGGTACCACCACCTCTACCCAGTCACTGCCTCACACTGCTGCCACCGCCGACAGTGTCCCTACTCTAGTCCAGTCATTACCGACTGCTTCCATTGTCCCCCCTGTCGATTCCGGTCACCATCTCCGATACCCAATCGACACCCAATGTGTCTCAGTCATCGGCCGCCACCAAACCCTAAATTGTACCAGTCACCGGAACCCACAACACCACAAGTATCTGAAATAACACAATAACCCCACCACCATCACCGTACCCGACAACACCAGTCATCTGAACCCACAACACCACAAGTATTTGAAACAACACAACAACCCCACTACCGTCACCGTACCCGACAACACCCACCCCAACCCACATCGATCTACCCAAATCGATACCCACACCTCTCCCGATGTCGACCCCTACCCACCCGATTACCTCTCCCGTCGACCGATCCACCAGCCTACGCAACCCAGTTCCTACCACCAGTGACCCGACACCACACCCCCACTAAAATACCCAATCTACCCCTAAACCCACGCACCATATGGAAACCCGTGCTCAACACGAGATTTTTGAACCCTAAGTCCAATTTAACCTATCCACCCAAACTATTTTCCCAATTCCCAAAAACTTAAAATTAGCCAAACAAGATCCCAATTAGAATGCGGCCATGCGTGAGGAATTTAATGTTTTAACCAAAAAGCACACTTAGGATTTGGTTCCTAGACCGGAAGGGGTGAATGTGATCCGATGCATGTGTCTCTTTCGTCACAAATACAGAGACAATGGTGATCTAGAGAGATATAAGGTGAGACTGGTGGCTAATGGCACAAATCAGCAGAAGGGTATTGATTGTGGTGAGACATTCAGTTCGGTTGTTAAACCGGCTACTATTCTCACAGTCCTGAGTATTACTATGGGTAAGAACTGACCTATTTATCAGCTTGATGTGAAAAATGCATTTCTACATGAGAATTTGAAAGAAACAGTTTATATGCATCAACCGCCTGGTTTTGTCCATCCAGCAGCCCCTCAGTATGTATGTTGTCTCTGTAAGTGACTCTTTGAAACATGCCCCTAGAGCGTGGTATGATTGTTTTGCACAGTATATCCTACATATTGGTTTTGTGTGCAGCAAGTGTGATAATTTCCAATTTATTTTTCATAGAGGTAGTAGCATTGTGTATTTATTATTGTATGTTGATGATATTGTGCTCACTGTCTCCTCTGATTTGTTGAAAAATGAGACCATTACACTACTCAAAATAGAATTTGCTATGACTGACTTGGGGAAGTTGAACTATTTTTTAGGAATTTTTGTGACTAGATCTACAGATACTATGTTTCTTTGTCAGCGTAAATATGCAGATGAGATTGTATACATGGCTATTATGGCGAATTGCAAGATCATGACTACTCCAGTTGACTCTAGATCAAAGCTTAGTGCTTTGGATGGTGATCCAGTGTCAGATCTCACTCTTTACAGGAGTCTTGCAGGTGTACTACAGTACCTCACTTTCACCAGGCCTGATATTGCTTATGTTGTTCAGCAGGTATGCTTATTTATGCATGCCCTCAGGGAGCCTCAATTTACTGCCCTAAAATGTATCATTCGATTTGTTAAGGGCACACTTGATTATGGTTTGCATCTTTAGCCCTCCGCACTGAACAAGTTGTTATCATATACGGATGCTGATTGGGCAGGTTTTTCGGACACGCGACGCTCCACCTCAGGCTACTGTGTGTTCTTAGGAGATAATCTCATTTCTTGGTCCGCCAAGAGGCAACCCACATTATCCCGTTCGAGTGCAGAAGCAGAATACAGAGGCGTTGCTAATGTTGTTGCTGAGATCTGTTGGCTCCTAAAACTTCTTTTGGAGCTTCAGTGTCCATTACGTAAGGCTTCTTTGGTTTATTGTGATAATATATCCGCCATATATATGTCTCATAATTTGGTTCAGCATCAGCGAACCAAACACATTGAGATGGACATCCACTTTGTTCATGAGAAGGTTGCTCTCGATCATGTCATGGTATTACATGTGCCTTACTCATATCAGTATGTAGATATATTCACCAAGGGCCTTCCTAGACAGCTATTCCTCGACTTCAGATCCAGTCTTAGCATCCGATCTCCTCCCGCTCCGACTGAGGGGATGTATTAGCACGTGTATACCACTATTGTATTTACCAAAATTTAGGATATGCAATTATGGTAGAACTAGGATCCCTGTTGTATAGGAATTCCACATTGTACACCTATATATATGTCATATATTTTGAATAGAAGTCATTTTAACAATATGTGAGAAGCTTTTGTCATAATAGATACCTTTCTAATATTTAAATCCTTTTACCAATTGAATGTATATTTAATTAGTTCGTCGTTCCATTTTTAGCTGAAAGTTTCACATGCAACTGAGTGGTATTTTACCTTATGGAATTTTGTATGGATTAATTCAATCAAAATGTTGATGTCTACAGATGCCCATACTTCAAGACTAGTCGAAGTATAGGCTTACCAGGATTTAGAGACGAGACGTGAAATATCCTTTAAAATATTTTTTGTGACTTCAAAGGTACTTATTCTTGCAGACAATCTAGGCATACCACTACCTGAGGGTTGTCTAATATTAAAATTTCTTCTTCACATTTCCACAGAGTGAAATTACTTCATTAAAGTGACAAATGACTTCCTGTAGTTTTCTTGATTTCTCTTTTACAATTAAGATGTAATTGTAGGATTTTGTTGGGTTCAAAACATATAAGTAAGGCACAGCGGAAGTTTAAAAGTTTTATTTCTTACTTACCCCAACAACATTTCTGGTATGGTTATACAACAATTAAACTTGTAACATAAAGCATATACTTACATGTTAGAATTATCTGGAATCTTTATCAACTGTGACGTGCACACGCAATTGCCCTTCCGATTGCAAGCTCCAAGCTTCTATGTATTTCTCTTTCGGAAAGCTAGGAAATCCGGCAGAGGTTCGAGAGAGTATTTGATTGTAAGTCTCTAAGGATTAGAATGATATTCTGAAAATTGGTCTATGAATGATGAGGTGAATGCCTCTATTTATAATTGAAAAATAGGTCAAAACCGGATTAGGGTTTAACCTTGGACCTAGCCCAAAATTCGAGGCAGAGGCGCCGCGGCGCTCGACGTGCTCCTGCACTGTCTTGGTTTATTTTTCGTGCATTCTTAATTAAATCCAAAATCCAATTTTGACTTAATTAAAATAATCATTATTCATTTAAATATCTCGATTCCAAATCGAACATTTAATTACTCTCTCAATACATCCTTAGATCGAAACGGACAATCCACATAGTGTGACCCTACATGCCTTCTCATATCGACATCAATCAAATTAAGGTCTACACGGAACTCCTAGAAGGCACCGGAAGACGAACTCAATATGTGAAGTACGTTTACGCGAATCCAGTAAACTTAACTTTTATATGGTAAGATAAAATTCTTTCATTCACGACACACCCGATAAAGCTTAGGATTTGTCAAGTGTCTATCCAAATGGCATAATCATTGTATCTCATCTATATTAGTTGACGACTAGACCATCTTCTAAATATGTCTATTGCGTTGGCCAATGACTTAGTCAACCTAATATCACTGAGAATCCGAGTGTTCTCTCGAATATACATTAGAGGAATGAATCCTAATCTTGACTCAACTACCACCTTCAGTCCACATCGTAATGTACCCAATACTAGTCGTATCTCAACCTATAAGGCATTTGAGCTTAGGACGGGATCAAAGTACATTACTTTGTAGACAAGGCGCGTATTGACCTCAAGTCTAAGGACTTCTATCTCCCACACGCTGATCATAATTTAGACAAGTTTAACAAACAGTGTATCAACACGGTATACCAATACTTTCAAAGTATCCATGTGTCCATCACGAGTAGCCATTACTCGTAGCAGGTGAGACATACTACATCCTCTAAGGATGTGATGCATACCACATGTCGACTTATCACATATCATCGATATCCCATTTTTGATGATCATTAGTCGAGGCTATTTTAAGAGTTACGCTCTATCATGAATATCTCACTCTATTAATAACAACGTAAGCTCAAGGAATGCACATTAATGAATAATTACAAACAATCAAATAATAATTCAATAATTGCAAATGCCAAAATATTAATCTCCATTAATAATAATATGAATGTGTATAAAGTACAATTTGCCCTAATACAGATTGTCACATAAATATACTTTCAGTAATTTGGTGTCTTTTCTTGCACGTAAGACAACATTAAAATACCTCCAAAAAAATGAGATTTGATTTGATCTTTTGAACCAAGAAATTTCACTTTCCTTTGATGTCCAAGAATTAAAATCTTCGCCAAAGTGATCTGCTTTAATATGGTACTTTTCCAATTTAAGAGCCAGCTGTTTGGGAACTTGTATCTTTGACAGGAATTTTCCTCAACTACAATGAAATCAAATTTCCTCAAGGATTCACCTTAATTCATAACCAAATTTAGAGATCATTGGTTCACTCTTTCCGTGTGGTGTGAAAATTTATTTTCCTTTTATATGGTAAAGATGGATTTTGGCATAACTTAACCTCAAAACTAGCTTATAGTATGAGCATTGTCAAAGTCCATATAAGGAGTCCATGTTCCTATTCTATATCCGATGTGAGACTCTTAACACTGTCCCGCACGCCAAAACCTTGTTAACCGGAGCGTTGACAATATAATTTGGTGCCCAACATCGGTGAACAAATAATTGGAATGGTTCTAGCTCTAATACTATGTAAATAATGAATCTTGAGCCTAACTCAACCCCAAAAACTAGTTTGTAGGGTGAGGATTGTTCAAGTCCATATAAGGACTCCTTGTTCCGATCCCATATCCGATTTGGGACTCTTAACATATATATATATATATATATATATATATATATATATATATATTTTAGCACAACTTGCCTTCATTAGGATTGGGAATCCATGAAAAAACCTCCTCAAAATTTCTATAGAAGAATCTTCTCCATACAAAGAGCTCACCACAAAATTATTCCTTTTTTTGTTTAACAAGATTGCATGTAGGAGATATGTTGTTCCCCCGAGCTAATTGCATCGTCAAACTTGCAAACTTTCAGCAGCGGAGAGTCTTATTTGGCACCATATTTAGACAGAACTAGAAGCTTCGAGCAATTGGCACCGATATCCATCCTTCCCGGCTGAACCGGTTGAACTGTCGTGCAATTGGCACCGACATCCATACTTTTCCTTTGAAGCATCGTGACATCAACAATGAAATCTGTCCCTGCCAAGTTGCGACATCACAGCATGTCAGTATTGTGCGTCTTTAGGGATCGACTGCACTTAATTTGCGAAGCAGATTCATACGTCTGACCCATTATCTCACAGCTTTGCGCAGTCTCACTAAATCATTCGTATCTTGGTGTAGGAGCGTCCAAATGATGAGATACTCAATTCTATAGAAAGTATACTTGGAAGGCTACAACATATCCAAAAATCAAAGCGGAACTCCTTCTGGATAGATGGAAAATAATTTTTAAAGTTGAGCTCCACATCTGCATTTTCTTCTCATAACACTGTGCAGTCTCACGGAACACTCCATATCTTGAGATTGGAGCATCCAAATGATGAGCCTCTTAATTCTGAAGTAAGAATGCATCGATGGCTATGATATATCCAAAAATCAGAACAAAAATCCTTCTGGATTGATGAAAATTAATTTTCTTAAACATAAACTACTGATCTGCGTTTTCTTCTCTCAGCACTATGCAGTCTCACGGATAACTCCATATCTTGAGATTGGAGTGTCCAAATGACAAGAGGCTCAAGTCTGAAGAAACTATACTGGTAGTACTACGACTTATCTAAAAAAATCAACTTCAAACTCCTTCTGTATTGAGGAGAATCAATTTTTAAAGTTGATTCTCAGATCTGGCACATTATTCTCACTGCACTGCATAGTCTTGGAGAAAAATTCATATCTCGAGATCGGAGATTCCAAATCATAAGTCGCTTGATCCTAAAGAAACCAGACTTCAAGACCTACACCCTTGACAAACATGGATGTTTAACTCATCCGGTACTGACCCATACAATTTTCTGAAGTTGACGCTACTATGTGATTTTATTTCAGATAGCATGCTTCATAAGCGATTATTCTCTTTTAATTTTAATTTTTTTTTGTAGGTCTTTGAGATGGTGTAAATGGGCTCTATATCAGGCCGAGAGAATGTAAAATATGACACAACCATCTCCTGAAGCTGTAAGAGCAAGCAAAATTCCCAATGATAAAACAGCCTTCAAAGTTCATCCATTGTCGATTGTCGCAGAACTACTAGGAGTGGTCGTCCGTTAGACTTTTTAGTGAAACTTGTTGCATCACTCTGTCCAGCTCTGGTGAGAAACCACTTAGAACAACCTTCTTTTGTGGGTTTTCTACTTCAGCGAAGAACCACTTTATGCTTCCTCCTTCCTTGCGGCTCTACAACTTTGGCAAGACATCACTTGGCATATTTGTTGTCACGTATTTGGACGGACTTCATTCCGCTTGGTAATGACACTTGGTGCATCCACCTTTCCTGAGGCACTGATAGAGATCACTTAGAGTATCCACCTTCCTTGAGACATTGGTAGAGGAGACTAGAGTAACCTTTCAACCCAGGTGAGCAAGGATGTATCTACATGGTGCGTCTCTCATCCCCATGACTTGGAAAATGAAATATACTTCACGTCTTTTACTTGAATTTTTGGAGAGACGTACAAAGAGCATTTCATCCTTCCAACGACTTGATGGAAAAATTTGTAGGACGTTTCATCCTTCATGATTTGGCCGAGAAGTATGTGTGTCACAATGTTCACCATTTCGCATTGAAGCGTCGTGGCGCCAACATCTGTTTTTTTCCTTAGATTTGTGAGGAATACCCTTGTAGTAGACATAACTTGGAGTCTCCACTTTTCTTGCGGCGTTCCTAGAACGATTACCTGGTGAATCTCATCATTGCAGCATAGTGAGATTACCTCGGAGTGATGAGTTCGAGGGACGTGACCTTGCACCCTTACCTGGTGAAGTTGATCGCGGCGGGAATAACTCTATCTTCCAAGGGGTTTCTATTGCTATAGTATTTACTAAGGAGTATTTTGGGTGTGTATAATTTGACGTAGAAGGGGTAGACACCGTAGTCTCCATGATTGGCGTTGGAAGATGGGGTGGACACACTTTAATCTGATGACCAAAGTGTCCACAACGAATGCATAACAAGTTCATTCCTTCATAGATAATTTCTTGTTTGAATTTTCCTATGTAAACATGGGGTTTTAGGGGATTTTCAAACGACATTTCAACACAAATGCGAGCATATCGATCCCGAGTTGTGGATGGTGTGCAAATATCATTTTTAATAACTTTCCAATTTTATTCCACATTCGCAAGATTTCTAAGTCGTATTATTCAGTCAGTAGCTCAGGTAGACGCCCCAGATTGTTGAGTGAGTGAGTTACGTAGTGGATGCAACAAATTTAGATTCACAACGTCCTACTGATAAGAAGTGACCAAGTATGAACCAGCGGCCGTCATGCAAGGCATGGTATATATTATCCGCCTTTAGAAACTTTATTAGGTAATATGTCGAACACAGATAAATAAGGTAAATATCTTCTATGAATTTCAAAAGTGCCTGTAATTTTGTTTTCAGTAAAGCATGACCAATCGCACTATAAGAAAAAAATAAACTTAGCTTCCAACATAGTCACTAATCCGTCTCTAAATTATTCGTAGCAAACATAATTTTTTGATAATTCGTCGTTAAGTAAGATTAGCATCGAATTTTATTGTTTAACTACATAATTTGACCGTTGCTAATTTTTAATTTTTTTAGTAGTGTTGATTTTCCAATGAGTTAAACAATAACTGAATTTTACCATGGTGTATATAGTCTATATTTGTCGTTTATTATAAGCAGAATGAAATTGTCTGCATCATATGGATTATCCAATTCATTTTCCAATCTAGGTTGGGATTACTTACTATTGGATGTGGCCCAAGTACAACTTCGTGTGATGTTTTAAGTAGGGCTTATAGGAAGGAATCTGGTGTGAATTATACCATTGTAATACGTCATGTGGAGACTTATCTATGACATGTTGACGTCTTTGGGTTATTTGGTGCATATATTTGATTCTATAACTGTGGTATGATAGTATCATGAATTGTAATAAATTTGTGTTGAACAAAGTTTTTCTTCCATTTTTAAATTTATATCGAACTAAATTATGCTACATAAGTTGGAAGGGAAGGAGCAAGTGATATATTAACTTGAACCAAGATTTTCAAATCCTTTTTGTGCTCAACTAATATAAGTTTTACAAGTGTATTAACATAGTTTAAGTTCGTTACATTTTGGTCATTGTTCTATCCTGCATTTCATTGCTACTCTTTATATTCTCTATGTTATACTAAATGATTATGTTAGTTGATTTTATTGATAAATGATTTACCATATATATAAGGTTACAAAAATATTTACTTTGATACAAACTAGGTAACTAATTAATATAATTATAAAATGATTATAATTCTACCTAAAATAGGAGATATACAATTAATAAAATTAATGAAAGAATATTGGGAAATATTCTATTACACATCTGCAGTCTAAGTGGGAGGTTCTCGAACACTGAGACTGACTCAAAATTTATCAAATAGTATGCGCGGAAGTCCTTTGGTGAAGATGTCGGCAATCTGATATCTGGAAGGAACATGAAGGATATGAACTTGACCACGAGCCACTTTTTCGCGAACGAAATGAATGCCCATCTCAATGTGTTTAGTGCGCAGATGTTGGACGGGATTGCCGGAAAGATATATCGCACTGATATTATCGCAGTAGACCAGTGTTGCATTTTGAATCGGGTAGTGAAGCTCAAGTAGAAGGTTAAGGATCCAAAAAGACTCAGAGACGACATTGGCTGTTCTCTGTATTCTGCTTCTGCACTGGATCGGGATAGTGTAGGTTGCCTTTTGCAAGACCAAGATAATAGGTTGTCTCCGAGGAAAACGCAATAACCAGACGTGGAGCGTCGGGTGTCTGGACATCCACCCCAGTCAGCATCAGAATAGGCAGTGAGACCAGTGAGCGAAGACCTGTATATATGTAATCCGAAGTGAAGTGTACCTTGGACGTATCGTAAAATACGTTTGAGGGCAAGCATGTGTGCTTTCGTCGAACTGTGCAGATGTAAGAAGATTTGTTGCACATCATATGATATGTTTGATCTCGTGAATGTGAGGTACTGTAGGGCCCCATCTAGGCTATGATAGTAAGTCGGGTCTGAATATGAAGAGCCAGAATCAGCGCTGAGCTTGGAATTGGTGTCTATAGGCGTGTGGGATGGTTTGCAATATGTCATTCCTGCACGATCAAGGATCTCTTCGGCGTACTTCTGACATAAAAAATAGGCCGCTAGAATATCGAGTGACAAAGATGCCCAAGAAATAACTCAGAGGGCCCAGATCTTTCATAGCAAACCTAGAGAAAATGAGAGACATAATGGACCGGCAGAGAGCATCAGATGATGTGGTGAGAATGATGTCATCAACATATAATAATAGGTAAGCCATGTCTGTACCCTTGTTGTAGATGAATAGGGAATGATCGAATCAGCTATGTGAAAAACCGATAGAGGAAACATAATCAGTGAACCGCTGGTACCATGCTCGAGGAGCATGTTTCAGTCCATAGAGCGATTTCCGCAACAGACACACATAATCCGGATGAATAGGATTCCTAAAACCCATTGGCTGATGCATATATACCATTTCATGAAGATCCCAATGTAAGAATGCATTCTTGACATCAAGCTAATAAATGGGCCAAGACTTGAATATGGAAATGCTGAGGATGATCCGGATGGTTGCGGCCTTTATGACCGGGCTGAACGTTTCATCACAGTCCACTCCTACCTGTTGAGATCTGCCATCACCTACAAGACAAGCCTTGTACCTCTCAAAAGAACAATTAGATTTCTTTTTATGTCTAAAAATTCACATAGAACGAATAATGTTAGCATCAGGTGGACGGGGTACTAGGTCCCACATCTTATTATCAATAAGAGCATCATATTCGTCAATCATTGCGACTTTCCAATTAGGGCCGGACAAGGCATCCTTCGTGTTACAAGGGACAGAGGAAGGGACAACTGAAAAGGAAAGGTTAAACAACCATTTAGGTTTATAAATTTCATACATGACACGGGTTTCTATGGTCCGAGAGTGTGTTGCGAGATGAGGGACGGGAAGGGGTTTGCCATGGGACTACCAGGAAGAGGAGGAAGGGCATGGGTGACGGTACTGGCTGGCCGAACCTCGGTCTGCCGAGAGATGGCTGCGAAATCACCCTAAGGCGACCTATTCTGGGCTACCATCGGCAGAACCGGGTGGGCAGCTAGTCTCGGACTGGCCGATGTGGTGGCCGGTGTCGGGGTCTGGGATGGCAGACGATGTAAATTGTGAATTAGAAGAGGGTTTAGGCCATCATCTAGGAAGTCGTAGGAATGTCGAGGTGGCGAGTGTAGAGAGGCAACGAGGAATTGAGACTCATAAAATAGGACATGACGTGAAATAATAATTTTACGGCTCGACAAGTCATAACACGAGTAACCACGATGATTGGCAAGGTAACCCAAAAATACATACGGGGAAGACCAAGTTGGAGTTTGTGAGTGATCGAATGGAGAGGGTAACAAAGACATTCAAAAATACGCAAGTGTTGGTAGGAGGGTTCCTACGAAACAAAACTTGGGTGGGCAACCGTTGAGCTAGAGAGTTGTTTGGAATTATGTTTAGGAGATAGGTGGCCATGGAGAGTGCATAATGCCAGAATTGAGGGGAAATTGAGGGGGAATTGAGGTGTGAGCAAGTAGGGCACGAATGAGGTTGTTTATGGTTCGAATTTTCCGTTCGGCTTTACCATTTTGGGAGGATATGTGGGGGCCAGGAAAAATGAAAGGTAAGACCATTTTTGGAGCAAAAATATTTGAATTGATTATTATCGAATTCTTTGCCATTGTCACATTGAAAACACTTAATGCTCATTTCAAATTATTTTTTTACGAAAGCGCTAAATGAAGAAAAAATATGGTAGACCTGGTATTTATTTCCAATTGGAAAAGTCCATAGAAAGTTGGAATAATCGTCCAAAAATAACACATAATATCGATGGCCAACTTTACTCAGAATAGGGGATGTCCACAAATCACTATGTATGATATCAAAAGGCATTAAAGTACAATTTGTGGACGCATAAAATGGTAATTTGACATGTTTGTCAAAAACGCAAGATTCACATATAAAAGTCCTATAAATACAGTTGTAATTAATAAAATTATTTTTTCTAAGGGAAAGTAAAACAGAGTCTACCGGATGTCCTAATCTAGAATTCCATAAGGAAGACGAAAGAGCAGAAAAGGTTGAGGGAACTGAGGTTGGATTGTTGACGGCGTTTGAAATAGGGTATAGATCTCCGGTGCTGTCATATCTCATTATTCGTCTCGCTATCGTAAAATCCTTTACAGTAAAACCAAAATGATCAAAGTTAAGGGAAATCCAATTGTCAGTTGTGAAACATCACACGGAGATTAGATTCTTAATGAGTTTAGGGGCATGGTGGTAGATGTGGTGAGGATATGGAGGAATGACCATAACCACGGATGGGAATGCCTTGTCCACTACCAATAATAATATTCTGATTTAAATTACTCAAATTGAAATAAGACGAGAGAGTATCTTGTGATGCCGTCATGTGAGATGTGGCGCCTATGTCCATATACCAATTTTCGTTTGGAGTGTTGAGTGCCATTGTGCTCATAGCTGCCTCAATGTTTGTCGGTGTATAAGTTGATGGCGGGGGGGTGTCTACTGTGTAGGCCTGTTGTGGACGTGGGCCAAGTATACCAAGTTGGGCATGTCGGTTCTAAGGTGGAGTCCACGAGGATATCGTATATGGGCAAGGAGAAGAGGCCCATGACGGTGGGTCCTAAATAGCCCACGGCGTGTAGGCAGCCCACGACGGAGGCTGCTGCCACTGCCGCGGTCACTGCTTGCTGTTTCCGGCCGGTGGGGATTGCCCCTTCACGCCGCCGTTGTTGCTAAAATTTCTTCCGTCGCAGCCGTTATCGGACTGCCTACTCCGGCGGTTGTTATAGGATGAAGTGGACTGTTGCGGGTCATCTGGCCGACGGTTCTGGTTGCTGGACCGGGAGGCCCTGCCCTCGGCGGAGGGCTCGATGATGGTGGTGAGGGCAGCGTCGGAAATGCTAGCCCGAGTGTTGCTGCGCTTGATTTTCCGGGTTTCCGCAAGGATAAGCTTCGAACGGGCCTCATAAAAATAGAAGTAATGGCGTGCATTACTGAAGGATGGTAGGAACGTCATCATAGGATTCATTCAAACCTGCAATGAGTTGCATGACCAATCGTTGATTAGTAATTGGTGCTCCGACGTTGGAGAGTTGGTCGGCAAGCATCTTGAGTTCTTGGTAATAGGAAGACACGTTTGAGAAATCGTCTTGATGAACGTCCTTGAACTGATTTTCAAGGTATAATGCTCGTTGAGTTTTGTTGTCATGGAAAATACTGTCCAAACATTCCCATGTTTGGGGGGCAGTTGCAACGGTCTCAATGATGGTGTACAACAGATCATTAGATATTGTGTCGTATATCCACTGGAGGACAGTTGTGTCAAAACGATACCAGAGTGCATCATCAGAAGTTGAAGTCGATGGTACGTTTGTGGACTTCGGCATGGGAGGGATGATGTTGTCGATAACTTCGTAAACACGACAATGGATCTTAAAAAGCTCCGCCCATGAGGAGTATTGACCCTTTTCCATCTCAAGAGTCACAGGGATGAAGTTTTTGATGTTGGTTACGGCAAGTGCCGGATGTAATTTGGTTTTGTTAGCCATGGAAGGGGAAATTTAAGAGGAATATGGAGGGAGAACGACCGAAAAAATTAGGGTTCCATCGTGGGGAAAAGAAGGGGGGCAGGGGGCGAGAGAGGTCGGCGCCTATGGTTCCAACGTGAAAACAAAGGTGGCGGCCGAGAAGGTGTATCGGCGGCTAGGGTAGGGTTTGTAGTTTTAGGCTACTGATATCATAAATGAATATGTTTCTTGATTTTATTGATGAATGATTTACAATATATATAAGGTTATAAGAATATTTACTTTGATACAAACTAGGTAACTAATTAACCTAATTACAAAAGGATTATAATTCTACCTGAAATAGGAGATATACAATAATAAAATTAATGAAAGAATATTAGAAAATATTCTATTATATACAATAAAGTTTTGACCAAAAAAAATCAAACATTAAACTGAACAAGGGAATAATATGAACAAGCAAGCATATAAATAGATACATAAATAAATAAAGAGTTGTTGGAATTAGCTTAGGATATTAAAGATTGATAAATGTGTGGTTTCACAAGTTATAATGAAACCCACTCAAGTAATTCTATAAGACTCTAATCTGTATTTCAAAAACAATCTATTCCCACCACTAATTAATTTAGTTGAATATTTTTTCAAATGTTTTATAGTCAAACCTCTCTATAACATCATCATTGAGTTCGATTTTTTTTTGTTATAGAGAATAATTGTTACACCTATAACGACATTTAACATTTAAATAATAATTGACTGTTATAGGCAAAAAAAATGCATAAAATCTAATTTCTGTTATTTAAATTTTAAGTCTCAGAGATATGCATACTTCACTAATTAAATATAAATAAAGTTAATACAATTCGATAAATGCATAACTGAATGTGTAAAGTTTTAAACTCTAAGGTACATATTTTAAATATACTTGAAAATTAAATTCATTCAAGATTGATGGAGGAAATTTATAATTATAGCTTGTTTAAAAAAGATTAGAAGAAATCAAATATTTGTCTCTTTGCTTGCTGTAAAGAATAGAATTCGTAGTCCTTATTCACAATATTTTTCTTTTAAAAAATATTGATAAATAAAAATAGAAAACAATGATATTTTTAGATTGAAATATGTATTCATAAGTAATGTTTTGTCATAATTATAGTATATTAAAGTATCAAATTAAATATTTGATCAAAATCTCTACATTTATTATTGGTAATCATAGATATTCTATTTTTATAAAGATGGTTAATTATTATATTATCAATAAAAAGAAGATAGCTTATATATGGGGGTTAATTTTACAAAGAGCATATTGTTATAAAGTTGGTTGTTCTTGTTATAGGTAAAATGTTGTTATAGAAAAGTAAATTATAACATAAAAATCGGTTCCGAAAAAACTTAGCCGTTATAGAGATATGATATTATATGCGGATGCTGTTATAAAGAGGTCTGGCTGTAGACTTTCTGAATGAGGTTAAAGAATTTGGATTGTCAATCTCTTCCTTAAAGGTTGGAATGAGTTGATGTCGGTCGATGATAACACTTCCTGATATCGAATTTCAAAAACCAGCAAGAGGTTCTCCATTCTTCTTTGATTCGTCTTAGGAGCACCTATCATAACCGGAACAGACTAATTATTAGATTCACCTATCATCGTCGGCATAACCATAAAAAAGATCATTAAAATAGTGTGAGCCGTTATTAAAACATTATAAAGTTGATGGATTTAATTATTGGAGATCTGCTAAAAATCATAGCAGAAGCAACTCCAGTCAACTATTACCCGCGTTAGACTAACGATTTGAAGCTATTCAATAATTGTTAATTAATACTAAAAGGCTCTTTGGATAATAAAGCATGATAATTGAAACAACCAAAACCTTCTTCTCCTAATCCACATAAGAAATTAATTAACTATTTACAGATTATGATTAGATTAATGAAGTATCTTCCGACATAATCACGCCGATTTGCTTACTAAAATTATCAACTAATTAAAAGATTAGCCGACATAATCACGAGGCAAAAAAATCAATCTATCTAATCTTGTCATGTTAGGGAAGTGTTGAGAAGTTTGCATGTAATTAAGAATATTATTAATGTAGCATGATAAGTATATTCTTCTCGATAAAATTAAAAGATTAAGGAATATGTTTAAAATAGTAATGTGGTTGAAGGGGAGCTATCCATCATAGAAGAAAGTGGAAAAGAACAAATGGCGTAGGTTGTTTTCTTTTGCAACATTTCGATAAATTGACGACTTCAAGATTCCTTCTGAACTCCATCTGAGACTGATGCACAATAGTCGTGATATTCCATCATTCTCAAAAGTATATTTATGTTCTAGAGAAACAATCTGTATTAGAACAAATATACTTTATACACATTCATATTATTATTAATGGAGATTAATATTTTGTCATTTGTAATTATTGAATTATTAATTGATTGTTTGTAATATTCTATAATATGCATCCCTGGAGGTTACGCTGTTATTAATAGTGTGAGATATTAATATTATAACGTAACTCTTAAAATAGCCTCGACTAATGATCATCGAGAATGGAATATCGATGTTATGTGATAAGTCGACATGTGGTCTACATCACATCCTTAGAGGATGTAGTATGTCTCACCTGCTACGAGTAATGACTACTCGTGATGGACACATGGCTACTTTGGAAGTATTGGTATACCCTGCTGATATACTGTTTGTTATACTTGTCTAAAGTATGATCAACATGTGGGAGATAGAAGTCCTTAGACTTGAGGTCAATACACGCCTTATCTACAAAGTAATGTACTTTGATCCCGTCCTAAGCTCAAATGCCTTATAGGTTGAGATACGGCTTGTACTGGGTACATTACGATGTGGATTAAAGGTGGTAGTTGAGCCAAGATTAGGATTCATTCCTCGAATGCATATTCGATAGAACACTCGGATTCTCAGTGATATTAGGTTGACTAAGTCGTTGGCCAACGCAATAGACGCATTTAGAATATGGTCTAGTTGTCAACTAATATAGATGAGATACAATGATTAAGCCATTTGTATAGACACTTGATAAATCCTAATCTTGATCGGGTGTGTCGTGAATGAAATGATTTTATCTTACCACATAAAGGTTAAGTTTACTGGATTCGCGTAAACATACTTCACATATTGAGTTCGTCTTCCGGAGCCGTCTAGGAGTTCCGCGTAGATCTTAATTTGATTAATGTCAATATGAGAAGGCATGTAGGGTCACACTATGTCGATTCTCCTTTCGATCTAGGATTTCAGGGAGGCGTCGCGGCTCCATGTTGGAGCACCGCGACGCTAATGCTTCGTTTCAAAACATGGACTCACTGGATAATAGGCGCCGCAACGCTAATGCATTTGCAGAAGCAGAAATGTTTCTGCCTCTGCAGCGCCGCGTCGCTAATGCGTTTTGCAGTGCCTTAGTGGCGCCGCGGCCCCACCTGTCCAGAAAAAAAAAATCAGAGTTCAGAATGTTTAACCCAAGATTATTATTATACATTATAATTGATAAGTCTACTGTTTATGTACTAAATGTCAAAATATTTGTAATTTACATTTCTAGAATAGCGTCCGCTATAATTGTCTGGGCAGGCGGCGCCCAGTATTTGATTTAAACCATCTTATATCATGCATATTGGGTTGATGGTTCCCAACTATATGTGTCATTAGTTTGCATGATGTTAAGATGACATATTGGATATGGCGTAAAAGAGTTGATCTTGGTTAAAACCCTGAATTAAAATGTTTCCCAAAACTTTAAATACAAGTCTAAATTAAAAAGTGTTGTCCATTATAATTGTTAGAGTGCAAAATCCTTTTCGGCAATACGAGTATTTATGCCAAAGCATTTTCTCTAAGTTTACGAGGACCCAGACTCTTTCATAGATATGTTTTAATGTAAAGGTAAGCGATAAACTTTTGTGGGTATTTACACCAAAGTGTTTGCTCACAAAAGCCAAATTTGCTTAGATATATAAACGCAGTCGTGTAATGGGGTTGACTTGCTTAGACAAATCTTGGCGCCAAAGTGTCGGACTAATCTAAGGACGTAAGATTAAATGTAATATTTGATCAATCAAGAGTTGCAAATAAGTTTTGCAATTGGTTTAGAACCTACCAAGATATGTTATTGAAGTTATCATCCAAAGCAAACGCGGAGATAGCATAGGCTTGGATCTTGGCCCATTATGACCTCAATTAAAATAAGTCTGTATTCTACCATGGGGTCGTAGAAGTATGTTAAAATAGTGAGAGCTAATTAAACAAAAGGCCTTGTTGATTAGCCTAAATGAATGTGTATAATAGGAAATAAATTTTGAGTTTGATCCCCGGTCTATCTAATTCTTCAGATTATAAAAAATGTCGAGCTTATCATTGAAAATGTTGATTGAGATGAACAAACTTACTGGACCAAACTATCTTGACTGGCTAAGGAACTTGCGAATAGTATTGGGACAAGAGAAAATAGAATACGTGTTGGACACGGTGTTCCCAACAGTCCTTGCGACAGACTCTGTTGAATATGCCTCATTTGATAAGGATGCTTACCAGAAACACCTAGATAATGCCACTTCAGCACAGTGCGTGATGTTATATTCCATGTCTATGGAACTTTAGAGACAACATGAGAACATGGGGCCCAATGAGATGCTCGAACACTTGAAGAGTCTCTATGACTCACAATCCCAGACTATGGAATATGAGTTGCTAATAGAACTCTTTAAGTGTAAGCTCAATGAAGGGGGGCCAGGTCTCGCAGCATGTGTTGAAGATGATAGGGCTGATAGAGAGGCTTGCTTCAATTGGAACGAAGCTTGAAAAGAATGTCACTACCACCATCATCCTGAACTCTCTCTCTCTCGTTCTTTTGAGAACTTCATAGTGAACGTCAATATAAATGGAACGAAGGCGACTCTGCCGGAGCTATACAACATGCTCAAAACCTTTGAGTCTCCTACTTTCAAAGGCAAAGTTGTACTCATGGTGAGCTCTTCTAACTGACCCAAGCTGAAAGGTAAGGAATGGCAGAAGAAAAAGGGCAAAGCAATCGCTGTGCACTCAGCTATGAAGCCTAAGAGAGGTGTGAAGAAGAAGGTAAATCCGGCTAGGGATGAATGCCTCAACTGCCACAAGAAGGGGCATTGGAAGAATGACTGCACGGCACCAGAAGGAGGAAAGACACTAGGTGCTCCTGCCTTTGGTGGACAAGGTATGTACGTCACTGAAATAAATATGTCTATACATAACTCTCATTCCTGGATATTGGATACCGCTTGTGGCTCACACATTTGTACAAATGTGCTGCTAACTGATAGTAGGAAGGTTGGACCAAGAGAGGTAGACCTACACATTGGAAACGGAGCACGAGTAGATGCTGAACGCGTAGGGACTTAAAGATTAAATTTACCTTCGGGCTATTTTTAGTGTTGAATGATTTCTTCTATGTACCCTCGTTAACGATGAATATCATTTCTATTCCAGTTCTAGACATGAAGGGGGTTTCCTCGTATATTTATAATGGCAGTCAAGTACCGTCTTTTGATAATATTATATATGGAACTGCTCCTCTTGTGGATGGATTATATACACTAAACTGTACTCGAGAGATATTCAATGTACAAAATAAACGAGCAAAGATAAGTAATAGAAACTCCACCTACCTATGGCACTGCAGACTTGGTCATATCAACGAATCAATGATAGCAAGGTTGAGGAAGTTAGACTACCTCGAACCATTTGACGTGGAGTCTTATGGTAACTGCGAATCTTGCTTGAGAGGAAAGATGACCAATAAACCACTTTCTGGGAAAGGTGTGCGAGCCAAAGAGGTGCTTGAATTGGTCCATACTGATGTATGTGGGCCATTTTTGACTCAAGCTAAAGGCGGTTTCCCATACTTCATCACTTTTACTGATAACTTCACAAGGTATGGATATGTGTATCTTATGAGACATAAATCTGAGGCTTTTGAGAAGTTCAAGGAGTACAAGTCGGAAGTAGAGAAACAACTTACAACAAGTATCAATACCCTTCGATCAGATCAATGAGGTGAATACTTGAGCAAGGATTTTCTAGATTACTTGAAGCTATATGGAGTCCTGTCAGAATGGACACCTTCTAGAACACCACAGATGAATGGTGTTGTCGAAAGGAGAAACCAAAACTTATTGGATATGGTTCGATCCATGGCGAGCTCCTCTGCTCTACCTACATACCTTTGGGGACATGCTATAGAAACCTCTATATATGTTCTGAACAGGGTTCCTTCCAAGTCAGTAGAAAAGACACCCTATGAGATATGGTGTGGCAAGAAGCCAACTCTTAAACATATGAGACCCTGGGGGTGCCCTGCATATGTTAAGAAGATGCTCACTGACAAGTTGGAATCAAATAGTGAGAAATGTTACTTTGTGGGGTATCCAAAGGAAACTAAGAGATACTACTTATATCTCTCTAGAGAACATAAAGTCATTGTTTCCAGGAACACAACTTTCCTTGAAGAAAAATATGTCTACAAGGAACATAGTTGCACAGAGATAGAACTTGAAGAAATTCAAGAACCACACGATAACACAGAAGTTGAACCCTTGTCGAATGACCTAAACAACGATTCAGTGGGAGTATCTGGTAAAAATTGGGTACTTAGAGTACGCCCTTCAGCCAGTGGGAGTGTTGTGAGAGATAGTGCAGAAATGCAAGACTTTCATACACAACCAATGGAAGATGATACAATGGTTGTACATTATTCCATTCAGGAAATACATGAAAATGACATTCCTGAAATCTCTCAAGGTGATGGATTGTCCAACACACAAAGACCTTCTCACAATCAGAATGCAACAAGCACTGAAACGCTGAATAATCAACTCCGTAGGACCACTAGGACTCATCGTCTGCCTGAAAGACTTAATCTCCTTGTTGAAACACACAATGAGATAGATATTCCTGATGACGATGAACCTACAACCTACAGCGAAGATATGTTAGACATTGATTCGCAGAGATGGCAAGAAGCCATGAAATCTTAGATAGACTCGATGTAGATAAATCAAGTTTGGAACTTGGTTGATTTGCCAACATGGGTTAGACCCATAGGATGCAAATGGGTCTTCAAGAAGAAGATTGATGCATATGGCAAAGTACAGACTTATAAAGCAAGACTGGTGGCAAAAGGTTATAATCAACGGTCTGGAGTCGATTATGATGAAACCTTTTCACCAGTTGCTAAGATTAAGTCCATTCGGATCTTGCTTGCAATAGCTGCATATTATGACTATGACATTTGGCATATAGACGCCAAAACTGCTTTCCTCAATGGTAATCTAGTTGAGGAGGTGTATATGAAACAACTTGAGGGTTTTTCACTTGAGTCCAAACCAAATGTTGTATGAAAGCTACAAGAGTCCATTTATGGGCTTAAGCAAGCCTCAATGAGCTGGAACATTTGCTTCGACAAAGCTATAAAGTCATTTGATTTCGTCAGAAGCAAAAATGATCCATGTGTTTATTGTAAACGCAAGGATGGAAGTATTGCCTTCATTATCATATATGTAAATGACATATTAATAATGGGAGATAATAAGACTCTCATGCAATCAGTCAAGGAATGGTTGTCCAGTACCTTCATGATGAAGGATTTAGGTGAAGCCTGCTACATTATGGGGATTAGGATCTATAAAGATAGACCTAACAGATTGTTGGGGATATCACAGTCAGTCTACATAGGCAGAGTGCTTAGACGTTTTTCTATGGAAAATTCCAAGAAAGGCGGTCTACCTATGGGACAAGGCATCAAGTTATCTAAGAATGATAGTCCTTCTAATACAATAGAACTTGAACGCATGAAAATGATCCCATATGCTTCGTCTATAGGATCGATCATGTATGTCATGACCTGTACTAGGCCAGATGTGGCATTTGCACTTAGTATGACTTGCAAATTCCAGCAGAATCCTGGGGAAGAACACTGGAAGGAAGTCAAGAGTATTCTTAAGTATCTTAGACGAACTAAAGATTACTTCTTAGTCTTTGGTGGGGAAGAAAATCTAGTTGCTACTGGCTACACTGATGCTAGCTTCTAGACAGATGTTGATGAATACAAATCTCAATATGGGTACACGTTCATTTTCAATGGTGGAGTAGTAAGATGGAAAAGTTCCAAACAAGCTACAACTGCTGATTCGACAACAGAAGCTGAGTACATTGCTGGATCGGAAGCTGGTAAAGAAGTTGTCGCGATTTCTGAGTTCCTGAAGTAACTAGGAGTTGTTCCAAGTTCCACTTGTCTAATAACGGTTTATTCTGACAACACTGGTGCGATTGCGCAAGCTAAGGAACCAAGATCAACCAACAGAAACAAACATGTACCAAGGAAGTACCACATACTCATGGAGATGGTGGAGACTGAAGAGATTAGATTAGACTATGTTCCTACAGACGATAATCTAGCTGACCCATTCACTAAACCATTAAGCTTAATCAAGCATAATGGTAGTTTTGAGAATATGGGCATTAGATATGTTGGAGATTGGCTCTAGGCCAAATGGGAGATTGAAAGTATATTTATGTCCTAGAGACAATCTGTATTAGGACAAATGTACTTTATACATATTCGTATTATTATTAATGGAGATTAATATTTTGGCATTTGCAATTATTGAATTATTAATTGATTGTTTGTAATATTCTATAATATGCATCCCTGGAGGTTACGCTGTTATTAATAGTGTGAGATATTAATATTATAATGTAACTCTTAAAATAGCCTCGACTAATGATCATCGAGAATGGGATATCGATGATATGTGATAAGTCGACATGTGGTCTGCATCACATCCTTAGAGGATGTAGTATGTCTCACTTGCTATGAGTAATTGCTACTCGTGATGGACACATGGATACTTTGGAAGTATTGGTATACCCTGCTGATATACTGTTTGTTATACTTGTCTAAAGTATGATCAGCATATGGGAGATAGAAGTCCTTAGACTTGAGGTCAATACGCGCCTTATCTACAAAGTAATGTACTTTGATCCTGTCCTAAGCTCAAATGCTTATAGGTTGAGATACGGCTTGTATTGGGTACATTACGACGTGGATTAAAGGTGGTAGTTGAGCCAAGATTAGGATTCACTCCTTGAATGCATATTCGAAAGAGCACTCGGATTCTTAGTGATATTAGGTTGACTAAGATGTATTTAGAATATGGTATAGTTGTCAACTAATATAGATGAGATACAATGATTAAGTCATTTGGATAGACACTTGACAAATCCTAAGCTTGATCGGGTGTGTCGTAAATGAAAGGATTTTATCTTACCACATAAATATTAAGTTTACTGGATTCGCGTAAACGTACTTCACATATTGAGTTCGTCTTCCGGAGCCATCTAAGAGTTCCGCGTAGACCTTAATTTGATTAATGTCAATATGAGAAGGCTTGTAGGGTCACACTATGTCGATTGTCCTTTCGATCTAAGGATGTATTGAGAGAGTAAATTAAATGTTCGATTTAGAATCGAGATATTTAAATGAATAATGACTATTTTAATTAAGTCAAAATTAGATTTTGGATTTAATTAAGAATGCACAGAAAATAAATCGAGACAGTGCAGGAGCACGTCGAGCGCCGCGGCGCCCATACAGCGACGCCTCTGCCTCTAATTTTAGGCCAGGCCCAAGGTCAAACCCTAATCCGGTTTTGACCTATTTTTCAACTATAAATAGAAGCATTCTCTTCATTATTCAAATACGAATTTTCAGATTATCATTCTAAGCCTCAGAGACTTAGAATTAAAATACTTTCTCAAACCTCTGCCGGATTTCCTAGCTTTCCGAAAGAGAAATAGATTGAAGCTTGGAGCTTGCAATCGAAGGGGCAATCGCGTGTCATCCTTATAGTAGATAAATATTCCAGATACTATAACCTGTAAGTTTTATGCTTTATGTTACATGTTTGATTGTTGTATAACCATACCAGAAAATTTGTTGGGGTAAGTAAGAAACAAAATTTTAAAACTTCCGTTGTGCCTTACTTATGTGTTTTGAACACAACAAAATCCTACAGTTATGGTATGCATTTCTTTTTATACAAACTCTTCAACAAGAGAAGAGAAGAGAGAAAAGAAGCCGGAAACTTCGAACTTCATTACTGGACAGAATGCCTTCCTCTTATTCCTATCACACGTAAATGAAGTAAATATTTAATAAATATAGATTATTACATTATAAGATATAAATAATTTGAGTAACTATTTAATTAATAAGATTTGACTCATTCCCAAATCATTTCCTAAGTCTATTAAAACTATAACATTTAATATGTGCATTATAATAAAATATATATGTCACTTTTTTTTCACTCTTTCTTTTTTAAAAGTACAAAATTCATTATAAATAAGTAAAAATGATCAGATCTATCTAATAAGAGTTGGCATGATATGAAGAAAATAACTTTTGCTCAAAGATGATGTGAAGTCATTTTGCCCCATTTGTTTTAACTAGGGGTGAGCGGGTCCGGGTACCCTAACATTTTTTAACTATCCGGACCCTACCCGGTAAAAGATCGGTTCCTAAATTTACTATCCGGAACCTACCCGTAGAAATCATTACCCGGAACCTACCCGGACCCGCACTGGGTATGTTTCCGGGTACCCTGTAAATAAAAAACACAAATTAAGCAACAATTTTTAAGCCTATGAGAATAAAAAAGAGTTTTAAAATAATTTAATCAAGTAGTTTTTTAGCTTGCAATCGGAGTTTTTAGTACCCTTATAAGAAGTTTTAGAAAACTTATTCATTGTAGAAAAGCTAGTTCTGTAATCAAAACCTAAAATTGCAAGCCAAATTTGACACTCAATTAATTGAACGTGTTGATTTCAAAATAAATTTGAAAATATCTGAATTAAACTTATTTTCGTGTTCATAAGCTCTTCGATACAAAAGAAAAGCTTTAGTATACTAGTAAATCCCTAAATTTCATCTTCACAACTACAAAAATATACATAAATTTTAAAAATAGATTTACATTTCAAATAAAAAAGTAATACAAATTGAAGATGAGTATCGCCTGAAATAGAACAGAAGCATATGATATTAAAAAGAAATTGAAGAGTTAGATATGAACCCATATGCATTTTAGGAATGACGTGAACACAACCAAGGGAGAGAAAGAGGCAAAGGTGAAGCTTCAATGACGACACCGATGAAAGTACCTGAGAGAAAGCTTCAACAACGACGACGATGAAGCTCAATGGTGTAGCTAAAACGCCATTGTTATTGAGAGAGTTTTGAGTGTTTTCTCTTAGGGCACAAAGAGCATTATAGAATAAAGGGGTGAGAAAGCTAAAATATTTACGTCTTGAGACGGGGAAAATCAATGTGTAGGCGTGCAACAAATAATTTTGGAGAAAGTTAAAAGTGGTCCAAATGTTTCTAAAAAAAGTAAAGATATTTAATATTTTATAGGTTCCGGGTATCGGTTCCGGGTCCGGGTACCCTGTCTCTATTTGCCGGAACCGAAACCGGACCCGACATTGATCGGTTCCTAATTTTATTACCCGGACCCTACCCGTTATTATAATATATCTATCCGGAACCTACCCGTTAGTGTCGGTTCCGATCGGGTATCTGGATACCCTGTATCCGTGCTCACCCCTAGTTTTAACTACTAATACACCTAGGAATAATGATGTACCTAGGGCAAAACAGCCTCCTGGGTGAGGGATGCAATCCTCATCTTACTTTTGGATGAAGTGTTAATTTCCTTTTTGCATTATAATAATTTTATACATAGTATCAAAATATATAAACCTATTTCAACTAAAATTGAACTAATGTTCGAATTCACATAAAAACTAGATGTACTAATTATTGTACTTTGGTAACTGCCATTCTTTTTACCGCATGAAGTATTTTTGTGTTGAGAACAAGATTATATAAATTAAAACAATAACTGTTACTGTTTGTTACGAAGAAGACTAACGAGGGATTCGTGCTTGAGGCAGAGGAATGCGACAGCCCTCCAATATCTTCCCTTTGTGCCAACAATTAAAGGCAATAATTGTCCTCAGGCGGATGACAAATGAGGAGAACTTAAAATTCAGCTGGAGGTCTGCAGCGTGGGTTTGAACCCTGGTGAAAATAATTTGCTCTCTTCTGGGGTAGTACCTTGTAGATGATATCAGTTGCTCTGTTCTCAAACCCTGGTCATTCAGGCACATCCCGCGATTTACTGGTAATAATGCTGAGGAACCGGAACTACTATCTCCAGAAATAGTCTGCCGTAACCGAAAAGCTAGATATAAAAAAAAGAAAAGGCAATAATTCAACCTTGCATAATTGAAAATTGCTATAATTACATTCTCGCCATCAAGTACACCTAAAAAGATTCATGCATGATATCCAATGTCCATCTTTGGATGTTAGCCCATCTTTCATTATACAGGTGCAAATTTTATTAATATCCACAACCAATGAGAGTCTATATGCATTGTGTCCTATATTGAGAGTAATTTTTTTTTATACTATCATATCACCTAAAAGATAATTAGAGCAAATAATTATTCATTATAGGTGTGATCAATTATCACAACCCAAGCACATGTCATGTATTGTTCGCTTTGGGCCTAGGCCCACACGAATTTATCTTTTGGGCTACGTCACATCAAGTCCCAAATGCGCGCCTACCATGTAATTTCGAGTCATGCCTTATGAAGCTATTTACTTTATGACTCTCTCATTCTGATATGAGATTCATCTAACGTTTCATGTGCACATCATCTTTAAAAGTTTTTCATTCTAGAAGCCTACTAGTCATGCTTGACCCGCCCTCCGTTAGGAGCGTCACATCAATAACTTAAAGGGTAAAAAAATTTTATACTATCAGATTACCTAAAAGATAATTAGAGTTAGTAACAGTCCATTATAGGTGTGATTAATTAGTACGACCCAAACTCATATCACATATTGTCCGCTTTGAGCTGAAGCTCGCATAAATTTGTCATTTGGGAACATCGAGCCCGAAAACCGCTCGTACCATGTGAACTTAAGTCGTGCCTTATGAAGCTATTTAATTTTCTCTCCCATTCCGATATAAAATTCGCCTAACGTGTCATGTGCACACCATCTTCAAAAGCTTGTCAGCCTAGAAGCCTGCTAGTCTTGCTTGACCTGTCCTCATAAGTCTGCCCTCTATTAGGGGCATCACATCAATAACTTAAAAGGTGTAATCAAATGTTTATACTATAGGGTCATTAAAAATAATTAGAGCTAGGAACTGACCATTATAGGTGTGATTAATTATCACGACCGAAGCCCTTGTCACATATTATCCGCTTTGTACGAATTTGTCTTTTGGGCTACGTCACATCAAACCTAAAAAATGCATGTACTATGTGAACTTGAGTCATGTCTTGTGAAGCTATTTACTTTACTCTCCCATTCCGATATAAGATTTGCCTAACGTGTCATGTCACATGGGCACATCATCTTCAAAATCCTACCAGCCTAGAAGTTTGTCAGTCCTAATTGATCCGCCCTGCCCTCCGTTAGGGGCGTCACATCGTAAACTAAAAATATAAAAAAAATATACTATCAGATCACCTAAAGATAATTAGAGCTAGTAATATCCATTATAGCTTTGGTGTGATCAATATCCTAAACAATAAGGCAAATAGTACAACGTAATAGATTGAAATACATTAATAAACGTAAAAATGATATATTTATACAACTTAAATTTAAAATAATGTGAAATTAAATCTTTATTCTGCTTGTGCTTCAAAATATCTAATAGTCAGGGGAACATTATTATATTTGTAATCGCATGCCTGACTGTAACACTAGAGACTCATTCCTTAGTTTTGGGGGTGCAAACTCGGACAATGCCTCCCTCCACTCTTAGTCTTTTTGGTGAAGAAAAACATTATACTAATCTCCATGAACCAACATTATATTGTACCAGCCAAGAGGAAGAATCTAAATACTATGCTAAAACAAAAGGCTCAACCATATACAAGTATGGTATACTATTTAAGTGTGTCCTCTATCCAGTCTTAATATTTTTTATCCTATTTCCTATTCAAAAGTATCCTTTTGCAGTTTGCATTCTCGCTTTATTTGGTCATGTATTAGATGAGGTCAAGGTAGCTTAAAGTCCCACAATGCTAAGTTCCCGACCTTCCATATTTTAAAAGTCAGTACTGTCAATTCCCCCATAACCAGCTCCCTGCATCCTCTGCCTTTGGTGGTTCTATCTATTTTCCTCCATATTCCTTTGAAGTCAACTACTTGTAGCCCTTTCCTCAGCCATTGCAACAACTCTAGTAAGCAGGTTTTTTAGAAATCACACTAAAAAACATGTGCTCAATAGTTTTACTTTCATCTTCACATATCAAACATTTATCATTTTGGCTGATCCCCATCTTGTGCAGCCTATCTTTTGTCATCAGTCTCCCATGTAAGGCCAGCCATCTAATAAAGCTTACCTACTCGCCTACTCCAATACCATTGTTCTTGTTCTCCCATACTCCATTTGTATCCCACTGCTTACTCTGTATTTTCCTCTCAATGTGAGTCATTTATTCTAAATATATCCAGGGGCGAATTTATCTCTGATATGATCAGCAACAATCAGCCAATCCTCTTCTTTTAAATAGATATGGTTGATCCATTTAACCCATAAATTGTCTGATTTATGGGCTATATTCCACACATATTTGCCCACATCAGCTTAATTCCAATGAATACATTCTGTTATTCCTAGGTCACCCTCTCTTTTAGTTCTGCAAACTAGATCCCAGACAACCAAAGGAGCTCTGTTGGTTGTCTTTTCCAAGCCCAAAGAAAGTTTCTACAATTAGTTGTGATATCCTTGATGATTTACTTTGGCATGATAAACATGGAGGACTAGTAACTATGGATATGTAGTAGCACTGCATTGACTAGCAATACCCTTCCAGCATATGACAAATGTCTGTCCCAACTTCTCACTCTAGTTGTCAGCTTATCCACCAATACTTCACAATCAACCTTTGAGATCTTCTTAGCTGAGATGGACACTCCCAAGTATCTTAATGGTAGTTCCCCTTCTTATAACATGTTAGCTAACATACATTAGCAAGACATTAAGGTTCCATATTTGCACTAAAGGTATTAGACATGTGGCATTTGTGTGCAATCCTGAAGCATTGGAGAAGCTCTTAGGGGATCTCAATAGTAGCAGTATAGAATGGAACTCTCCTTTTGTACGTCTTTGACAGTAGCTAATCTGAATTCGTAACCCGCCATCTTTGGGCAGGAGTCGTCAGATCTTGCCCAAAAATATGAGAACATCATCTGCCAAATAAAGATGGGTCAGTTTTAAGCTTCTGTACATGGTGTGGTATGCAAATCCTATATGAGAAGCATCAACATTCATTAGTATGGTAAGTATTCCATGCAGATGACAAACAACAGGGGGCATATGGGATCCCCCTGTCTAAGCCCTCTTCTTCCCTAATTATTAACATACATTCATTTATAGCAATAGTGTACTGAGGGGTTGTTAAGTACTCCATGGTCCATCTGATAAACTAAGGTAGAAACTCTAGAGCATGCAACATTTCCTTCACAAATTCCCACTCTACAGTATCATATGTTTTCCTTGGGTAAATTTTGATTAGGCAGCTACTAACAGTGTGTTTCCTATTGTATAGCCTAACCAGATCTTGACAAATTAATACATTTTATGCTATTGCTTTTCCCGCTACAAATGCACTCTGGTTTTCTGAGACAACTGTCGGCAAAAGCAGTCTCAGTCAGTTACATGGAACTTTGGATATTACTTTGTAAATGGTATTGCAACAAGCAATAGGCCTGAAGTCACATACACCTTTAGCATGTTCAATCTTAGGCACTAGTGTGATGACTGTTTTGTTTCACACCCTCAGCATCCTGCCAGAGTTGAAGAATTCTAGTATTGCTGCTATAACATCATATTGGACTATGTTGGGTTACAAAGGATGCAGAAAACAGAAATTACAAGTAACTGCTAATGTAAGAATTGAAATTACAATTCAACGAAGAAAACTGAAATTACAATTTTGTTTGAACAAGAAAAACTGGAAACTGTTTTGTGTATGCTGAGTCGAGTGTGGCACTCTGTCTTTAAGATAATATTGCCCCGTATGTATCCTTTATACGTCCTGGACAATTGTCTCCCAAGATAAAACAGCAAATGAACACTTGAGCAAAGGAAACTCAAATGCTTCCGTGAAGAATTTTGAGTAATGAAATGATGCTTGGAAGTTGTAGGAAGAACTGTTTCTGGTTGTGTATTTTCGTGTAGTGTAAAGTGTGTTCAACAATGGTGCAAGGGGTTGTTTATATAGGTGAGGGAGAGGTTGTTTAACTGCCTCCATAAGTGTCATTACTGGCCAAGTAATGGCCATTATGGAGGTAGTAATACCACCAAAATAAATGGTGAAAAGAGGAACGGATTTGGCCATTATAGGAGGAGTAATTCAGCCAAAATAAATGGCTGAATTGAGTGTTGTGGCGTTTCTGTTCTCTTCTGCCCAATTCTGACTTTCTGAAAACTTCAGGGACTAAAGTTGTACATCTTGAAACTTCAGGGACCAAACTGTACATATGAAAGAATTCTGGTTTGACTGTACATATGAAACTTCTGGGATCAAACTGTACATCTGGAAAAGTTCTCTGGCCCAAAAAGATAATATCAGAAGACCCACGACCCACGACCCACGACCCGAGAACCCGGAACCGGACCGGACTGGAGGGACGGGCGGGCGGCGGCGGCGCGCGTGTGGGCTTTCCTCGAACCGAAGCACATCTAGGTCCTCCCTCCTTTAAACACATGGGATACCCCTTGGGGTCCCAAACCCCAAATCAATTTTGAGTCTTATAAACACAACAATTCTTTCTTCCTCTACCGATGAGGGAGAATTGATCCCAACCACACTTTTCCATTCTTCAAACACCTCACTTCGTGGATCAATATCTCTTTCATTTCTCAATGAAATTTGATGATTCTTGGCCCTACGGTTATCTACGTACTTAGTAGATCATGCACATGTGAAGAACCGGATTCTCCAACATGCGTAACACTAGTTTTTAAGCTGTTAAAGTTGGTCGGTCGCAACTCCCGCCAAAGGATAATTTCCAACAATCCCCTCTTGAAAGAGATTTTGGCGCACTCACATGGTGTCTTTTCATTTTCAGCAATATTTCAGCGGACCGATGTTGCATAAGGAAGGTAGCTTCAGCTTTGAACCTTCCATAGTTAAGTACCATTGGACTTACTTACTGCGCGGTGAACGTGATGTCTTGAACTGTCAGTGTTTAGTGTAAGCCAAGTCAATAGTACCAACACAACAAATTCCCTTACTCTATTCTTCATAATGTTTTGTCCGTTTTGGCCATGGACAACTTCTTGGATTCTTAAGTGCGTTCATTTGAGGCGGCCCGTCCTCACACTTAAATAGGTGGTCTCCTACAAGGTATCCTGCTATACCCCACTTCACAAGTGTTAGGAACCATTAAAAGTTTCCCAAAAACCTAACCTCAACTGTTGAGGATCATTACAGGTTTTGAAAACTTAACCTTTACCCATACTGCAGATAGCACTTAATGTCTATCGCGGGAACGACTTTGGATTTAGTATTTCTTTTCAGAAATCACTATCCGAAGTGCTCATGCTTCCACTGAAGCAATCAACTGAACCTTTACAACTTAGTTTTCCCATTTAACCAAATTACTGGGATCTCCAGTTAGTAAGGTTGGGTTACCACTGTATTGGTTCTTATATTTTGGGTTTTAAGCCCATTCCCCTAGATAGGAAAGCCATCTGATCCTTGGGTAAGCCCTTTGTCAACGGGTCTGCTATATTATCCTTTGACTTAATGTAATCAATGGATATTATACCCGTGGTGATCAGTTGCCTAACGGTCTTATGCCTCCGTCGAATATGACGAGACTTGCCGTTGTACATAGCATTCCGTGCCCTTCCTAGAGCCGACTGACTGTCGCAGTGGATCATTACCGAAGGTACGGGTTTGTTCCAATACGGAACATCCTCTAAGAAGTCATAAAGCCGCTCAGCTTCTTCTTCTGCTTTGTCTAAAGCGATAAACTCCGATTCCATTGTGGATCGGGCGATGCAAGTTTGCTTAGAGGATTTCCAAGACACAGCCCCACCACCAATTGTAAATACATACCCACTGGTGGACTTGGTGTTCTCTATATCAGATATCCAGTTTGTATCACTGTACCCCTCTAGTACAACTGGATATCTAGAATAGTGTAACCCGAAAGTTATCGTGTATTTCAGGTATTGTAATACCCGATTCAACGCCTTCCAGTGATTATCACTCGGATTACGGGTGAACCTAGCCAACTTATTGACTGCATAAGCAATATCAGGTCGAGTACAATTTGTTATATACATCAAACTACCGATCACCTGTGCATATCGCTCCTGGTATACATGTGCACCAAGATTTTTATCAAGCTTTTGATTTGTATCCATTGGTGACTTTATCGGTGAACTGTCTAACATCTCGAACTTTCTCAAAACATCCTCGATGTAGTGAGACTGAGATAAGTCCAGTCAGTCAGACGTCTTAGAGATTTTAATCCCTAGGATGACATCTGTGATACCCATATCTTTCATGTCGAAGCATTGTTTCAACATGTTCTTAGTCTCTAGGATTACCCTAGGACTGCTTCCTGTGATCAACATGTCGTCTACATACAGGAATATCATAACAAATGAGTCAGAGTTATCTTTTGTGTAAACACATTTATCACACTCATTAATGGCGAACCCCTTCGATAGTAGAGTACTATCAAATTTTTTGTGCCATTGCTTCGGGGCTTGTTTCAGCCCGTACAGAGATTTGACAAGTCGACAGACTTTCTTCTCTTGCCCTTGAACCACATACCCCTCGGGTTGGTCCATATAAATTTCTTCTTCCAAATCACTGTTTAGGAAGGCTGTCTTAACATCCATCTGGTGTATCTCAAGGTCACGCAAAGCTGCGATCGCAATGAATACATGTATGGATGTCATCCCACAGCCCACAGCCCCCGAGAACCCGGAACTCGGAACCCCAAACCGGAACAGGAACCAGACGGGACGGGCGGCCGGCGGCGGCGCGCGTGTGGTCTTTCCTCG